>OOIL02002240.1:2055121-2107430 GCA_900332095.2 Cuscuta campestris
AGAAGTTCAAAAAAGATGGAATTGATGTCAAGACTGGATCAATGGTTGTGAAGGTTTCAGATAAGGAAATCACTACTAAAGATGCAAAAACCGGGGAGATAACTTCTACACCTTATGGAACAGTTGTTTGGTCAACTGGCATTGGAATTCGCCCTGTGATCATGGATTTTATGAAAGACATTGGCCAGGTAGTGTACTTCTGTCTGGTCATTTGGTTTTTGACAAGATTATAAATTTTGTTCTACCTTGTTGAACTTACTTGCTGAGATTGAATACATATATTATCTGGTTATAATGTGTAAAATTATGTAACTGTCCAGGGCAATAGACGTGTGCTTGCAACTGATGAGTGGCTAAGGGTTGAAGAATGTGACAATGTATATGCAATTGGGGACACTGCATCAATTAGTTGGCGGAAAGTGATGGTAAGCATTTCTCTAGGTCAAAGATGTAAAAATTTGAAGGTTGTAATCAATTAGTGATGAAAACATTTTTTCTTGTGAGATCATTAAACATACTTATTAGTTATATGGATGGATACTGATGTTCATGAAGATTGAAAGCAATGTGGTGAAGATTTTAACCATATAATGAGACATTTGCAAAGTGTGCTGATTTTGTGCGTTTCTTTGAAATTGGAAATCTGTACAGGACGATATTGCAGCCATATTTCGCAAGGCAGACAAGGACAACTCTGGGACACTTACAGTTAAAGAATTTCAAGATGTCCTTGCAGATGTATGTGAAAGATACCCACAAGTGGAGCTCTACTTGAAAAACAAACACATGCGTGGCCTGGTTGATTTGCTGAAAGAAGAAAAGGGCGGTGATGTTAAGGAGCCCTTGGAGATCAACATTGAAGAGTTCAAATCAGCGCTCTCCAAAGTTGATTCTCAGATGAAGGCTCTTCCTCCAACTGCTCAGGTTTGGCGACATAGTTCTAATTTCTTATATCATTTCAGACCGGTCCTCATTTTTTCCTTCGACTCACAACATGTACTTTCAGGTTGCAAGTCAGGAAGGAGTTTACCTTGCAAATTGTTTCAACCGGATGGCTGAGTGCGAGAAGAACCCAGAGGGCCCTATTCGTTTTAGAGGAGAAGGGCGCCACCGTTTCCATCCCTTCAGGTACAACCACAGGGGACAATTTGCACCTCTTGGAGGAGAGCAAACAGCTGCACAGCTTCCTGGAGATTGGGTTTCAATTGGCCATGTCCCTCAAGCCCTTTGGTATTCTGCTTATGCCAGGTTAGTTTAGCTTCCCTGCACAGCATTAATTCTTTTTTGTAAGGTTAATGACTCTTTTGGTTGCATTGGAAATATGGAAACTAAGCAATAAAATTGTGACACTTCAAATTTCAGCATGCAAGTAAGCTGGCGTACAAGAACACTGGTGATGTCAGACTGGATCAGGCGTTTCTTCTTCGGGAGAGATTCAAGCCAACTCTGAAGGGAGATGGTTACTTTCACACATTCTTTGATAAAGTGATGGAATTTTTCGCATTCGTTTTTTTGGTTCACGGTTATGTCCGATTTTTGCAGCCGAATACGGCTGGCCTGAAATTTTGGGATTGCAACTGTACTATGCATGTTTTGCTGATCTTCTCTTCTCTTTGATTTTTTCTTTTTTAATATTGCTCACATATTGAGTAATTCAAGCTGGAACTCTTATGATATTGCACTATTTTTAGTGAACTAAAAGTTTTACATATTACTTTCAAATTAGGAGCCTTCTTTAAATTTTACCATAATGTTGCTTTCAATGTCCCAGCAGCCATTTCTACTCGAAACAACATGCAAAATAAAATGGTCTTCTCTTATGATAAAAACTTGGGCTGTGTTTTCTGTGCCCTGATGTTAACTGGAGTCTTGCCTTTGATAATTGTTGTTTAGATATTGAAGTCTATTGAAAATTGAAATGTGAATCCAATTCTATTAATGACTGAAGAAATGTGCTCTGGTATTTTTTTAGTCTCAACAAAGAATCCAAACTGGCCTAGATTAATACTATGTCACTTCAATCATTTAATTAGAATATTTGAAAAAAAATTATCTACTATGTTAAAATAAAACTTTTTCAAAAATATATTCATAATTTCAACTTATTTCTTATATATTTTTAAGCATTTGAACATTATTGTATGTTTATTGTTCCAAAATGTATGTTTTTATTTTTTTGGACTTCAACAATAGACATATATCGTGATTAGGAAAATTTATATTGAGACTAACAAGATATTTGTAATTTCAATTTCAAAAGAGACTTAGGAGTATGATTTTTGGGTATTATTGACTCTATTATAAAGAAGTACAGATTATCTATTGAAATATGATTATTCATTAGGTTAAATATATTTTTGATTCCTGTATAATGAGTGATTTTTGTTTTTAGTTCTAAAATATTTTTTTAATTAAACTATTCCTCTAGAATAGTTGTTTTTGTAAATGGTTTTCCCACCAATTCATAGTTAATTTGTCACGACTTAAAGGGACGAAAAACAAAATAACTAGATTTAAAATATTTTAAAGTGACCAAAAATTAAATTATTGATTTCTTAGAAATAAAAAACAAATTCAACATTAACTCTAAATTAAGAATAAATAATAACAAAAAAAACATGCTAATTTTTCATAGAACTTATGTCGGTGGTACGACTCCACACGATTCATTAGAAAATTCACTTATATTACATGGATTTTATGTCATTAGCCCTTTCATTGAGACGCTCAAATAAAACAATAAGTAGGTTTCTCAATGGATCTTGTCATGTGAACTTTTGTAGTTGGTAGGTATAAAGACCTTATGCTATGTATAAACATTCTACCATATCTTTGTTAGAATTCGATTCGGTCACAATCCTCTTGACCACTTGAATTATACAATGGAGCATTATTTTGGATGAGAAGAAATATGAGATGAAAGTCCATTTGGCAATAACGTTAAAGTTTATCACTAACATTTTAAAAAAGTTATTTGATTTTCCTCCTATTGAAAATTATCTTTTCGTTGCGCTTTACGATGTTTGACTGAAGTTATTTTGAAATCATTTTATATGAAAAATGATGTGAGATTTAAAAATAAAAATTACATATATTAAAAAACTATATTAAAAGATTTACAAAATAAAGATGACATGACTATTATTTTATGAAATAGGTAACAAAAATAGAGCAACAAAATAAATAAAGTTTAATCACTTGAATAGTGAACGAGAAGATACTTATTGGAAAGAGGGAATAGTTATCTTTAATGTTATTTTTGAAATTTCATTGACACCATTAAAATTTTGTACTCTCTGAGTCCCTAAAAAATTGCAATAGTTTCATTTTTTGGCCAAATTGTGGCATCTTTTGACCGTAAATTGTGGAAAAAGTATATTTAGCTATAATATAAATTTAATAAAATTGGATTTATTTTAAAATATTAAATTTTTAATATTTAATTACTTTAGACTATATTTTATTCGTGGTGAAAGAATATCACACTTTAACAAAAAAATGTCAAATTGTTGCAATCTCAAACCAACAAATCCCAAGGCCACACTCCGTGGAGCGGCGGAGTAGGAAGAAAACGGGTATTCCGTTTTGTATTTATTTCAGGCACCGCCGTTGTGGGGGGGACTCCGCCATTCTTATTCTTGAAGCAACCTCAACTGCTCTTTGAAGTTGTTAAATTCAAACAATTTTCTCCACAGCCATCTTTCACCTTCATCCAGATTTCAGATCTCCCTTGAGTTTGACAAGGAGGGCCCGATCGTAATTTCACGTTGCATGTGCAGAAAGATCCATAACCAGCAAGATTTTGTTTTTGTTTTTTTTGCCTCATCCAGATAAGGTTAATGGAGACTTCTTCCTCTCTCTCTGACAGCTATCACTAACCGCCGTCGCCGGGAGATAAAAATGCGTCATCTCACGGTTCTGTGAAACTCGCCATGTGCCCGGAAGAACCCCTCGCCGGAAAATCAAGAATCCGGCGAACCCTCGAACTGGTTTCCACACTGATCTCCGTCTCGCATTCGATCAGAGTCTTCACTGTTAAATGGAATTCGATACGGGACAAGCTCGAGGAGCTCAGCTCCACCCTCTCCGCCTTCGAGAACTGCGATTCTCCGGCAGAAAAATCCGATCTTTCCGATTCTTTGGAAGCCGTTGCAGCCACTCTGGAGAGCTGTCTTGACCTCGCTCGCCGCTGCGCCGACTTATCGTTCTGCGGGAAGCTTCAAACCCAGAGCGATCTCGACATTACATCTGCAAAACTGGATTTTTACAACAAGAATTTGGCCGAGATTCACGCCGGAGCCTTTCTTTCCCAGGGCTCTGCCATCGTTGTTTCAAGACCGGGCCTTTCGGCTTCTCGGGACGACATCAAATTCTACATCAACGATTTGCTTTCCAGATTGAAAATCGGGTGTAGAGACATGAAGAAACAAGCTCTGGGTGCGTTCAATGAGGTCATCCAAGAAGATGAGAGGTATGTGAGAATTGCAACAGAGATTGACAGTTTCTTGGCTCTGTTAGTACAATGTCTTGATTTTGAAGATGATGGAATCCAAGAAGAAGCTCTGAGGGCTGTTTTGGTAATTTCAGGCTTTCAAGCCTGTAGAGGTAGTCTGATCACATCAGGTGTAATTACCCCATTGATTAGAGTGTTACAGTGTGGGAGTGATTTGAGCAAAGAGAATGCAGCAAGGTGTTTGCAAAAGGTCACAGAGAACTCAGACAATTCTTGGTCAGTTTCATCTCAGGGTGGAATCACTGTCTTGTTGGAAATATGTTCCAACAATGAGTCCCGCGGCGAACTGGTCGCGTTGGCTTGCCAGGTGCTGAAGAATCTCACGGGCGTCGAAGAGATCAAAAGGTTCGTGATCGAGGAAAGGGCAATCCAGACATTCGTCAACCTCATGAGGATGACAAATGATGAATCTAAACTGATATGTGCAGTTGATTTTCTGCAATGTTTGGCTTCTGGAGATGAATCAACCTCCCAAACTGTCATAAAAGAAGGAGGGCTTCAAGAATTGTTGCTCATATTGGATCGAAAGCTCTCCCATTCGACCAAAACCAGAGAAATGGCATTGAAGGGGGTCATGAGTCTATGCTTATCTTCCTCCTCTTCATCCGAACCAGTCATTGTCTTGTTGTTAAACCATGGGTTGATAAACCACATTCTGTGCTTTCTGAGGGAAGGCGGTGGCGGGGTTCAAGAATTGGCCTTAAAGGCGGCATTTTGGCTGTGTGGGTCTTCAAATTTGGCCAAGAAAGCAATGGGGGAAGGCGGGGTCATGCCGGAGCTTCTGAGGTTTCTTGGTTCTGATGAATCTTGGGAGGCCAGAGAAATGGCTGCCCAGACATTGGCTGGTTTGGTGGTTTTGGCTGGGAACAGGAAGAGATTTGTTAAGAATGAGGAAAATGTGTTCTTGGTTTTGGAGATGCTTGAACACAAAGAGTTTGGGAACAAGAAACTGTTGCTTTCAATATTGGTGGCTTTGATTGGGTGCAAAAGTGTGAGGAGAAAGATTGTCAGTTGTGGGTACTTGAAGATCATTGAGAAATTTGCAGATGATGATGATGCTTTGGATGCCAAAAAGATTGTCAGGAAGTTGTCTTCTTCTTCCAGCAGATTCAAGAACATCCTCAGTGGAATCTGGCACAATTCTTGATTCTATTTTTCTTGTCTTTCTTCTTCAGTTTTTTTTTCATTTTCCCTGACATATTGATCTGTATACATTGCATTCATTCCCTTAGGCTTAGGGTTAGCTTGGATGGATGCTTTTTATTTTTTCTAAGTCTATATCTTGATGTACATTTAAAATTTTATAAAATTTAAAAGAATGACATAATTCATCAATAGTTTGTTCATAATTTCAAACTCCCTTCATTAAGGTGAAATAACTTGAGTCTTGATGGCACTTTCTGAGTTGGTTAGCCTTTCATAATCATCATTATCATAATCATTCTCACATGATTATACTTTACTGTGTTGAAATTGGCTTTTTAGGAAAGAGTAGGTAGGGATGTAGGGTTACTAGGGTAGTACCCATAATCAATTTTTTGGTGTTTAGCTTCTACGGCACCTCCTTAAATAAATACTCCCTCCATTTCACTAAGTATCCATTAATGATAGAAATATTTATTTTCTTTATATGTAGGTCGCTGATAAACCTTAGATTTACCATAAAATTTGTTACTTAAAATAGAGATTGATCTCATTCTAATTGAAAATTTCAACCATTCTAGGTGTACTCCAAAGATTGTATATTAAAACATGTTTCAAAGATTTACACTTACATTTTGATGACTTACACTAACACAAAATGTTTATGTGATTGCAAAATTTTATACTAACATTTATATAAATGTAACTCATCAATCTCGTACTTATATTGATACAAATTGTAAGTATAAACCTTTGGGTTACATTCTTAGATATAACCTTTGATGTACTAGTATATTTATTCTAAAAGTTTACTTACGTTTTCTCAAGTTAACTTCAAGGTGATTATTAGTGTATATAAGAACTATTCCTGGGCCATAACGACAAGCTTGAGCTTTTGGTTGAGTTGGTTCTTTGACATGGATGATGACAAGTGGTCACGAGTTTGAAACTGGGGCATGTTAGAGTATATAAAAACCATGCTTGGGCCACAAACACAAGTTTGAGTTTTTGGTTGAGTTGGTTCCTTGATTGTAATCATTAGAGACCATAAGAATTATGCGATGTAAGCTCGTATGCACCTCAACGAGTCTCAGAGGTGTAATTTAGCACAAGAGACCATGGATTGAGTGTCACCAGCGACAATGTAGTCGGTTAAGTCGTCATGATTTTTCTTTTTTTCATATTTTTCTTGGGTAAAGCGATTTTACCTATTAAACAAGAATTAAGATGAATGCATCCTTTCTTTTGAGTGGTAATAGGGAGAGGAGGGGGAAGGGTTGAGAAAAAGCACCAAGCACATGGGGAAGGCATGAATTTCCGGTGTACACGTGATTGGGCTGGATGATTATATGATTCATGCGGATTACTTGCCATCAAAAATTAATTTTTTTTTTATGTTTGACAAAAATTAATTTTAATTTGATTCTTTTTAAAAGTGATGTGTAATTTTTTTAAAAAATACGGAGTATGTTAATAGTTTTAAGGAACAAAAGGTGATATAATAATATTATTTCATTAAATAAATGATAAAAACAAAAAAAACAAAATAAATAAAATTTAATAGTATAAATAGTGGACAAAAAGATAATTGGTGAAGGGTTCTTTGTCTTAAATACAACAATATTAGTGGATTCTTAAAGTCATTAGCCTCTGGATAGATACTAGTGGAGTGGGTGGATTGATATTCCCTCCTACCAAATTTGAAATTCAAGTTTCACATCCAAAATTTGTAATCCCCCTTCAAGAATTTTCTATTGCATACATATCGAAGATGAAAAATACCGAGCAATAAAGAGACAATTTGATAGCTATTCGTTCGAAGTAAAATAATACTCCCTCCGTCCCTAAATAAAGTTTCATTTTTGACTTTTTGAAGATTTAAGGGAGGGATATTTTGGTGTTGATTTTCCAAAAATACCTTTGATGTGATGTGTTAAAGTAAGATGTGATAGGTAGATTATTAGTAAAAAGGTATGATGTGATAGGTAGAGTATGAAAAAGTAAGGGGTAAAAGGGGTTTTTTAAGGGAAAAAAGAAGTTTATTTAGGGATAAAGAAAAAACGAAAGTGGAACTTTATTTAGGGACGGAAGGAGTACAAAGTAAGTTTGATATTTACGACTAATTTCTTTGTCATAAAAGGAAAATAATTATTTGGATGGACTAAAAATACACAAAAGCACTTCAACAATAATAACAAAAAATCTAGTAGAATCCTACACACAGTCTGAGAGGTGTGTGTAAAAAGCCAAGAAACAACACACAAAGACAAGAACAAAAAATGCGTTGCTCTCACAAAGGGCTATTACTATGACACAAAATTTTACTCAACTACTACGTAGTTTAGTCTTAGATCTTTAGGCGTTTTTATTTAAAATCATATCTTGAGGGACGTACATACATCTAAAATTCTATCTAACTGATGGTAAATATGTATATGTAAATATCGCGTGTAGAAAGCATAATTAAATGGACAAAAATATTTTTAATTACATGGAAACTAAATTGGTGAAAATTACAACCTTTTAATGGTACCATGTCAAAAAAACCCTTTTATTATAGATTTGAGAGGATTTTACGATATACACGAGACTTTGAAGTCATTGATTAGCTCGAAGCGATTATGTTAATTGAGTAGTGAGGAAGATGGTGGAGTATTTATAGATGAGTGGTAGAGATGATTATGGTAGTGACTAGTGAGTAAATTGTGAAGGTGGTTATGGAAGGTGGAGTGAACCAAGATCCATGATACGAAAACCAAAATCAGAATGAGGAAGAAAAAGATATTGTGATGTAAGTCTATTATCTTAGAGGTACATGCGAAGTAGGTCGAATGAGTTGAACATAGTGAAGAAGAGATGTTAATCCAAGAAAAACGATACAAGAAATTAGAAAGAACTCATATACTGAACGAGTGCTATACTACTATGATTTTATCATTTACTCATTTTCTTATAAAATATTACGTTAATTATCATTTAAATATAAGTAGTTTACATACTTTAATTCCTTAAGTTATGTAGGATAAGGCGTTTAGGGTCATTTTTTCTATTTCAGCCAAGGCCATTGAATTCTTAAGACTGGCCTTAGTGAAAATGGAGTGGAGCTGATTTGAGGTAGAGAACGCATTGGATATTCAGTACTCGTGCATGAAACATTGGGGAGGGACTTGTGGTGTGTTGGTAGGGACGAGGGNGGTTGGGGGACTTGGCTTAGAGCTTGTGCTATTCGACCTATTATTTTTACTTATTACTTATTCTTTTGAAATCAAATCAAATCAAATCAGAAACAACTTTGAATATATCTACAATCAAATCAGAACTTAATCGAATCAGATCAGAATCAATACTAAAGTATCAAAGGATGACAATATTAAAGTAAGGGTATTGGTGTTATTCAGCCCTCCATATTGGTACGTGTGCCAAATTAATTGAAAGTGGACAAAGACTCCAAAAAGAAGGGAGTAGTAATATATTCCCTCCGTCCCGTAAAACATGGGAGTTTTGCTTTTTAGGAAAGATTTAAGGAGAGTGTATTTTGGTATTGAATTTCCAACAATGTCCTTTGATGTGATGTGTAAAAGTATGATTTGATGGATAGATTATTAGTAAAAAGGTATGATGTGATAGTTGGGGTATGAAAAAGTAAGGAGTAAAAGTGACTTTTTAATAGAAATGAAAAATGTTTTGTGGGACGGATAAAAAAAGAAAAGAGAAAGATTTTATGGGACGGAGAGAGTATATTAATACTATGGGCAAAAACCTACTAACACAACTTTGTGTGTCGAATTCTACGTTGAATAACCTTGGCTTGCGCATCTTGGCTGAGAATGGGGAGAAGTTGCGGCGGCGGAGCAAGGCGGCACCATACTTGGGGAGATTGGAGACGGTGGCCGATCTCCGCCAATTTATGTGCGGCTCTGTTCCCATCCTTGTAAACATGCGTCAGATCGCAGCGGCAGAACGTCTTAAGTTGTCTGATTATCAGTCTTATCTCCTCCACCTGTTCCTGAAAATCCTCGCACTTAAACCGCCGGCGGCGTGGCTCTCGGTGCAACACGGCGTCAACCAAATTCTTGGAGTCTCCTTCTATCCATAGATTATTATGCAATGGGCCTGAAATTTTAGTGGTACTTTCTTATTTTATCCTTGCTTTATGCATGCTAACCTAGAATAAGATGCGTATATGATGTGACAAATAGAACAATACACCTCTATACATAACGGAGTATGTATTTTTATTGCTAAAGTAAATAAATTGTTACCATCAATTAAACAAAAATTGGATTACATACTACTCCCTCTGTCCCGAAAAACATGGGAGTTTTGATTTTGAAGAGAGATTTAAGGAGAGTGTATTTTGGTATTGAATTTCCAAAAATGTCATTTGATGTGATGAGTAAAAGTATGATTTGATGGATAGATTATTAGTAAAAAAGTATGATGTGATAGGTAGGGTATGAAAAAGTAAGGGTAAAAGTGGTTTTTTAATAGAAAGTGGAAGTGTTTTTTGGAACGAATGAAAAAAGAAAGGAGAAATGTTTTCAGGGACGGAGGGAGTACTATAAACACATCTTTTGTAAAACATTTTTCAAAAAAAAGGATTTATTTTGTTAATATATCATGTACTTCTTCCGTCTCGAAAACTTTTCGACTTTCAAATCTTGCTTGTCTTATAAAATATTTCAATTTGAGCTAAATGAATACAATTATAGTCACCTTTTTGAAAATCTAATCGAACATATCAACTACTTTCTACGCTCTATCTATTTTGACATTTCCCGAACCCTACTCTTTTCAATTACCGACGTTCTACTTTAATTTGGTCAAACTTCTAAAGTTTTCCATATCTTATAAGTCAAAATAAGAAAAAATTTACGGGACGGAGACAGTAATATTTATTCAATTAATAATCAAAGCTGGTTTGATTAGACGTACTGTAAAATATTCCCTAACAAACTTATAAAAACACTGTGTCAAAAAAATGTATTAAAATAAGCATTTCTTTAGTATTTGTTTTTTAAAACAGAAAAATTTAAAAAAAGATTTTTTATGTGAGAAGATCTATAAAATTGATATGCACCCAAGGTGCATTCATGAATGTGACCTTTTTGAGTGATCCAACGGTTTTCGTCTTCCGTGAGAATCTGGAGGCCACGACGCAGCGCCGCCAACTCAGCAACATTACCGTCGGATGACGATGACGCGGACCCCACGACGGGCTCGGCGTATCCGAACAGGAACTCGGCGTCGTGGTTTCTGAGCACGCCGCCGATGCTGGATGCACCGGTCTCCCATCTGCACGACCCGTCGAAGTTCAACTTCGTCCACCCGACCTTCGGCTTTTCCCACGCCACGTCCACCATGCTCCCGCCATCTCTGTGCCAATTCCTTATTATTACCCGACGGCAAACGGTGGTGGCTCCGCCATGGACCACCCTCTTACACGGCGATAATCTTCCAAACATCATGATCAAAGTCTTTTAATCATAGTACGTAGTTTCTAATGCAAATCCCTAAAAATGTTTGCAAGCATGCTTGCATATGAGAATGTATAATTGTGGTGTACGGTGTACGGGCGACATAGGGAATTCAATAATGATATACGGACGAGATAATTATATTTAAAAAAAAACTGTTTTTAACCGCTAATGTAGCAGTTGATTTTCCAAGAATTTAGGAATTTAGAGTGCAATTCAACGTTCGTATTTGATAATAGTAAATGTGGGCTAATGCGAGATATTTAATCTGAGCAAAGCATAGATGCACTTATGATAATATCTATATGGCGGCACCCTAAAACTATTTTTTGTTATTATTTTACCCCATGGTTATATTGACACGAACTTTTGGTGTCATATTAAGACATTGCCCCTTATGGTGTCTGGATCGTGAAATTAATGATTTATGTTCTTTAATGCCTCGAGTAGATCCTCCCAGCCTAGTACAAATTTAATGTACAAGTTTAGGGTCAAAATATGTACCCTAATGTCAACAAAATTTGACAATTGTAATTGAAATGAATGCGGGATACTAAAAAAGCAGCAAAGTTCTATTGACATCGAAGTACGTTGACACTCCAATTCCCGTCTTTTTTGATATATTTTTAGTGCTCCATTCGCAAAAATGTTGGTTTCAATCTCCTAACTTCCACCCCCAAATGTATGACTAATTATGCAATGCATAAGTACCAGACATTGGATGGGGTAAAGGAGTGAGGATAGGGTGAGGTCCAATGGGGGGAAAAGGGTAGGGCGAATATTATCCGTTGATATTGGATACCAGTGACAAGGAAACTTTACTCTAAAAAAATAAAAGATTATTATTTTTGTTTGTTCCAGAATTAAAAATAGGACAAACACAAACTTCTCTCCTTACTTGAATAACAAAAAGACCACCTCCAGGGATTGTGGATGAGTTCAAACCCAACAAAGTAATCGGTTTCAAAACTTTGAGTATGCAAATGAGCAAATAACACATTGTAATAGAGTTCATAGTATTTAAAAAAGGACAAGCACAAATACATGATCAAGAGAGTATCTTCGTAAATATTGTTGGAAATTCAAAGTACACTACATATTCAACATAATTTACATTCCATATTTTTCTCAGGAAGTTGTACAATCTCTCCCAAAAACAAACACTGATCCACATCTCTATAAAAGTAACGTTTAGTCCAATGAAAACTGCCAAGTGCGCCTTAACTTTGACACAAACATATTCCCAAGCATCCGACGCTTCGTGTGTGTGTGTGTGTGTGAATCTTTGTAAGAAGAATGGTGTCAAAAGTAGGCTGCTTCAAGCATAATTCTTAGTCGAATTGATTGAGAAACCGAACAGCAGAGTGAAAACAAAGAGGCACACCAATTCTTAACTGCACACCATGATCATGTCTTCATTGCAGGCCTCACTAAACCCAATCCTGACCCGCTTCCCAAATGCTTAAATTCTTTTGCTTCCAAATGATCCCCGTGGCCCGAAAACCCGGTCCCGCCTTTCTCTAGATCCACCAGATTCCTGTCTTTGCACGGCCTGTCGCAGACTACACAAACATTGTCCACGGCAACAAATTTTCCCGCGCACTTCTTGCAGAAAACATGCCCACACGTGTTGAGGGCAACGAGGGAAAGAGTGTTGTTTAGTGTGACCTTGCAACTGGGACATATGTACGTTTTATCAATCGACTTCACTTTCTTCTTCTCGCTCCCATCTTCTGTGAAGTGTATAGGGAAGAGGTTTTTCATCTTCAGCTTTTCCCTCCCTTCGGGGCAAAGGGTATTTCCGGAAGGGGCATCGACTTTAGAGGGCGCCTCTGGTGTGGCGGAGGGAAGCCAGAAGGCTTTCATGGTGCGGAGGGCTTCCTCTTCAAAGGCGGTTGCTTTAACACTGTTTGCTCCGTGGAACCCACCGCTCTTGTCCGTGATGAGGTTTTTGTCACTGTAGCCGTGGGGCAATGCGCCATGGTTTTGTTGATCAAAGGCTTCGATTTCCCTGGCCTTCTGCAGCATCATCCTCTCTTCTTCCTCTTCCTTCTCCTGTTTCTTCTGTGCAGCATGGGCTGTTGTCTTTCTACAACATCAACTCACTGTCAGTTTAATATTCCAAGTATAGATTTCCTTCACGAATTTTTGGATTTCTATAGCATCTGCAGTGTATCTGTTTTGACCACTGCTGGGAAAAGACAAGCTTGTTCTTTAAAAAGTCAAAGGAAGAGTTTTGTCCTTCCCAAAAGGTCTAGAGACTCGACCTTATACCATTGATGACGAAGTTAAAAACCCCCAACTTATGCTCGTCCAAAGAGGAATCTTACATGAGGAAGTATACATTCATAATCTACTGCAAATAATAGCTAAAAGAGAGTACCGGAATAAAAAGAATACTAATACTAATAATAGGAAACTAGTACTATGAATAATATAATGAAGACTCATATGTTGATTTTGTTCCCCAAGCCTGAATCAATATATCAACTCTGCCCCCAAGCCTCAATTCTGATGTTGTCAATTTTAGAATTTAATCTCACCATGCATGCTTCACAAGAAGGGAATCTAGTATAAAACTTGGATACAATGATGTTCTACATGAATGGATAGTGTCAAATGGTTTTAATTGACACTACATATTTTATATTGCCCACCCCATTGCAGTTGGATTAAGGTGGTGATGATCATTATAAGTAAAATAACCAAAAGCACAGACTATAATGGTCAATTGCAATGTTACAATTGCAAATTTGTGCATACAGAACAGTGATGCATATAAGCCTGTGCCTAGTTTGTTTCATAAAAAGGCAATAAAATGATAAAAATCATGCGAGTTTACGATGTGTAAAATAAGGGAATTGATATGTAGGAAAAAGTGACCAAGCATATATTCAACCACGGATATCATATCTGGGAAAGATAGATTCTTTTATATCAGCTTATCCAAGTAAATCCAACCCATGGACCATTAAGGCCATGCTCTTTTCAACTTTTTATTCCAGTTATCCAGACTCCACTTAAAATCTATTTTTGTCTAGTGAAAAGCACTGACCAGTGGCTTTAAATAGGGCTCATAGAGTCCCCAAAATAAGTGTAGTACTGGCAATTGATGTTAAAATTCCTTGATCACGAAATATAAGCTTGCAAACAATATGCAAATGTATTATCAAACACTGTCTTTTACCAGTCCAATTAATAGGCAGACATGAGGCCTGAGAGAGAGAAAAAAAAGAATTTCACAATTGCATTGCTGATTTGATAAACACAGAGACGTCTCGAGGCCTAGGCGAACTAAGCATGTGGCCCAATTTTTTAAAGCATGCATTAAGCATATCATATGATATTGATAAATGTAACCCAAATGTCCAAAGTTTAAAAAGTTAGACCCCGTTCAAGTCGCAAATATCTTGCTGCTCATCAAATATTACAATTGAATATCACCTATCGCACTCTCAACAAGAAAGACCCTAACAAATTTGCCGCCTAAGGCCACCGGAAGGCTAGAAACTCTATTGGATAAACGATAATGACTAGTGCGTGACTGCATAATGTACAATAGTGCCACTTCAACAATCAACTCACTAATTTAGGGTTAATAAGCTTAGTTCAAATATATCACTTCATCCACTACGCTTTCATAAAATAAAATTAAGTGGTCAATTCAACAAATAGCTTTCACCTATCTACTAATAGTCTGCATTCGTCTACTGAAATTGAAAGCAAAGCACTGTTCAACCTATCTCAAACTCAAATTGAAAATGTCTAGTCCATCTATACACAAACTATACAACCAAAAGATGATATCATATAGAAGCACTCAAGCACACGAAGAAACTCGAAGCAAATTAAAGTTAAAAAAGTTTCCAAGACTGTACCTTTGGATGTCTTTCTTCTGAGACAAGAGGCATTCGAGAATGCACTCCTTGCAGAAGACATGGCCTTTCTGGCAACACAGCGGATCGATGAAAGGCTTCAAGCAGAGACAGCAGGCGTCGAAGGGCTTGATGGAATCCTTCCCGAGCCGCTCCTTCTGAGTCCCATATCCGAGCTTCCGCTTCTCGTCGTAGGTGAAGAAGGCGAGATCGTTGTTGTTCTTCGAGTGTCTCTGTGGCATCCTTCGATCTCGTTGAAGGATTAGGGCAAAAAAAATATGCCCAATATTGATTTGTCAATCAAAAGAACCGATTTTGGAGACTGGAGAGGGAAAACTAGAACCCTAGAAATTGCGATCTATTGTGCCTTTCGGACTATAAATTGCCATGTTTTTTAAATAAAGATATTAAATACTCTCTCCGTCCCAAATTATTTGCAATGTTTGCTTTTTCAGCAGTCGCGATAGCTTTTATTTATTTTTACATTTTTATTGGTTATTTAATAAAATAAAATATTCTTGATACTTCTCTTTTCATGTAGTTTTTTGATATGTAAATTTTATTTTTTATTTCTATTCCAATATATAAATAAAATAAATTGAAAAAACTTGATATTTTGCCTCGGGAATACAAATGTGGCAAATATTTAGGGACGGAGGGAGTAATTTTTTAAACATCTAATAAATGAAACATTGCTAAGAAATAGAAAAAAAAGCAATGGAGCCAAGAAATTTATTTCAAAAATTTTCTAAAATAACTAAATAAAGCTACTTGATTTTTTCCCTATGATAAATTAAGTTTTGGTTCTAAGAAAGAAGTGCTAATTCTTTTTTTATACCGGGACTCTCTTGGCTTCTTTATTCGGCTAATCAAGTGGTAGCTCTTGCGGCCTCCTTCACCTACGACAAGAAAAGGGAGATGTTCAGCGTTGGAGCTTCGTTCATAGTGTCTTTGAGTCGTTGAAGTCATTCGGCTATAGAGGGCTTCATGTCTTCTTCTTACTTTGGCACCTTACCAATATTAAGTCTCTTCTAGTTGATTTTCAGGTTGCATCTTTTTCATTTGTACGTCATAGTGACTCATGCTCTTACTAACTACGTAGGCTCAGACTGAATGTTGTGTTTAAGATAATAACTCATCTGATTTTGTAAATTCACTATTAAGTTCTTAATGATGAATATTTATCTTTACCCTAAAAAAGAGTGTTAGTTTTTTAAGAGACAAAAATAATATACACATTAAGATAAATTATTTGATGGACCTTAGGTCAGTGTTGGATTTAGCCACCTTAGTGTTGGAGGTATGGGTGCATTTCTTTGTTGAAAGCTAAAGCAAATTCTATTACGAACTCAACAAATAAGAAAGAAAGCATGAAGGAAAAGCTCTCACAAATCATGTCACGCCTTAGCAAAGTGAGCAAGCTTGTAAGCAAAAACTTTACTGAAGCGATGAACAAACGAAACATACACAAGTTAGAAAAAGATTTACATCATATTCACATTTTCATAATGTTAAAATAATCATTTACTCTATGTTTCATTAACTTTAATATTGTTTTCTATTGCGCAAAGGGAAAGGTTTATAGATTTACTATTATTTTGGTGTAGCTCAGTTGGTTGAGCAAGAGGTGCCAAAAGAGGTAAACTCAAATTCGATTCTTAATAAATGTGTCAAGAAATAACTATGATTAACATATGATTTTTACAAATACCAGGTGTATGCCCCACCTTTTGTTTGGCCGGTTCTGGGAGGTTCTCGAAGATGAAGTTCATCGTCTTTTGTAATACAGGCCCAAAGTAATATTTTAGCATACACAAAATTGATGGTATTTGACAGTGCCATTTTTTAAAATAATTTAACTTCTATTTTGAATAATAGTCTTTTACTTTTATTTGGCGTGTAAACTTTGTTTTATACCATCATTTTCACATGGGAGATGCTAGGGGTATACCATTTTCACATAAAACATCTTTTCAAAAAAGCAAGTAAATGTAGTTTTATTTTCAATTTTTATTAAAATTACTTACTACCAAACACCATCTTATTCGATCAAACCAGAGCGTCGGTTTTATACTTTTACCCACATCAGGCAGCATCGTATACTCGGAAATTCGACGTTGGTGAGAAAGGGACCGCCGCATAAAAGCTTACCGATCAAGCACCAGTGCACCACCACCATCATCATCATAATCGTACCAATCAACTTCCCAAACGAATCTCATCAAATGATGGCTTCGCCGAAAAAGCCGCCGGCGGTGAATTCCCAACGCCCACCGACGGCGATCACCCACCAACCAGCCTCCCCTCGCTTTCCTTCCGGGACACCCACCGCCGGAGCGCAGCGCAAGATCGCGATCGCAGTAGATCTCAGCGACGAGAGCGCCTACGCGGTGAGATGGGCGGTCCAGAACTACCTCCGGCCGGGCGACGCCGTGATCCTCCTCCACGTCCGGCCCACCTCAGTCCTGTACGGCGCCGATTGGGGCGCCGTCGATCTGTCCGTCGTCTCGGACGCCGCGCCCGACGGCGACGAGGCGTCGCAGCAGAAGCTGGAGGACGATTTCGACAACTTCACCACCTCCAAGGCGAACGACGTGTCCCAGCCGCTGGTCGAGGCCAATATTCCGTTCAAGATCCACATCGTGAAGGACCACGACATGAAGGAGAGGCTCTGCCTGGAGGTGGAGAGGCTTGGGCTGAGCGCCGTGATAATGGGCAGCCGAGGGTTCGGAGCTTCCAGGCGAAGTGGGAAAGGCAGGCTCGGCAGCGTCAGCGATTACTGCGTCCAACATTGTGTTTGCCCTGTGGTTGTGGTCAGATACCCTGATGACAAAGATTCCTCTGTGGGCCCCACCAAATACGTCGCCGCTGCCGCCGAAGAGGACATTCTGGAGCTTCCTCCAGTGCCTGAGGAAGAACCCATCTATCACGATGCCTCTGATAAAACTGCAGGTAATTGATACTCTCTGTGTTTATATGGCCCTAAAGATTGAATCTTTATGCTTACTCAGTAAACTAATTTAAGGGGTTGTTTGTTAATTCTTAATTAGATTAGTAATTAAGTGTGGAATGTGCATTTCCCCCCAAATGTGGTTTCAAACTTTTGACATCATTATGATCATTGTTAATTGTATGTTTTACAGAAAAGTTATTTAGGAGAGTGCTGTTAATTGGGTTTATTGCTTGAATTATATTTGTACTGTTGATTTGAAGGAGAAAAACTCATGGATTACATATTGGCTGAGTGGCTTTAAGAATCATCCGAGTCTACATTATATCGCTAATCATTCTCGTCAGCCATTTGTTGCTTGATATCTATTTGAATGCTTTGTTTTGCTCAATCGTGTATGACAATTATTTGGTTTGATTGTCCTAGCTATGTTATATTGTCTGAGCATAAAAGAGGGGTTTGAACTTTGAAGATTGGTGTTCACTCTCCATACTATCTTGTCAATGAGGTTGGTTTCCGTGGAAGCTTATAATGGAGGTTTTAGAGGTCATACTCCGTTTTGATGGTTATGCGGAGAAAAAAACTAAGCAAAATTTGAGTATTCCATGTACCTTATAAGTTGACATTACGGAGTATAAGTTAACAAGAACAACAAATGCAGTATAATCCCATTTCTTTTGAGGTTTTGAAATTTGAAGTCAAGATGTATGATGTATGCAACTTTACCCCTAGAAAAATAGAGAGTTTGATTCTGTTAGACCCTTTATACGTTGTCACACTTCCCACAAATTCATCAAGCGGAAGTTTAATGTGTCGTTTTATTTTATCCATTATTTACCCGAATCCAAAATATTGTCAAAAATGACTCTTTTAACCCCATAGGCAATTTGAGTCCACAGATGAAGGGATGAACTAGAACTAAATGTGTTTTGCATACTGGTTTGTGTGTCAGTTTTGATTTAAACATGGTATTTCCCCCTCTTCCTCTTTTTCAAATGAACTCCACAATTTAAATATTAGAATTGAACTGGCTTGCTCAAAAATGCCTTTTTCTTCAACAGTTTTGGGTTCATGTTTATAATTTGCATCATAGATCTGCTTCTGTAGAGAGGAAGCAACATCTTGTACTGCAGTGATGTTGTGGAAATCTGTCATGAACAGTTCCCTATTTCCATTGCTTTCCATGGATTGATATACTTAAATTTGTCATGTCAACACGGTAAGTATGAAATGTGTTCTTATCATGAAGCAATTGTTTTAGTTTTCTTGAAGGTTATTATTCTGAAGTATGGAGTATGAGTAACAATTCTTAGTCAATGCCACACTTACTTGCAAGTTATTCTCTTGGCAAGAGTTGTTTGAAAACAGAATTTTGGCCCCAAAAAGAGTCCTATTTGAACAAAAGAAGTTAATTTTCACTGTAACTTTATTTAAAAAGTATATTAAAGGTGAACCAAGCAATTTGTGTGCCTTAAATTTAACTAAAGAAACAAATGCAACTATCGGACAACGTATTGTAGAAGTCCCTGTACTATGTAAAAATGTTCAAATTAGTCCTTGTACTTCTAATTGGAGCAATTTAGTCCCTGTACCATTCTTTTTGGTTCAATCAAGTCTTTCTCTTTGCTTTTTCTTATATATTGACTCGATCTCTTTGTGATGATGTCTAATTTTACTATAGATGACATAAAAATATATTCTTGACATGTTAATGCATCATACTTATGTTTTAAGCACCTTTTTTTACCAAGTGCAATATGCATTTGTTTATTCGTTTTCTTTAATGAAAAAATATAGGGATAATATTATTTATTTTTTAATGACTAAAAGTACGGAGTATATTAAAGATATAACTTAGCATGCCAAGACAACATTACTTTGTCATACATAGTAAATTTAGACATCATTACTTAGCATTCATGGCAATATATAAGAGAAAAAGTGAAGCGAAGGACTTGATTGAACAAAAAAGAATGGTACATTGACTAAATTGCTTCAATTAGAAGTACATGGATTAATTTGAACATTTTTACATAGTACATGGACTTCTACGTACTTTGTCTTTTGTCCTCTTGAGCACGGGAACTTTCGGAAACAACCTGTATACCATATATGTAGGGGTAAGGTTTGCATATGTTCAACCCCTATACCCTACTTGTGTGATTACGCTGGATTGTTTTTGTAACTTAGTGAAATTTAAAAATTGCACTTTTGTGAAGAAGAACTTTTTTATGGGATGGAAGTAGTAATCTTTACAAAACCTTACTATATTGCAGATCAGTTTATCAAAGAACTCGACTTTATTCTTTCTCCCAAAAACTACCTTTTATGTTTTCATTTTTATTACCTTAGCATTTTCTCCTTGATCATTATGTGTTGTCAGAAGATGTCGACTCGTCGTAGTGTGGTGAGATGTTTATGAATATTCTCGTGTTTGAGTTGGGTCTGGAGTCTCTTGGAAACAGTCTCTCTACCCTTAAGTAGGGATACCCACATGACACACACCCTCCAGAGAGCCTACATTCATGAATATGCATGAAGTAATATCTTGTATGATACCATTTCAAAGATGATGCAAATGCCCCATTTCTTCACCCGGATTTGCAAAAAATATCTGGCTAAACATTCATATGATTGATTGTGTGCAGATATGGGAAACACATCTTGAGCAAACAGAGTTTGGAGATAGGTAATGTTTAGAAACGGATGAACAGAAGACGGCAGTTGGGTGTCGAGTGTCAGTGCCACCACCAGGGACAGAAATGGTAATTCCGAGTTTGTTTCTTAACCGGTTGGTCTTATTCTTCACCAGGCTGCATTGCTTATCCATGTACCAAAGAAAGTACACTTTTCAGATTTGTTTTTACAAAGATTCTCTTGCCCCATTCATCCTTTGATGAACCTTGAAATGCATTTTATGTTGATATATTTATACTGCAGAATATTTGCTATAGGTTGATGCTCAGTTTACCCACTAGTAGCTCTATGTTCCACAAATTTAAAATGTTCTGGTAAGGGTAAAGTTGTCTAAAGTTTCTGGATTTGTTGGAATTTCTGAGAAGGAACTGTTTGGTAATCTTCACTTTAGTCAAAGAAGTATAAAAAAAAAAATCTCTAAACTGAGACCTCTGCCTTCCTCTTTACATGCCCACATAGTTTCCTGAGCAACTGGGGGTAGTATGCAACAAAGAAAGAGCATGTAGTTATATAGAGCGATAAATGCAATTAAATTTTAAATCTTGGTTTCAAAATTGTATGTTTAGTTTGAAAAATATAGGTGTTGGAACTGAAACTTACATTCTCAGATAGGGATCGATAAGTTCTGATTCAGAAGCGCAACTAGAATTGCCCGAAGATTAGGTTGAGATTGTCATTTTGTGGGAGAATAGATTTTTTTTTATGCTTATTGTCTACTTTTAAAGTCTGATTTACAATATTAACCAACAAAAAATAGTATGAAGTGAAATATGAAGTATAACACATCAGAACAAGTTTAAAACTGAACAGATCAGATCGGAACTATCAAAGAAGGAATGTGTCTATGATTTTTGCTGTTCCGAAAACCAGAGAAAGTGCACCTTGACCACCCATATAAGTGTGTCCATCACAAATTTTGGGACACTTTACATTTCATCTACTTTCTGTCACATTCCCACAAAATGTGAAGTTTACTCTTTATAACACTACCCAAAAAAAAAAGTAGGGCACTCTAAAGCTGTGGGACGTGGGTAAGGCACATTCTTAGAATATGCTCATGTTTCCACCTTTCATTTCTTAGGTTGATGATTAAGAATGTTGTGGTCTCTAAAGTTGACTTGGTACCTTAGTAATGAGCTGGTTAGTAGAGCCCACTAAAGATGTTACTTATTTTTCAAGTTAGGTGTACCCCATACTAAGATTATTTAGGCTCCGTTCTGTTCAATTTATTGGTTCAGACAGTTAATTACTTAATAAAAGATGAATAAAACTCATACTGCCTTTGCTATGAGTCGATCTTGATCAAAATGCCCTTTTAATCCTATGAGCTACCTCACCCTGGCAAAGTTACTCATTTTTTCGATTATAGACGTGCTCGAACGGGTTTTCTTAGACACAATTTATCTACACTCGAATAGTAGTAAGATTTCTATACATACACTCTCCGGACCTTATTTTTGTGGGACTCAGTTTTTCGTTGTTTGCGTATTCTCTATTTTCAACTCTTTCCTTAAGTCGTTAAAATTTTAATTATTGAATTTTATCTGAATATGATTCTTGTTTGTGTAATTGAATTTATTATATTTTCTCTTTATTATCCATGAAAAAATATATATTTTGAGAAATTGCGAAGTGTATGACCCTGTTGTCTAGTTTGACGTTGAACCTTTATTTGTACTCTTTATTATCTATAGATAGATAATATCTTTGCGAAATCGTCAAAATAAATTTTTCTTAAGTACGACTAGTTCTTATCACAACTCCAAATATAGTTACAACAAACTTGTGACTTTGTGTCACCATATATATAATCATCACAAAAACAAAGCCCTTATTATTATTATCTTTAATACGTAGTATTCATTTATTTTTTACTAAAAAAGAGCAATAATCTCACGTTCAAAGTGGGATTCTCACACGGCTCTTTTACAGCACTTGACTCACCATAAAGGGTAAAAGCATAAAACCATCTACATAGACTCAACAGAGTTGCCGTTGACCCGGCTGCACACGTCACGGATTTCAAGCTGAGTTCCGGCGGAGGGCGGCAAGGTGCTCATCTTCACCATGGCGGCGGCGAAGTCGGCGAGGAAAGCGCCGGTGGCATCCCTGTACCTCCTGGCGGCGGTGGCGGTCGTGCTGTTTGTCATCAGCTCGGCGTCTGAGAACAGGAGGCCTTGACCGCTGACCAACTGCCGGAAGTACCGGGTGTCGAACGCGGCGGGAGTCGGGTCCAGCCCGACCAGGCCGGTCAGGGTGGAGGCAGAGCAGTTGCACGGCAGGGTGGCTGTTCTGTTGGGGTTGATGCTGTTGTTCTGGCACACGATCGCACAGCGGGAAAATCCCACTGTGTGCGCTCCTGCCAGAACAACCATCTCCCTCTGGGTGAACCCCTTCTCGGCAAACTTCTGGGTTTGGACGAGGAGGCTGTCGAACGGCGCCGGAAGTTGGGTGTTGGCTCCGGTGAGGTTCGCCGTCCTTGCGTCGCGTCTGGCGCCTATCGTCACGTTATAAGTTTGACCTGTGAACTGTAATGTAAAATTTTAGATGAACGGAACTCGTGGTACATTCTACACGTACGTAACGCACCCGAAACAATGTCACATGCACATGTTTTAATTTATGAGTTAAAAAGTTAATTACCTTGGTGAAGGAATCGCGAGCAGCAATGGCTAAAACATCGGCACAAGAGACAGGGGTGTCGGAGCATTTGGTTTTGGCATTACGCTTTGCGAGTTCTATAACTTCAAACCCTCTCACAGAGTTACTATTTGGGGCCGCACCTTGTTCTCCGGTGAAGTTGGCCGTGTCGTTCAGGAGGATTCCACCGTCACAACCCTGCATACAATTTTAATTATCAAGTGTTAGAGTGCATCTCACATCGAAAATCCAAGAGTAAAAATAAGAAATATTTGCACTAAATAACACTAAAACTTAAATCATTTCCCTATATAGCACTTAAATTGTTTTATTCCCTAAATAGCACTTAATAATGTTCATAATGCCCAGTAATGATGAATATTTGCTTAAATAATGACTAATGCATAATGACTAAAAGTGTTAGAATGTCATCCCACATCGGAAGTTCAAGAGCAAAATAATCGGTATATAAGCTCTTGAGTTGAACTAACTAATCGATTGGATTCAATCTTTTAATGTGGTTCAACCCAAGTGTCTTATTACCCAATCCAGCTGTCCATACCAATCCCAAATTCTATCAAAAAGTGCTACATTGGGAAGAAAAACACATGTGGTGCTATTTAGAGAAAGTCATTATATTTTAGTGCTAATTAAGTAAATTTCCCTAAAAATAATTCGTACATAAGCTCGTTGAACTAACTACTTGAAAGTCGCGCTAGTTGAGCCGTCTCGGGAAATTCTTTTACTACTCAATTATATCCCGTACTACTCTGATATTTAATTCTCCCGTCTTTAAATAAATTTTGGCATTATTGTTCCGGTCTCTCGTTAACTTTTATTTATTTACACGATTTTATTAACCATTTAATAAAATAAAGTTTTATAATCACATATTGTGTTAAAGTGCATTCCACATCAGAAGTTCAA
The DNA here is from genome assembly GCA_900332095.2 of Cuscuta campestris. NCBI lineage: Eukaryota > Viridiplantae > Streptophyta > Magnoliopsida > Solanales > Convolvulaceae > Cuscuta > Cuscuta campestris. Next base: position 2,079,344 of record OOIL02002240.1, read on the forward strand.
GAGTAAAATAATCGATATATAAGTTCTTGAGTTGAATTAACTAATCGATTGGATTCAATCTTTTAATGTGGTTCTACTCAAGTGTCATTTACCCAATCAAGTGATCCCAACTGCATCTCAAATTGTATCATATTGTTAGCTTTGATTTAGTTTTAAATTAAAATATGTAATTTATATTTTTTTATTTCTATGCTATTATATAAATAAAATAGTTTTAAAATAAATTTAATTCTGTACGTTATTCAAAAAAAGAGTTTATTTAAAAATGGAAGAAGTATTTAATACTTCCTTCGTCTCTAAATGATTTTGATATTTCACTACTTAAAAGTTACGAAAACTATTATATATTTATGTGTTTTCATTAAATATTTAATAAAATATATTTTTAAAAAAAATTTCTGTCCAAATTTCACACACCTATTTTTCACTTTTTCATCAAGTAATCAATATTCTTTTAAAATTTTATATAGTCAAACTAGCAACAATTAATTTTATAGTCTTAAATATAGGATGAGATGAATAGTTGGCATCGTACGGATGAAACGAGAAAAAGTAAAGGCGATAGTGATAGACTATGGGAGAAATGGGTCCCCCACACCCAACTTGTCCAACCGGGCCCCATAGAAAAAGTCTCTAACCTAAAATTACTATTCTAGTAAACCCCAGATTGGTCCGATGATAGCTTAACAAGAGATTAACGACTTTAATTTTAGACTTATCTATAGAGAGTAATTATTTTCTCTAAGCAATGATTAATATATAATCCCTATAAATACCACCTCTAATACGGGAAAAAATGAATTCTTCTTTATTTAAAATTTATTTTCTAAATAATTATTTGAATGATTTTTTTAACACTTTAATTTTTCAATATTTTCCTAATTCTTTTGTTCATTCAACATCTAACTTTAGTATTCTAACCCAAAAGAATTAATTTTAATTTTACTCCTTCCGTCCCAAAATCTTTATTCCCTTTTCTTTTTTTACTAGTCCAGTAAATCATTTTTTTCTCTATTAAAAAATAACTTTTGCGCCTATCAATTATTAATCTACTATCATGTCATACTTTTTATTAATAATCTACACATTACCTCCTACTTTTATCAATCGCATCAAGGATATTTTTGGAAAGCCAACACAAAAATATTTCTCTCCTAATTTTTCTAAAAGTCAAAACGGAAACATCTTTTTAGAACGAAAGAGCATCACAAATGTATTATCGCCAAGGATTGAAGTAGTCCTCCCTCCGTCCTAAAATCATCTTACCGTTTGTGTTTTAAAGTTTGAGCGACTTTATTTTCAATTTAATTTATTTGATTGTAGGTGTAAAATTAAAAAATAAAATTTATATATTTAAAAACTACATCAAAACTTCTATAAAACGACATGTGACAATACTATATTATTTTATCAAATAACTAAAGAAAATATGTAAACAAAAGTGATTTAAATTTGACCGTGTGAATAGTAATTGAGAAAATAGTTTTAGAATGGAGAAATTTAGTTTATAATCCCACCGTATTCATACAATACCAACACAGCATTTTAAATAATTTATACGGTGTAATAATTTTTTAAAATATTAAAAGCCCCCAACTAATATCAAAGAACCAAAAAAGGATAAGTATTGAAGTGAAGCAGGACGTACAAATATAACAGAACACTGTTTTTAATTAGCATTTTGAATATTTTTTTAATATTTCAGATCACTGTTGAAAAAATTAAAGTTAAACACTGTTGATATGAGATACTCCCTCTTCCTAAATATTTGTCTAATTTTGACTTTTTTGATCAAGACTTTGTCTTAAAATTTAATAAAAATGATATTAAATATTCATAAAAAATAATTTTATTAGATTTATTATATGAAGTATTTCAAAAACACTATTTTATCTAATTAATACATAATGTATATCTTATTTAATTACAGGTCAAAAGTAGAAAACGATTAACTGAAAAAATAGAAAAATACTCAAAAAAAAAAGAAAAATACAGGTCAAAAGAGAATCTATACTTACATCGACAAAGCAATCGTGGAAGTGGAGGCGGATGAGGGAGGCGCCCATCCGAGTCTCGTTATTGATGGCGGCGTCCACGACTTCCTTCACGGCGGAGAACACGCACGCTTGGTCGGAAAGTCTGCCGGACGATCTCCCGAGACCGAAGTAGGACAGCAAGTCGGCGGCCGACTCAATCGTCGTTGCGTCGCCCAGCCAGCTGGGGATGGCGGCCTTAATAAGGGGGCGGCGGGGGCCTTGACCCACGGCGGCGTTGTGGTAAACGGAGTAGGCAGCTAAGAAGAGAGCTAAGAAGCTCAAGGAAAGGATAAGCCGGGACACAAAGGAAGAAGCCATAGCAGAAATAATAATTAATTACAGTAATCAGTGGACCAAGAAGAAGAAGAAGGTTTGAGGTTAATGGCTTAAGAGGCAGATATGCTTATTAAATACAAGTAGGAAATTCTTGAAGTCTCTCATAGTCCTGAAACAATTTTTTTATCTTCTGTTAGGTATAAAATATTATTGTTGATAAAAAACCAATCTGAGTTTTGAATTTTTTTTTTAATAAAAAAAACTGAGACTCTGGTGGGTGGAGTAGTAAGTAGTCTGACTTTTTGTCGTGCAATTGTAAATTTTAACACTTTTGTATATTTTAAAATGAGGTAAAATATTAAATTTTTTCAATTTATTTTATTTAAATATTGCTATAAAAATAAAACTTAAAATTTATATGTTTAAAAATGACATAAAAAATTCTTCGAAATAAAAGGTGTCAAGAACATTTTATTTTATCAAATAATCAATGAAAACATATAAATAAACAAAGTTCTTGTGATTATTGGAAAAAAGGAAATGTGATATTCTTTTTGAGACGAGAAAATATTTTGATCAATAATACTTATACCTATACTACGTGTTAGATAATAACAATAACAATAACAATAATAATAATAATAATAATAATAATAATAGTTTTAGTTATGGTAGTGCTTGATTATAAGTTAGCTTCATACTCCAATTTATGATAGATGTTGTATTTTAGTTTGTTTCTATTCTCTATTTCTAGTTGTGTTAAGAGTTTCTCTCTCATATATATATATATATATACACACACACACACACACACACACACACAAACATACATACATACATATACATACATACATACATACACACACACATACACTCTATCATATGCTCTATAGTTTAATGAGCAATATTATTATTCTAATATTTCAACATGGTATTAGAGTCACAACTCTTGGTGACCTAAAACTCTCTGCGCTCGCTCCTGACGGGTGGCGCTGCATTAGCCGCCCGCCGGGCCGATGTTCTTTCTTCAATTCTTGTGATCGACAACTCCTCAAAAACTCTCTCAACTCATCTTCCTATATTCTAGAAATCAAGAAAAGAATGATACTCCCTCTGTTCTAAAAAAGAGTTCCTACTTTGAAAAAGTGGAAAAATAAGGAAGTGTTAAATTATAGTTGACTTCCAATTTTGCCCTTGATGTGATGGGTAAAAGTAAGATGTGATGGGTAGATTATTAGAGAAAAAGTATGATGTGATAGGTAGGGTATGAAAAAGTAAGGGTAAAAGCGGTTTTTTAATAGAAAGTGGAAGTGTTTTGTTGGAAGTGAAAAAAATGAAAGAGGAAGTGTTTTTGAGAACGGAGAGAGTAGTTGTTTCTCTCTAATTCACCATATCAGAACTTCAGACCCAAAATTTTTTCTCCATCACCAATTCTTAACCCACATTTTTTCTCTCAAATCGCTCATTCTAATAATCCATCTCTTTTCTCTTTCTCTCTAGTATAAAAAGCAAAGCAATCAAAACAAAAGTAAAGTCAAGGTGAAAAATAGAGGAAGAAGAGAAACTATCCAAAATAACACTAAAACATAATAACTTTCCCTAAATAGCATCACATGTGTTTTTTTTCTAATGTGACACTTTTAGTCATTATCCATTAATCATTATTTAAGTAAATGTTCGCCATCACTAGACATTATGCACATTATTAAGTGTTATTTTGGGAATAAAATAGTTTAAGTGCTATTTAGAAAAAAAACTTAGGTTTTAATGCTATTTAGTGCAAACATTTCTTAGGGTTTCAAGAGAAGAAACCCAATTGTGATACAATGATACAATATGAGATCTTATTAATTATTAGGTGTGCAACCACTATTTATTGAAAATTATGAAATATAATTACATAAAAGTGTAGAAATTTAAAAACTTTAAGTAAACTTATTTAAAAAGGTCCATTGCATCGCTTATTTTACACCTGACACAATTACATGGGAGCAATTACATCGCTAGTATTTGCTTCGATAAAAATACTGATGCAAAAAGTCCAATATAAGTGATGCTAAAGCCTTGACATGTACTCTCTCCATTCCATATTAACTGTCCATTATGACTTTATTGGTACATTAAGAAATGAATGGATGTAGACATAAAGTATGTCTATATTCATTCATTTCTCAATGTACCAAGAAAGTCATAATGGATAGCTAATATGGAATGGAGGGAGTATGTAGTAACGTGTTTATGTAGACTCAACAGAACGATTGACGTTGACACGGCTGCACACGTCACGAATTTCGAGCTGAACTCCATTCGAAGGTGGCAAATTGCTCATTTTCACCATGGCAGCGGCGAAGTCGGAAAGGAAAGCACTGGTTGTATTCAGGTACCTCCTCGCGGCAGCGACGGTGGTGCCATTCGTCATGAGCTCGGCGTCTGAGAACAGAAGGCCTTGACCGTTGACCAATTGCTGGAAATACCTATTGTCGAAAGCGGCGGGAGTGGGGTCGAGTCCAACCAAACCGGTGAGGGTGGAGGCAGAGCAGTTGCATGGCAGGGTGGCGGTTCTGTTGGGGTTGATGCTGTTGTTCTGGCACACGATCGCACAACGGGAAAATCCCACCGTGTGCGCTCCTGCCAGAACAACCATCTCCCTTTGGGTGAACCCCTTGTCGGCAAACTTCTGGGTTTGGACGAGGAGGCTGTCGAACGGTGCTGGAAGTTGGGTGTTGGCTCCGGTGAGGTTTGCCGTTCTTGCGTCACGCCTAGCTCCTATCGTCACGTTGTAGGTTTGACCTGTGAACTGTAACACACGGCAAAATATTTGTTGCGTTTGAAAAAGCCGTGTTAGATACAATTTTTATTAGTAATTCTTAATAAAAGTTACCTTGGCGAAAGAATCACGGGCGGCAATGGCCAAGACATCAGCACAGGAGACAGGGGTGTCGGAGCATTTGGTTTTGGCGTTCTGCTTTGCTAGTTCTATAACGTTAAACCCTCTCACGGAGTTACTATTTGGGGCAGCACCTTGTTCTCCGGTGAAGTTGGCCGTGTCGTTCAGGAGGATTCCACCGTCACAGCCCTGTAGATCGACAATTTGATCAATTAATTAGATTAATACACTGTCCAATATTTCATCAAATTGATGGGTTTGACTATTTTGAAAAATCAAATTGTTTTATTTATAAATTAAAGAACTTGCTCTCGTCAACAAAGAGAGTATTGAACCGGACAAAAAGGTATATTCTGCTTACGTCAACAAAGCAGTCGTGGAAGTGGAGGCGGATGAGGGAGGCGCCCATCCGAGTCTCGTTGTTGATGGCGGCGTCCACGACTTCCTTCACGGCGGAGAACACGCACGCTTGGTCGGAGAGTCTGCCGGAGGATTTCCCGAGACCGAGGTAGGACAGAAAGTCGGCGGCCGACTCCATCGCTGCGCCGTCCAGCCAAGTGGGGATCGCCGCCGTAATAAGGGGGCGGCGGCGGCCTTGACCCACGGCGGCGTTGTGGTAAACGGAGTAGGAAGCTAAGAAGAGAGCTAAGAAGCTCAAGGAAAGGACTAGCCGGGACACAAAGGAAGAAGCCATAAGGGAAATAATTAAAACCACTGTAATTTATGGATCAACAAGCTAAGAAGAAGAAGAAGAAGAAATGATAAGGGTTGAGGATTAATGGCAAGGCGGACATGCTTATTAAATAGGAAAGGTTCTAAGTCATTTGTAGATCAAAATTTGTACCCTTTTTGTACCCCAAAGTCTCACAGTAATATTTTGTGTTAGTGTGGTGATTTACATTGACAAAAAAGTTAGTTCAATTTTTTTTAATTAATGAATATTTTATGTCAATGTAAAACGTTAAATATTAGTGTATTTCTTTGGTGTACCCTAATATGGTTGAATAGGAAATTCTAGAAGTGGCTCTAAAATCATTCTTTATTAAGGATAATGTTATTTGTATCCCGAGAATTTGTACACCACAAAGATGCATCAACATTTTGTGTTGGTGCAATGTTAATTTTTGTAAACGTACATCCACTTTGTGTCAGTGTAAATTTTTTGAAAATGCACCAACACTTTATTTCAGTGTGAACCATCAAAATGTTGATGATACATTTGGTTTGGTGTATACAAATGGAATAAAAATTATGATATACTCCTTCCGTCCTAAAATTAATTTCCCAGTTTGACTTTTGTAATCAAACTTTTTAAACTTTGACCGTATATTACGGAAAAAATATATTGAATTTTCATATAAATTTAGAAGCAATAGATTCATTTTGAAACATAGTTTTGAAATAGATAATTTTTATAAAATATATTTATATAAAAAATGAGACATTGATGGTCAAAGTGTCACATTGGAGACCGTAAAAAGTCAAATGGGAAATTAATTTTAGGACGGAGGGAGTATATAGCATGCCCCGTTATTAATTATCACGCAGTGTTTGTTAGGTGTCCGGTAATTATGGCACAGAGTATTGTTGGTGAAGAAAGCAGACTCACAATTTGAAGAGAAAAAAAAAAGAAAGAAAAAGAAAAAGCACTACGTGACAAAATGCTACGGACAACTAAGTTAAAACACCAATTTTGTCTAAATGTCTTTAAGATACGGAGTACAAAATACACAAAAGTTATCTAACAACGTATTAGGCTATTAGCTAGGGAGGGAGGGGGCAGGGGACTTGGGTGGGAGTTTAAGAAAATGGTTGGGTATGAATTATTAGAGGATGAATTATCAATTTTACTAATATAGGATTGTCGTAAGTGCTTCAAAATATTGTAATCATCACTCGGATCATTTTTTTGTTAATTAAAAATTCTTGCTGTTCTAGTATACATAATACGAAAAAGTCTTTTAATAATCTATCAGATTAGTCAGCAACTCAACTAAAACCACAACCTTATTTAGAAGTTTAAATTTTGATATCAAGAATTTGACATTAAAAGTTTTATAGATGTATACAACTAATTATTGTACATGACATATAATCAATTATTGTTTGTCAATATTTGTTAAATACTTATTTAGTGTCAAATTCATATTACCAAAATCGATAGATTTTTTTTAGTATGAAATGTTAAAGTTCGGTATAGTATAAGAATTGTGTGATCTAGCATTCTTGAAGAGCAAAATAGTGAGTGGGGCAGTGTTTGTTTGACTATTTGTCGTGCAATTGTCTACTCCTCTAGTTTTTTATAGTCACTATTTATTACTTCAATAAAATTACTTTTATACCCACTAGTTCTTAAACAATTTAAGGAAGTCAACACAAGTTATCATTTCCATAAATCACATAAAACTCTAAATCAGGAGCTATATTTTAGGAGGGGGGAGTACTTCATAATATTTTAGTAACATAAGAAGCAACTCAAGGTGGCTGGGGGGCAAGGCGGGGGACAAGGTTCATGGGCGGGTGGCAGAGAAGGACGGTGGGTGGAGATAAGGGGTAGGGTGGGNGTGGCAGGTGATTTGATACGGGGCGGTGGTGGGCGAAAAAGGGTGGGGGTGGAGCGGGAGGGGAAGGCGTAAGCAGGGGCGGACCCAGAAATTTCGGTGATTGGGTTCACATTTTGTGCATAAAAAGAAAATGTTGATATTTGTATAAGAATAAATCTAAAACCTCAAAGGTAAAAAAGTATCAATGAATAGCATTTTGAGATTAATATTGTGAGTAATATGCAATATTTTTGAACATAAAAAGAAAAAAAAAATTAAACAGCTAAAGTACTAATTCTAGACATTTCTTCAAAATACTAACTATATTTTAGGAATCATTTTAAAGCAATTAAACTTGTTTATACATTTAAAAAAATTGAACATTTTATAATTAAATTTCATAATAAAAGTTAAATCAGTTTTCCAAATCTAAAGGAAATTAAAACAAAAAAATTTACACAACCTAATTACTTATACTACTACTAATAAAAAAAATTTGGAGTGGGTGCAAGTGACCCCACTTGCACCACCCTAGGTCCGCCCCTGGGCGTAAGGGGTGGACGGGGTGTGTGTGTGAGAGAGACTGAGTAGAGAGAGAATAAAAATTTTCTTTCAAGTGCAAATAAAAATTATCTTTCTCCAATTGTGAGAATATATTTTTCCTAGAAAATGTTTTTCCTTCTACTAATAATACCAAACGTAACAAATTAAACTAGAGTACAAAATACTTTCAAAAAAAAAAAAACTAGAGTACAAAATTTTTGGAAAAATATTTTCGATCTCTCGAACCAAACACACTCTATCTTGATCTTTTACTCTCTCTCTCAAATTAAGTTACTCCGTACATATTTACTATCCAAATGGTCAAATTACATTCTTTTTCGATCTTTCTCAATTTTAGTTATTAATTTAATAAAATAATATTATCATGTCATCTCTTGTTCTATAAAAATTTTGATAAAATTTTTATGTAAATATTTTTTTTATATCTCAACTCAATTCTCGAATAAATTGATTATAAAACAACTTAGTTAAATATCTTAAAATGAAACATTTGAGTTAAATTGGTCTGTAAGTAGTATTTTCAATATGTGATTATAATTTTACATTCTCTCCGTCTTAAAATTATTTTTACTTACAGATTTTACATATAACAAAAAAAACCTTTCAACGTTTTTAAAAATATCATTTCTACCCTTACTAATTACTCCCTCTTTCCAATTTTTTTATTTTTCTTTTTTCTTATTCCACAAAGACATGATTCATTTTATTAAAAAATTAGTTTTCACTTTATTAATTCATATCCTACCTATCGAATCACACTTTTTTTCTAACAATCAATCCATCATATCATACTTGTATTGATCACATAGAGAATATTATTGGAAATAAAGTCAATACAAATGTGTCACTCAATTAACTTTTCTAAAAATCAAAATGGGAAGATCTTTATGGGACGGATGACGTATAACTTATCTCTGATATCATATGTATTTACTATTTCCTCGGTTCGAAAATGCTCATTCCCATTTGACTTTCCTTAATTAAAGTTAATAAATTTGACTGGCGTATGTGAAAAAATACATTATATTATAATACAAATTTAATATCAATATTTTTTTAAAATCACTTCAATATAAGTATAATAATCCTACTAAATCGTATTTTTCAAATATTAATTTTTTGTAAATTATGTCTATCAATAAATATAATATAATGTTAATCTTCAAAGTGTAACCGTGAAGACCATAAAAAATCAAATAAACGTAACATTTCCGAAGGGACCACTACTAATTTTCACGTCAAATCCTGCATTTATTTCAGTTTATTTCAAAATAACGGGAGTAAAACATTTCATAATATACGCTTTTGAAATTTCACATTCAGACGCATTACGATTATTTAAGAGTAATAAACATTATTTCCTAATACACGCGTTTTAGACACACGTACAGGGGACCCACCGGAACGACGGTCCCATTCATTACAGAGATGCAACGCCGGCGGCGACTTTATTACCATTCACTCGGCTACAAACATCCCGGATCTCAAGCTGCAAGCCGCGGGACGGCGGCAGGTTGCTCATCTTCACCATCTCCGCCGCGAAATCGGCCAGAAATGCGCCCATAGCGTCCCTGTACCGCCTGACGGCGGCGCCGGTGGTGTTCCCCTTCATCAGCTCATTGTCCGAAAACAAAAGGCCGCGGCCGTTAGCCACGTCGGCATAGTAGCGTTGGTCAAAAGCCGCGGGAGTGGGGTCCAGGCCGACCAGGCCCGTGGCGTTCGGGGTCGTTTGGCAGTTGCATTGCACGGCGGCAGCCGCCGCACGAGCCGGATTGACGACGGCGGCGACGCATAAAAGCGGGCATCTCACGAACCCGATCGTGTGGGCACCTAATAGCGCCACCATCTCCGTTTGGTTAAATCCTTTCGCCGCGAATTTTCTGGTCTGCGAAGCCAAGTCCTCCGCCGGACCGACTAGCTGGGTGTTAGCTCCGGTGAGGTTTGCCGTTCTTGCATCCTTTCTGCCTAGAGTCACCGTGTATGTTTTGCCGGTGAACTGCAAAACCAATTAAAGATTTGTAAATGAAACAATAAAAAAAATAAAATTTCCAAAGGAAATTTATGTAAAGTTCTATGGGACGAAGAAAGTAATAAATTTAATATTTAATATAAAGAAATTTGTTTTAAAATATAATTTTGATATATCATATTGTCATAAGAATAATATGAAGGGAGTACTTTCAACTCCAAAAAAAGTACTCCATCCGTCTTACTCCGTCTTTCCCAAATTAATTACTCCCTCCGTTCCACAAAACCATTCCTCTTTTGTCTTTTGAAATATTTGCACTAAATAGCACTAAAACTTAAGTCATTTCCCTAAATAGCACTTAATAATGTTCATAATGTCCTGTGATGGCGAATATTTACTTGAATAATGACTAATGCATAATGACTAAAAGTGCTACATTGGGAAGAAAAACATATGTGGTGCTATTTAGGGAAAGTCGTTATGTTTAAGTGCTATTTAAGTAAAATCCTCTTGTTTTTTTTGCTTTCCACAAAACACTTCCACTTTCTATTAAAAAACCACTTTTACCCTTACTTTTTCATACCATACCTATCACATCATACTTTTTCACTAATAACCAAACTATCACATCTTACTTTTTTCCATCACATCAGGGGCAAAATTGGAAAGTCAACCAAAATTACACTTTCCTTATTTTTCCCCAAAGTCAAAACCGGAAGGGTTTTATGGAACGGAGGGAGTAATATTTTTCATTTCCTTTTTGAGATGTCTCTATAAAATAGTTTTATTTCCATTTTTGAAAAACTTTGTATCTCATATCTTTTCCTCTATTCTTTGTATTATTTTAAGTTACAAAATTTTACTTTTTAAGATTTCTTGCAAAATCAAATGTGAACTATTGATATAGGACGGGGAGAGTATCTTTATTTCCCATATGACGACTTTTCCCAAAAATATTACGGAGTATAAGATGTTATGTAAATTTAATGCTAATAAATTCATTTTGAAACATGATTTTAAATATTATCTAATTATCTCGCTTTCATGCTGGAGTGTTTGTCCAATTTTGAATTTTTCCGTAAAATGTAGACAAATTTGACCATTATTATATAAAATTTATATTCCCTCCGTTCCATAAACACCCCCTTTCGTTTTTTTTCAATTCCCTAAAACACTTCCAATTTCTATTAAAAAATTACTTTTACCCTTACTTTTTCATACCCTACCTATCTTATCATACTTTTTTACTAATAACCAAACTATCACATTTTACTTTTACCCATCACATCATGGGCAATATTGGAAAGTCAACCAAAATTACACTTTCCTTGTTTTCCCCAAAATCAAAATAGGGAGTATTTAAAGGAACAGAGGGAGTATTAAATATTGATATAAATAATTTTTATTTATCTTGTAAATTATTTTCAAAATATAGTTTAATCTTATTAGTAAAGGCACTAATTTTTATATAACTAAAGATCAAAAAATGATTTTAGTTGACTGCGAAAAAGAAAAAGTTGGACAACCACTCTCACTTAAAGGGAGTGATACATTTTAATGCAAAAATAGAGATATTAATGTTTAAAGTATTACCTTAGAGATTATTGAAAGTGAATGTAGGAAAAAAAATAAAGGAATAATAAATTAATCGAACACCCCGTCATATAGTTAGGCAGAAACTTGATTAATTGTGAAAATTTCATGTTTGTGAAACAATAGTGTCTTAGTGCTATTCGATCATTTAATTTGTTGTGATACCATATATGAGAGGTTGACAACGTAACACATGCAGTGTCTCACATAACTATCTCTGCCTAATAATAATCTTGCTAACAGTAGGATTTTTCACAAGATTTAGATCTTGCTTTCTTTGTTTGATCTGATTCGATCTAATATAATTTTACTAAGACCGAATTTGATTTAATCTAGCTTAAGGTATATTTTAAGCTGGTTCTAAGCTAATTCCAATAAAAATACTTCCTCCGTCCCATAAAGTGTTACCTATTTTGACTAAAGTTGAAATTAAGGAAGAGATAATTTTGTGTTGACTTTCCAAAAATACCTTTGATGTGATGGGTAAAAGTAGGATGTAATGTGTAGATTATTAGAAAAAAGGTATGATGTGATAGGTAGGGTTTGAAAAAGTAAGAGGTAAAAGTGGTTTTTTAATAGAAATTGGTAAGGGATTGTGGGACACAATTTTTTTGAAACGTGTAAATCTTTTTGGGACGGAGGGAGTAAGTAATAACTGATAAAAATAAGTAGAAGAGAAAAGACTCTTACTTGGCGGAAAGAATCACGAGCAGCAATAGCAACAATGTCAGCGCACGACACGGGGGTGTCGGGACATTTAGTTTTGGCGTTCTGTTTGGCCCTGTCTATAACTTCATAACCTCTAACAGAGTTTTGGTTGGCGCCGGCGCTCTGCTCTCCGATGAAAGTCGGGGTGTCCTTCAAAAGAAGACCTGCATCGCAGCCCTGGCAGTCCATTTTGACAAACACGTCATTATTAATCATTTGTTACTCGATTTGACTTAGTACGAAAATTAAGAAAAAGTTAAAAAGTGTAAAAACTTTCTATGTATACTTTTGTTAGACAGTTATAATAATAATTGTATTTATGATAGTGCTAGTATATTAATCAAGTACTCCATCCGTTCTCAAAAACACTTCCTCTTTCATTTTTTCCAATTCCAACAAAACACTTCCCCTTTCTATTAAAAACCCACTTTTACCCTTACTTTTTCATACCTTACCTACCACATCATACTTTTTATCTAATAATCTATCCATCACATCTTACTTTTACCCATCACATCGGGGGCAAAATTAGAAATCAAATACTAGTATATAATTTAATACTTCCTTATTTTTGCCCAAATCAAAATGGGAAGTTTTTTTGCAAACGGTGTACTATATTGAAAGAGTCTAATTCATGTCATGATCTCCATGTAAAGAAACTGCGATGTACTCTATCTCATTATTACTTGAGTGATGTAACAAACCGTAGAGTGCGCACATTAAAAATAGGAAGAAGATATAACGTACGTACGTCTACAAAGCAGTCATGGAAGAAGAGGCGAATGAGGGAGGCACCCATCCGAGCTTCCGCATCGACGGCGGCGTCCACCACCTCTCTGACGGCGGAGAATATGCATGCCTCGTCGGAAACCTTGCCGGAACCTAGCGAGAGAATGCCCGCCGCCGCCGGCTCATCCCCGAAAGTGTCGGCCAGCCACGTCGGACTGGTGGCCTTGTTGATGGCTGTTTGGGTATTTTGGTAATAAATAGAGTAGCCTGCTAGGGTTAGTGCTATTATGCTTATGCCCAGGCTTAGCCGAGTCACGAAGGAAGCCGCCATTATATGCAGTTAAAGGAAGCTGATAAGGGTTTAGTTAGTTTGGTCACAAAGGAGCTACTAGTATACATGCGTGCCTATATATATATATATATATATATATATATATATATATATATATATATATATATATATACTCTCCCAGCTGTGTCATTAAATTAAACGTGATACAAATTCAATATTATTTCATTATACGAACATAAAACTGATTACTCCGTACATTTTATTCCTATGGCTTTCTTCTCTTTTTTTCAAACAAGAGAAAGAAAATCTTCATTTTCTCGATCTTCATTTAAACAACACATTTTTTTACTTTACATTTTTTTCTTCCCCCTATTATTTTCTCTCTTTCTCATATTCTTTTGTAATCCAAACAAAGCATCGAGTACAAAAATCTCAAGCGGTGGCGTCTATAATATAACCTGTTGTTAGTCATCAAGGCCGTCATCAATGACATACTTATTCCATACCAAATTGTTTGTCACGTTATATAAAACTAAGAGCGATTTTATATTTTTTCAAATCATGTTATTTAAAGATTGGTAAATAAATAAAGAAATAAACGTCAAAATTATAAAGTGTATCAAAATAAGAGGAGGTGCCAAGAATTTGTCAAATTTTGCATGCAAAACCAAGCGAAACTTCAATCTTGTTGAAGTATCCCAAATCTGAATTTGAAAAGAAAAAGAATTGCTATATAGTTTCTGGAGTTGGGTTAAGTAATTAATAAATTGAATTTAATTTTTTAGGTAGTGTTTGGCAACTAGCATTTCATTTCAATTCATGCATTTCAATTCCAAAATTTGAAATTCAGAATTTCAAATGACAAGGGGAGGTGCATGGATTTCAAATTAAGCTTTGTTTTGAATATAAAGAATTTGATTCAAATCCAAATTTAAAATGCTTAAGTTTCCCAAACATGAAATTTAGGCCAAATCCGGATTTGAAATCCAAATCCATGTTCCCAAACATACCATTAATGAATTCAGTCAAGTGTCTTATGACTCAATCTAGAAAATCTTACCCTATCCTTTCACTTGATTATCAAGTTAATGGGGAGTTTCAAATTATCTAACATCAAAAATTAAAGAGAAAAGTAATCGGTATATAAGCTATTGATTTGAAACAAATAATCGAGTAGATTCAATCTTTTAATCTTGATGAGGCAAATGTCTTATGGTCCAATCCAGTGACCCTTACTCCACCCTAAATTCTATCAGTTTTATATAAAGATTAATAAATAAATAAAAATTACATTTAGATATTTAAAAGCTAGCTATATCAAAAATTTATCAAAATAAGATGTGACTAAAATATTTTGTTTTATCAAATACTCCCTCCGTCCCAGAGTATTTGTCCACTTTCATTTTTACGCACCATCCAATGCACTTCTTTAATCCATTTTATCTTGTAATTTGTATATTAAAAATTATAGAAATTATATATTAATAATCTATATGTTAAGACAAATCAATCAAGATCACACATGACTATATTTAGGCTTACACATTGAGAGAATTTGATGAGTCAAAGTGTTTAGATGAACAGTTCCAAAAGTCAAAAGTAGACAAAAACTGGGGGACAATGGGAGTAGTTGATACAAATAAATAAAAAAAATTTATAATTTTTAAATAGTGAGTCGTGATATTCTTTTTTTGGTATGGAATTAAAGAAAACCCCCTAAATAGGAGTAAAACATATATCATATCCTCAAAATAGGAGTTTAAACTTAAAACTCTTCTAAATAGGAGTAATTAATTAATTTTTTTATTTACTCTTCCGCACTAACCACGCCACATCCCAGCCCTATGCGGTCGAAAAAGTCACCCGGCCCCTTCCCAATCCCATCCTTTTACGATCTTCTTTGTTCTAATCTCAGTTGCTGACGCTGTCAAATTAATCCCAATCCCCTCTCCGCCGCTACCATCTCCTTATTGCGGATCTCCTTTTCTCTCATACAGACAATCTTCTTCCACCCCTCTTCACCATTTCTATTTTTCATGATATCGCTTGGATGCCTCCGTCCCCTTGGGTAAGTTTGAATTCAATTTGATAGATATTCAATTTGACATAAGTAGTTAAATTTTATTTTAAATCTAAAAATTTACTTTTTCGGGAATTATTTTGTAAAATTGGTACTAATTCTTTTAGCCTTGCGTGAGTTTGAAACTTTTAATCAATTTTATATTCAATTTCACATAGGTTGTGACATTTGATTTTAAATCTAAATTTACTTCTTAGAAAATCATTTTATACTCCGTAAAACATATATTGAAACTAAATGATTATTGTGTTGGCAAATAGAGTTTCTTGATGTTTAACTTTTTTGAGATTATGCATTAACATATGTGTTATTTGTAAAACTATACATTGGCATATCTGTCATTATACATTGCCAAGTGTGGCACTATATATTGTCATATTTGGCATTATCTATTGGTTTAGCATTATGCATTTGCACGTATGACTTTATACAATGACATGATTGTCATTATGTTATTACGTGTGGCGTTAAATGTGGTCATGTTTGACACTGTATAGACATTTTACTGTATGAATTTACTGAGTTTCTATTTATTGTTTAATAATTTTGACATATATCGACAAGGTATTAATCAGGTCTCATAGATTTATTGATTAAGAATCTTGGCATTAAGTGTGGTCTTGTTTAACACTCTATGGGCCTGAGGTAACACTTAAAGTTGATGTTTATCAAGTTTTTTTTCTCTTCCTAAGAATGTCAAATCATCATATCAGAATATTTGAGTTAACAATTAGGATACACATATAAATATTCAGGAGCAAGGTAGAAATAGCCGTATTTGTTTGTGGTACTGAGCTTTGGGTGTGCTTTTGTTGTCGTCCCTTGACGATATAGTTAAAAGAATCATTTATTGACAATATTTTAACTTTGGGTAAAAAAAATAGCCGGCTTAGTAGTTAGCCGTTATTTTGATAAAAAAAAATAAATATAATGTCTTATTTTATTTTTTGACTCGAAAATATAAACTATTTGTAAAGCCAACCTTTGAATTTAAAAAATACTCCCTCCGTCCCAGAGTATTTGTCCACTTTCATTTTTGCACACAATCCAATACACTTCTTTAATCCATTTTATCTTGTAATTTGTATATTAAAAAATTATAGAAATTATATATTAATAATCTCTATGTTAAGACAAATCAAATAAGATCACACATGACTATATATTTAGGTTTACACATTGAGAGAATTTGATGAGTCAAAGTACTTAGATGAACAGTTCCAAAAGTCAAAACTGAACAAATATAGCGGGACGGAGGTAGTAGGTAATTGGGTTGATCTTGTAAAAAGGTGACTAACAATATAAATTTGTTAAGTTTAGACTTTGGTGTAAAAAGTTATGAGCAAAATATATGTTATAATTCAATAAATAAATATAAAGATTTTATAATATAATAATAAGAAATAATCAATTTCCTAATTTATTCTAATTCCTACCCATAACTCAATGCTAAGTCTCAGCCCCCCTTAAGTGTGTAAATACACACACATGCAGCAAGAAAAGAAAAAGAAAACAAAGGAAGGGAAAAGAGAGAATTGAAGACAAAAATTAATTAATTACTCTTATTTAGAGGAGTTTAAGTTTTAGCTCTTATTTACGAATATAACATAACTTTTGCTCCTAATTTGGTCCTTCTCCCATGAAATTATATATGTACGCCGTACCTCTATCAATCAATCTTATCCAAATGATCAATTCTTTGTATATATACAGTACTCCGGTTATCCCGTATGCCGTTGTTGACCTCAACATTTTCAAGATTCCGGTCGGCTGCATGTGCGGCTCGGCCAGACCGGCCGGGTAACATGATTCAAATTCAAGCATCGAATTTTGCCGTGTTTCACGGATGATTGGGGGGCAAGTTGGGGCGACTAACTATTTTTAGCCAAACCGTTGACGTTATTACGGAGTATGACTTTAATGTTTGTGGAACAAGTCCAAAGTTGGCCAACAAAAATTGACATTTTAGTATTTTACTCCCTCACTCTCTTATTTTAATTTTTTACTCGATACTCCTCGGTTGCAATTTTTTCCTATTTGAAAGAATGTGGAAATTTTTATTTTTTTTGAAATAGTTTTATTTATAAATTGGTATATAAATAAAAAGTACATATTATATAATTTCAAACGATATCAAAAGTTTTACAAAACAAGATATGACTATTCTAGAATGTTTTATTTTACAAAAAGATCAATGAATAACTGATGCAAACATA
Source organism: Cuscuta campestris (assembly GCA_900332095.2). Taxonomy (NCBI): domain Eukaryota; kingdom Viridiplantae; phylum Streptophyta; class Magnoliopsida; order Solanales; family Convolvulaceae; genus Cuscuta; species Cuscuta campestris. Next base: position 2,097,237 of record OOIL02002240.1, read on the forward strand.
AGTTATCGAGAAATGTAAGATTAGTAATGTAAATTTTATTTAATAAATGACAAAAAGTCTTCCAGTTTGACAGCAAAAAATTAAATTAGACAAATAAAATGGAATGAGATTATTTTAGTCCGTCTATGGCCTTGCTTGAGAAAAAAACGTTTTTGATTAGCATTTTAGATTAAATTTCAATATTGTAGATTAATTCTAAAACGCCAATGCTGAAAGCTATCATCAGATAGTTTTTTCAAAACACTATCGTCAACCTCTAACCATAGTGATGCCTAATAGGGCCAATATCTTCTTTCACTACTTATTTACGGAGTATTTGAATCCTTTGTTACTATGTAAAACAGACAAGATTTTTCTTTTTTTTTTAGAATTTTGTTGTAAATTTCAAATTATTGAATGACTTCTTATATTTTACGGCAGGAATACATTCATAAATTTTATGTTTCAAATCCTACAGGATTAGCAATTAAGCAATTAATTTGGACAAAGATAGAGATCATGTTTAAAAACAACGTTAGAGATTGGCGTCAACATTTTAGATAAAATTTTAATGTTACAATTTATTTTGAAAACACTAACGCTTAGCACTATCCGTAGATAACTTTTTCAAAACGTTAACGCTAATTTTAACGTTATTCACAAACAAACCGAGAGTGATATGATTTGTTAAGGAAATAAAACAAAAAAAGGAAATAAAACCATATTTAGCATTTCTATTATTGATTGTCCACGCATGTGCCGTACATTAATTTTGTGTAGTGCTACTAGTACACTACAAAGAGTCATCAAGAGCATTTACACAAATACCCACCGGCCTTCCTGCATTCATTTATTCCTTAGCTTAAAACATGGGGGAAAAACCCAAAGGATCGCCGGCCGGCGGCCGGACGGGGCCGCGCGCGGCCTTCAGAAGGATGCAACACCGGCGGAGTTGGCATTCACCTTGCTGCAAACATCCCGGATTTCGAGCGGGACCCCGGGGGACGGCGGCAGCTTGCTCATCTTCACCATGGCCGCCGCAAAGTCGGCCAGGAAAGAGTCCATGGCGTCCCGGTACCTCTTCACGGCGGCGCTGGTGGCGTTCCCCTTCATCAGCTCATTGTCGGAGAACAAAAGGCCCCGGCCGCTTGCCACGTCGGAGTAGTAACGCTGGTCGAACTTCGCGGGTGTGGGGTCCAGGCCGACCAGTCCCGTGGCGTTCGGGGTTGTCTGGCAGTTGCATTGCAACGCGGAGGCCCGGGCCGGGTTCACGAACGAGCTGACGCATAGGAGCGGGCATCTGGCGAACCCTATTGTGTGCGAGCCCAACAGCGCCACCAACTCCGTTTGGTTAAACCCTTTGTCGGCGAACTTCTTCACCTGCGACGCCAAGGTCTCCGACGGCCCGACGAGTTGGGTATTAGCTCCGGTGAAGTTCGCCGTTCTTGCATCTTTTCTGCCAAGACTCACTGTGTATGTTTTTCCCGTGAACTACAAAATAGATACACAAAAGGTTTGATTTTGAAACGGTAGGCCCAAGAATGATTTTTATATTTTAAATACGGTAAGAAAGAAATTAGAGGTAAAAGTGGGTTGTAATAAAAAATTAAAGTGTTTTAGGGAAATAGAAAAAAATAAAAGAGAAAGTGTTTCAAAAACGAAGAGATTAATATGTAAGCTTAGCGGGATGAAGTTAACTACCTTTTGGAAGGAATCGCGGGCAGCGATGGAAAGAATGTCTGCGCAAGAGACAGGGGTGTCGGGGCATTTGGTTTTTGCGTTCTGTTTGGCATTGTCTATGACCTCAAAACCTCTGACGGAGTTATTGTTGCCGATGGCAGTCTGTTCGCCGGTGAAAGTCGGGGTATCCTTTAGAAGAAGCCCTGCGTCGCAACCCTGCAATTCATTCCAAGACCGAAAATATTATTCATAAAAAATATTTGCACTAAATAGCACTAAAACTAAAGTAATTTCACTAAATAACACTTAAATTATTTTATTCTTAAATAGCACTTAATAATGTTCAGAAGGAGGAATAATGTCCAGTGATGGCGAACATTTAATTGAATAATGACAAATGGATAGATAATGACTAAAAGTGCTACATTGGGAAAAACACATATGATGCTATTTTGAGAATGTCATTATGTTTTAGTAATATTTTGGTAAATTCTTCAAGAAATATTAGCACTAAATAGCACTAAAACTTAAACCATTTCACTAAATAGCACTTCAACTATTTTATTTCCCAAATAACACTTAATAATGATATAGTCTAAATAACACTTAATAATGATATAGTTTAATCTAGACATAGTAGTACTCCTCAAAGTATTGGCATTTAATTAAAAGTGAATTTGGGAATGATATTATATAATCGGTTAAATCTAACGCTAAGAGAATTGGGGTAAATTTTTCCTTTTAGTTTTAATGTAAAACCTTTTGTTTAGCCTTAAGAATATACTCTATCTATCTGGTCGGTCCCTCTCTAAATTATTCTCATATTTATTATTTTAGATTTCTGATAATTTTTATTTACATGTACGTTTTTAATCTCCCTTTATTGATTATAACGTCTAATATATGTATTATGATAGAATTAAAATTTTTACAAAACAATAGTTGGCGTGACTATTTTATTATACTCACTTCGTTCCAAATTAATTTTGCTCTTTCCTTTTTTGAAAACTTTTTGTGGCTCACTTGTAAATAAGTAAAGAAAGTTACGGGTAATAAAGCTTGACTTGTACGGAGTATGTGAAATGTTAATGGAAAATCATTTTCAAACGAAGATAATAATTTTTAAATCTATAAGTTTTATTTTTTACTTTTAATTTTTATACAAATATATAAATAAAATGAAGTTAATTAAAACAAAAGCTTACACGTTCTTCAAATTAAAGTTGTTCAAGGAATCCTTAAAAACGATACTTTTAGTGATATTGACTCGATTATAACTGAAGTATTTATTTATATTTTTCTTAATCTAGTGATACACTATGAGTCAACAACTCCATCCATATTTGTTGTGAGGCTTCAGTTGTCTAAAACAATAGTTGTTCAAAAAAAAAAAAAGCAACCATACTTTAGTAGTTTAGTGAAGGAGAAGTTCAAAATTAAGGTTGATCACTTTATGAGTGAGTCCAAATTGGACCATAGGAGGGTAATTCGATATGGGTGACCTCATACTTTGCAGAGACACAAATAGATAATAAATGTTCATATAGTCAAATTTTATTTTCTTTATTGCCTTATTTTCATAATCTATTTGATAAAATATAGTAATGTCACACTAGTTTTGTAGATCTTTTAACGTAATTTTAATAAGTAATTTTTATTTTTTAATTTCACGCTATTCTTTTGTATGATAAATTAAGAATAACTTCAGTCTAATATTGTAACATGAAACGAAAAAGTAATTTTTAAAGGTAGAGAGTACAAAGCATGAGACCACTTTTGATGTCACGAGTTTTTTATATCAAGACTCTCCAAATTTGTCCAACCCTACTTGCCCACCCCCGAGGGCCTACCATTATTCCACACTACAATAATCGCGTGCCCGACACAATTTATTGCTCCAAAAATATCTAAGGATGCATATGGGCTATTGTCAATGCACACACACACAATTTTTCTATGAGTACACTTTTTATTCTTTTAATAAAAGGAAAAATTACCCAAAATAATCCCAACTTTATCCGATCTTTCAAAAATAATCCCACCTTTTCACTGTGATGCATAATAATACCAACTTTACTGAAATTTGTCAGTTTTGGGTCGCCGTTAAGTTTCTAACGGAGGGTTAACGGAAATGCCCGTTTTAGGCAACAAAATGAAAGTTGAGATTATTTTTGATGAATTTTCATTTTTTTATTTTTTTTAAATTTTTCATTTAAATTTTTTAAATTACTTTTTACCTCCATCATCATTTCTTTTTCCTTTTTTAAAGATTAGTCTTAGTTTAAAAAATAAAAATAATAGATATAAAAAAGTAAAAAATGAGAAATGTAACTAAAACGATACAAAAATAATAAAATAAATAAGGTAACCAATGGAAACTAACTTGAAATTGGTAAAAGTAAAATAAAAATATACGGGTGGTTTTAATATTTTACGCATTATACAAAGTATTAACATATCACTTTTTATTTTTTAGAAAAAAATATCTACAATAATTCCAACTTTACCGGACGGCTTGTTCTTTTAAAAAATAAGTAGTATATTAAGACTCCGTATAGTGTGTAAAATGTTAAAACCCACCACTCCGTATATATTTATTTTATTTCTTACCAGTTTCTGTTTAATTTCTATTGATTACATTATTTATTTGATTAATTTTGTATAGTTTTAGTTATTTTTCTCATTTTCATTATTTTTTATATTTATTTTTTTCTAAGGTAAGAATAATCTTTAAAAAAGAAAAAGAAATGGAGGTTGAAAGTAATTCAAAAAATTTAAATAAAAATTTCAAAAAAAATTAAAAAACAAAAATTCATCAAAAATAATCCTAACATTCATTTTGTTGTCGAAAACGGGCATTTCCGTTAACCCTCCGTTAGAAACTTAACGGTGACCCAAAACTGACAAATTTCAGTAAAGTTGGGATTATTATGCATCACAGTGAAAGGTGGGATTATTTTTGAAAGACCGGATAAAGTTGGGATTATTTTGGGTAATTTTTCCTTAATAAAAAAATGAATAATTTCTTGTCATGAATTAGTTATCTTACTTATCTTTTTAATTTTTTCTAAAAATAATTATCTCACCTTTTAATTTTTTTTTATGAAATACAGTAAAAAATACTCCCTCCGTCCCGGAGTATTCGTCCAGTTTTGACTTTTGGAATTGTTCATCTAAGCACTTTGACTCATCAAATTCTCTCAATGTGTAAGCTTATATATAGTCATGTGTGATCTTGTTTGATTTGTCTTAACATATAGATTAATAATATATAATTTCTATAATTTTTTAATATACAAATTACAAGATAAAATGGATTAAAGAAGTGTATTGAATGGTGTGGAAAAATAAAAGTGGACAAGTACTCTGGGACGGAGGTAGTATGTGGTGTAGAATGTTTCTCTTTCTTCTAATCAAATCTAAATACGGAGTAACTAACAACACATGGTATGGGATATGATGATTCCTTTTGAATATAAAATTTTGGCTCGCATGAGTAGCTAAACTGGTCTAAGAGAGAATGTTAAGCCTATTTGATCCTAGGGTCGAATCTTGTCGAATGAGTTCTATTATCTCTAATATCTTCTTCTCGGCACCGAGCACAGGCCGACCTATCTTAGGACCAGATTGAGACAAAAATTAACACGTGCAGTGATCCTTTTCTGAATTCTAAATAAATACAATAAATTATTAATTTGGGCATAAAAATTAAAGAGTTGACATACAAAGTACCCCGTAATTTAGCTATGTTCTCACCTGGCCTTTTTCTTTGATTTAACTTATTAACCACCGTCATCATCGTTTGAATGAAATTTATTAGCTCTCAGAAATTTTGATTTTCTGTTAATCTAATTTTGCTCTCATAATCGTCCCAAAACGTTGCTTCTAAGTAAAGCCTTCATAATTATACACAATTAAGTCCCTTACTTTTTTTAAAAAAAAATAATTTTGTCTAATAAAAAAATACGAAGTATTACTCCGTACTTGTTTAAATTAGTTAATCTATTACTGTGAAAAATTAAATAGGGAGTAATTAGGATAAATAATTATTCCGTTTAATTTGTACTTACATCGACAAAACAGTCATGGAAGAAAAGACGGATGAGAGAGGCACCCATCCGAGCCTCCTTGTTAATGGCGGCGACCACCACTTCTTTGACGGCGGAGAATACACACGCTTCGTCGGAAAGCTTGCCGGAAGATTTATCGAGCGGCGGCAGAACAAGCATGTTCTCCGGCGACTCATCCAAAGTGTCGGTAATAACCTTATTAAGCTGCAGGCCCTCAATAATGGCCGTGTGGGTGTTTTGGTAAATTGAGTAGCCGGCAAGGGTTAGTGCTATGAGGCTTAGTGCTAGGCTGAGCACACTCCCAATAGAACCACCCATCATATACCAAGTATTATTATTATTTTTTTTATTTTAAGCAAAGAAAGAGAAATATATTGATGAACTTTGTTTGATATGATGAGAGCCATTGCATCCTTATTTATATTGCAATTAACCCACATTTCAAATGTGGTAGGTAGTATAGTCCTTCCTTCCATCCCTCCCTCCTCCCTTGACAGTCAAAAGTGTTGCGTTGAAAACCAAATAGAAAATTGGGATTGAGGGAGTAAAATTTATTTTTAATTAATTTTGAATTCTGTGACGAATGTTTGTATTTTACATAATTTCTAAATTGTGTAGGATAATTTGACAATATTAACACCAAAAACTACTGTTCGATACTCCTTTGCCCGAGAAATAACTTCTCAATTGATTTTTTTTGGCCAACTATTTTAATCTTTGACCACAATATACGGCAAAAATGAATTGTGTATTTGTGTTGTGTTATCCATTTAATATATATCAATATATTTATTTTGTATTTTGAAAATATTATTCAATATATTTATACTCCTTTGATGAATATAAATGTAGATTTTAATGGTCAGAATATTGTTGCTTTAGAAAACTTGGAAAGTCAAATGGGAAGGCATGCAATAATCGAACATAGTAGTCTTTTCCAAAAGTTGGAATTAAACACGGAAGCCGTGTGACTTCTTTGATGAGTTTTGGATATATGATAAAATATAAATTTTAAAATAATTTAGGTGAAATCATATGAGTTTTAATATCTGAAAAAAGAGTTTGGAAATCAATGAATTGTAAAAATAAAATAACATAGAAGTTTTAAAAACATATGACCAAGTTTAAAAAAATACATATACCTTTTTCAATTTCATCCGTCCCAAAAAGTCCTTTCTTCTTTCTTTTTGTGTTGCATATAGTCATTCTTTTTCTATTAAAAAGCACTTATATTAATTCTTACCCTACCTATCATATCATAATTCTTTTACAAATAATTTACCTATTACATCATATTTTACCTATTTTGTAAAATCAACACAAACTATCTCTTTCCTTTAAATTTTCTAAAAATGAAAATGAGAATAACTTTATGGAATGGAGGAAGTATAAGATATGACAATTTGGGATTTAAAAATTTTTGTTAATAAAAACTCCAAAATTAATGATGAAGAAGATGATTAAAGAAAGGGAGAGAGAATAAGAAACATACGCTTTGGAAAAAGATGCAAAGAGGGATGATGAAGATTTCAAAATTTATTTATTTTTTATTTAACTAAACATCGTTTTTAAGAAATTGATACTCCGTATGTAAGATATGAGATGCCATATCTATATTGCTGATCAAAGAAGCTCTAAAGTTAATGTGAAAATTGGGCCTTAGATATGATATTCTTTGCCAACTAGTTTTATTAATCTTCTCTTTAATTAAAATTTATGTTGAATGAGTGATCTTTGTAAGAAATGTGACTAAGACCATGCTCTATTTACTTGATCTGATTGATTATGATCTTATTGAAATAAGTTTTGATCTAATCTGAATGTAATTATAATTAAACCTATTTTTGATCTGATCTAATTTCAATAAGAATAAATAAAAAATAAAAAATAGATTAGGAAAAACATGGCCTAATTTAAAGTCAAAAGATTGCTACGGAGTACTATTTTGTATAAAAACAAGAAGAATTATCCGGCACGTGCACGTTCATTATTTAGTTAATACGGAGTATTTCGTTTCAGCTTGTGATTATTTGACTAAAGTTAAGTTAAATTTAATTTATTTGAGAATTGACAAAATAAAAAAAACATGAAAAAAAATATCTATTTCTATAAGAATAAAAATTAGTGTGTTTTGGTCTAAGAAATTAAACTAAAAATATATTCTCTCCATCTCAGAAAGAATTTTTCTGTTACAATTCTTGGTCTCTTCGATAACTTTTATTTATTTATGTGTTTTGGTTGATTATTTGATAAAATAAAGTATTCTTATCACATTTTTATTTTGTAGAAATTTTAATGGAATTTTGAAATATATATTTAGTATTTTTTTTACTTCCGTACAACTTTGTAAATATTTTTTTTAAAGCAATATTTTACATAATACATACTCCCTCCGTCCCAAAAAAAGGTTACGTTTCAATTTTTGCGCATCCCACAAAATCCTTCTATATCGTCTCGAATGTCAAAAAAACTTTCAAAACGACTCCTACCCACAATAAGAGTAGATGTGGTAATTTTTAGGCATTTTAGATGTGCATGGACGTGTTTTTTGAGATGCGCAAAAAAAATGAAACGTAACCTTTTTTATGGGACGGAGGGAGTATTATTCATTCATGAATGATTTTTGAAGGAATGGAGAAAAAGAAAGCAAGCGAATAAATAATACTTTGGACATTAGACGGAGGAGGTAGATCATATATGTTCCGCAATAGATATGATGAGGTATTGAGATCTGGAATGTGATTTTTGACATTTTTAGTTTCCGTCATTTTTGACTATGTGTTGTGCATGTACCTAACAGATTTTAGTTTCAAAGAATTGTATTGCTTTTTTGAGTGGTGCTTACATATTCTCATTATTTAATTTAAAATGTGAATATTTCACGGGCTTGCATGTGTGTATTTTCCTTTTTCAGAAAATCACTTCTTTTGTACTATAAATGTACTCCGTATTAAAGTCCATATAATGGTCATGGACTTTAGGTCCACGAAAGAATTTACTTATTTTTTTTATGTAATTTAATCATCGTTCTTATTTTTATGACATGTCATACAGTAGTATGTCATTGATTTAATCAAATTTTACACTTTTTTGATGAATTTTAATTATTAAAAATTATTTTACTTATCTTTTTTGATAAAATATATGTACTTTCTTTTTAACATAGCATCTCGACCCAGCCAGTGGGGGGCGCTTGAGGGCGCTGCCCCAGACCCCCGCCAAGGGGGCGTTGCTCTTTAGAATCCCGTTAAAACGGATATTTTTTCATAACAAAGTCAATCAAATGGTCGCACCACCAAACTTCTTTGATGATTATTATGAAACCACCGGTCAAATAGTTAAAAAAAATTGCATTAAAATATATAACACAGTCATGAACGTAATTGGAATCTTTGTTGAAAGCACAATTAGGGTTCTTACTTTGATGGTGTGCTGAATAATGCTCATGAAGGCATATTCTACTAAAAAAATCAATTAATTTTATATACTCAAATAGTACATAAAAGTATAAAAAAAATAGAGTAGAAGACATGGTTGAAGCGGTGGTGAAAAAGTAGCTCTCAATATCACTTTTGAGAAGTTAAAATAGCATTTAACTTCTCAAAATTTAGCATATCTCTTGGAAATCCTCTAACAAAGATGGGTTTTCGTTTTGTTAAGAGATTAATGTTAGGCTCTTTTGTAGTCTTTAAATTCTCTTACATTTACTAATCTTTGGGTCACCATTAGTGAGAATTTGGTTTAATTTAAGATCAAGAAAGAACGTTGACCATCTTAGAGGTTAGAGTGCAATTCTTGTGTTATTTTAGGTCCAATGGGTTAATTGTTAGAATCGGGCTAGACGACCCAAAGTGAAAATAACCAACCCGGCCCATTAGTTGAGTACAAAACTTAGGACGTGAGAGGAGAAAGGAGGAGAGAGCGGGAAAGTGAGATCAAAGAGTTAACCAGGAGAGAAATTCGGCGACCAGGCATAATCCGGCGAGTTGGACCTCGCGATCATCATCATTCATCGCACAATCACCAAGCGCTCCTCCCGATCAGGCGTTGTAACCAAACAGAGGAGTCATCACGTTCGTAGGATTTGATCCTCGAACGCTGTTCATAGGTATTTCGCTGTTTTTTTGTGTTTCCAAATTCGAGATACAGTTTCAATGTTTGAGGATTGTTTGAATTGTTGATTCATAATTAGACGTTTGATTTCGTGCTATTCAAATCTGAGTCCTAATCTCTTGTTCGGACGATATACTCCTGCGATCATGTGTTTAAATTGTGAATCGATTATCATGATCATGTTCCGAGAGTAATTCCTCTCTTGTCTGGTGGAAATTTAGGATCAGTTCTCAGGCATTTGTGCTCATTGCAATGATTTGAGGTTTAGACAGTTGTTGAAGGTTGTTTGATCCTGTTTTGTGCTCAGCTTCTCAAACTGTTGATTGTAGGTCTCATGCCTCAATTATTCAGT
>OOIL02002240.1:2107641-2120786 GCA_900332095.2 Cuscuta campestris
ATCTCTCTTAAGGACTGATTTTTGAGGTGGAGATTTAGCTCCTTGCTGAGAGAGCTAAATCTCACTTTTGTTCAACAACTTGTTTAACTGAGAATCTGATTTTTTTACTTTGATCTGAGCAACTGTTCCTAATTCCACCAGACAAGCTTGTTCACTCAATTTGATAACCACAAATTTTTACCTGAACTTCTCTCTCCTTCTTTGATCTGTTCTCATTGTTTCTGTTTGAATCTGTTTCCATTACGTAGTATTAGCATCTTATGAACAACCCCCCCCCCCCTTGCGTGTGTGTGTTGTGGAAACTGAGCAATAAATCAAGAGAAGAAATAATAGAAGACAAATCTCCCTGTGGAAGAATGACCCTACTTACCACTTTGCTACCATTTTTATAAGTGTGTAGTAATTGGGGAATAGGTTAATTTGTTGTCACCTGACAAGTGGCTAACAATTAACCAACTAACAAGTTGTTCACGGAAAGTACACCTTGTTTGTAAAGTTTAATAGGCCAAATATCACCAGTAACTCTCGTGGGTTGAAAAATAAATACTGATACTTACTTTGATCATTTTCTGAGTTTTTTCTGGCAAAGAAGGGAGCATTGATTAGGGGTATTCATGTTTAGGACTTGACTGAAAAATCTGGTCGAGTCGAATCGTTAGGTCGAAATCAAACTCGGACCGAATAGATTCCAAGTCAGACTTCAATCGGATTATTTATGATTTCGAGTTTCAGTCCGGTTTGATCCATACCCGATTAACGTCCAAACCGAAAGACCGATAAAACCCATTAATTTGGCATTTCGCGTATCCCGGCCCATTGTTCTTCACCTCTGGTCTCTGTTCTTACCATTATGACCAGTGGGGCAGTGACCATTGTATCTTTATTTCAATTTTATTGCATCCCTGATGAAGTTTTTTCAACTTAATATTATTGATGCATCTCTAATTCCCCATGATGATCTATGATAAACTGTATTTCTTTGGGTATAATTACATTTTGTAGTGTTTTACTTGTAAAACATTTAAAAACTCAATTCTAAAAAGTAAAAACAAAATTTGTACAGTTTGGTCTTTTCAGTCCATACCCATCTGGTCCAAGGATTTTCGGTTTGGTCCGGTCTAAAACCGGGCATTTATAGGTCCGTTCTTCAGTCTTAATTTTTTCTCATTTCGGTCTTCGGTTCGGTCCGGTCCTAGACCGATGAACACCTCTAGCATTGATGCCCATTTTTCAAACTATAAGTAGGTATTAGTGCTCATTAGGGATGACAATTCAACCCGAACCCGAGCTTAACCGACCCGACCGACTACTAAAATATCCGAACCCGAACCGAGAATAAAATAATCCAAACCAGACCCGAATTTTTTTACCCGAACCCGACATCGGGTCGGGTCGGGTGTGGATTTATAATTTTGCCCGACCCGACCCGCACCCGACTAAAACCCGAATATTTTATTACATAAAAGTCTATCTATGGATATAATGAGCAGTCCGTATAATCTCTTGACAAAGTGCTACTATATCAAATATGCCTTTTATAATCATTTTTATAATCCATTAATAAAAAATGAGACATAAAAAAAGAGACAAAAAAAATTAGATTTAATCTTTTCAAAATTATTGGGGTACGTCGAATTGATTATTGGTTAAAAGTCGGGTTCGAGTCAGGTTCGGGTTTCGGGTTGAAATGTCGGGTTCGGGTCGGGTCGGATTTCGGGTCGGGTTCGGGTTTCGATTTTAAAAGTCGGGTCGGGTTTGGGTATAGTGCTATCCGACCCGAACCCGACCCGTTGCCATCCCTAGTGCTCATTTCTCATTCTTCATTTATTTTTTGTTTTCTAAAATAAAGAGTAAAAACTTTATTTTCGAACTTTAAAATATGAGGAATAAAATAAGAAATAGAATAAAATGTATATCCTTTGGGGAAATCCCAATTCTAAAGACGTTTTTAGGTGTTCTAAAAATTTCTTTTTGAATAAGACTTTTTTTACTTGAAAACTTACCAAAAAAATATTATAAAAAAAGTGAAAATATTTAATTTAAGATAGATGGAGGATATGTAAATTTTTTAGAGAATCGTTTGAATCTCCGTAAGTGCACTCTCGAGTCAATTTGGTCCCTGTAAATTCAGTTTAGTCAAATTAGTCCTTGTAACTAAAAATTGTGAATCAAATTAGTCCTTTATTCAAAATTTATCTTCTAAAATTCTTAGTTATCATGTTAATTGACACAAAAAGTCATTACTCTTGCGTCAATTAACATGATAACTAAAAATTTTAAGATATAAATTTTGTTCAAATGACTAATTTGATCCAGATTTTCTATATATAGAGACTAATTTGACTCAAAGAAACTTACATGGACCAAATTTAGTCGTGAGTACACTTAGAGAGACCAAAATGAGTATTAACTCTAATTTTTTATTTTTTTCAAACACAAAGAATGTTGAATTTTGATAAAACATTATAAAAAATTAAAAAGATATTAAAAAATTAGGAAAAAAAGAAATAAATAAATAAGAGTTAAAAAAGAAAAAAACCAAATAGTAAACAAAAATGAGAAATGAGCAGGAGTGGCACTAACATGAGTGTTTTTGTTCGAAAATAACCAAGAAATGATCAGCAGGCACCAGCGTTTGCTAGCACTTGTCTTTGCTGCGCAAATTAAGGATGCTCTTTTCTCAATTCCTTAATCCTAATAACAAGGGAGCTACTGAGAGGTTTCAAATTGAAAACTTGTGGTTTTTTGCAAGGAGCTAAGGGTCAGATTTCAGAGCAGAATACTTTTTAGCATTTGGTTTTTTTTTTCAAAGGAGCTTGTGGTTTTTACAGAGGAGCATCATACGCCGGTGTGGCGTAGCTCAACAGTTGGGATCGTAGTACTACAAAGGAAATATCCCGAGTTCAAAGTCGGATGACTCCGATGAGAGACAACCATGCAAAACATGTGGCTTCTACAAGTACTATGCTCGTAACCATATCTTTATGCCAACTGACTGAGATTATAACTCAATTTACCTCCTCTCCGCTAATTGTCCAGGCAGTGTTGGAGGCGCTCGGAGATGGGGGTGTCATCCACTCATCCTTACAAAGGAGCATTATAAAGTGAGAAAGAAGATGAGCTTTTGTATGTATGTGTGTGTGTGTTTTTCTGAAACAAATGCGACATAAATGGGTTCTATTTAAATTGACAAACTTTAGTTGGAAAAACATAACCAAATGAAGTCATACTTCATCCCTTCAAGTCTATTTTTCCATAAGGTGTGAAACCTATATATTTAATGTGAAATTCACAATAGATAATATTTTCGTTAGTGTTTTGAATTATTTTTTAACAGTGCAAATTAATTTTAAAAATGTTAGGATTAAATAGTCTTTTCAAAAGCTTAAAGCGTAGGCAGGATCTATTGCTAGACTTAAAAATGCAAAGAAAATGAAACCTCAATCTCCACTAACTCAGAATCCCATTGTAACGTCGGAGACTTCCTGATCGGCGGCGGCGGCTATTTCCTTACCCACCACAGATGTCTTATTATCCGGCACGGCAGAGGCGGGTCTGGATTTGACGGCGTCGAGCAAGCGTTTGCTGACCTCTTTGGAATAGGCCTGGAGGATCTGGATGCCTTCGTCTCCGGGAGTAGCGGCGGCGGCGGCGGCGTTAAAAGCTTCCTTCTCAATAGCCCTGGAGAGTGCAGGGCCCTCCTCCGGTGGAATGGTTCCGTACCGCTCCGTCAGAACAGACGTCCCCGTGAGCGTCTGGATGAGGCGGTTAACGACGGCGCCGCGGGTCCTCTGGCCCGGCGGCCAGATGCTGAAGGAGAAGTCCATCGGATTCCGGGAAGCGTCGGAAGCGGATTCGCGCTTTTCCGGTGCCTCGACTTCCAGGTGTCGGATGTTGTCGGGCATTTTGAAATTTGAATTGCAAAAGCAAAGTCTGCGGAGAATTAAAATTTCAAAAAATATGTGAGTATTTATCTTTACTGTATTGGGCTTGGCCGCCTGATATGATTATGGGCTGCATCGAATAGGCTCCAACTTTGGGTTGTTTTGTGTAATTCAAAACAACCAATGTGTAGATGAACACTACATTATTTGTAGATAAATATTATAATTATATTGAACCAATGTATGAAAATGAGTACTGCATTATTTTAGAATGAGTATCACGCTAATTATATTTGTGCGAGAATGAGTACTACTATACTTCAGAATGAGTACTGCCCGGATGTACCTATCTCTAAGTACATCCGGTTGTACGATATAGGAACTCATATGAGGAGGCATATCTCATAACTTTTAAATTTGTCTTTTTCAAAAGAAAATTCTGTTTCAAGAAAAAATATCTCATCTATACCAAGATTGTTGTTTTACTTTCTTGTTTTGCTCATCCTAAAAATATTTATGTGTTGCTTAAAATGTCAACTTTTGCAATGTTAAATAATAATGAAGCCCCCATCAATCTATCATTCCTTTTCATACGACATGGATTACCCACGATGTGTCTTTTTCGTTTAAGGACACCAAATGCTCTTTCAATATCCTTTCTCGCTACCTCTTATGCCTTCTTGAAATATGTTCTTTTCTCATCCTCCACGCGGGGACATGTAAATGATTTCACAAGCGTCACGTACTCGGCATAAATGTCATCACCAAGATAATATCCATATTTATAATAAGTGTCATTATAAATAAAAAAGAGGTTATAAACATCATCAAATATTGGAGTTTGATCAATGAAAATGATATCGTTACACGATCCTGCAACGCCAAAGTACGCATGTCATATCTAAAGATCATTTGAAGCGACCGCTTCGATCACTAATGTTGGACTTGGGTGATCACCGTGTTGATGTGACTCTCGCCAAGCCGTTGGCAGTTTTTCTATGCCCAATGTGTACAATCAATGCTTCCCAGCATCCTAGGAAAACCATGCACATGCTCGTGGATAGTATATATCTGTTGAATGTCGCTACACGACGACTTTCGAAAATATCTACAATCGTATAGATTGATGATGCCTAAAAATAATTTTAAGTCATGTACATAAAATTTGGAAGTATTTAGACGTATGATATATTAAACTAAAAACGATTTACTTATGGTGGAGTTAAAAAAATTTACCTTTACAAAAATGAGAAAGACTATCACGAGAAATTTTGTCTGACATCTTAAAATACTCGTCCCATGATTCGCTTGCGGTGCCACATGCAAGTTGTCGGATAGCGCTTGTGCACTTATGCAGCGAGATGAATCCTTTTGCTCTCGTATCATCTATCCTTTGTTGAAAATAAGAAAAATAATGCTCCTCTATAATGTCGTTGACAATAGAATTGAATTGATTGTGAGTGATCCGAAAACCATGTTTAAATTGATCATCGTTATAAATTGGGGTTTCTGAAAAATAATCTTGAATTAGGCATTGGTTGGCAGCACCACGGTCCCGGATGGTCCTTCTCTGATGTGTAATCTCTTGGGAGGAATTCTCATTAAAATAGCTATGATAGTGCTTATCATAGCTTCAACGGAACAGAGAAACAAAAACGCTGAAATCGTCATCGTCGGAAGACGAGAACGGGTTATTTTCTTCATCCAAATTCATTTCTTTTCAATGGAATACGTATAGTAGTTGATTTTTGGGAGTGAGCTTCCCATTCTTCTGCACTCTATTTATGGCCAATTTTTTTGTGCCTAACATCTATATTTATTTTTTTTTAAAAAAATGTTTATTTAAAGGCTACAAAGCCGTTGGGAACGGCTAAATCCAGCGAAAAGAATCGGGGCAGGCAATCAAGCCCCACGCGTCACACCAACCGTGTTGCCGATGTCAAGCCGTGACGGGGAGTGGCTACGTCACCGATGGTACCGCGGTATTAATCACGCTTCATAACACATGGTTTGATAAGATGGAGACGTGACGCTGAATTGATAGAACAAGGAAAAGGGATACTATGAATCAATAGCCCATCGCATAATGCGAATGGTTGGAAGAAGCGCGGATAACACTATACATGAGGCGCGTATAAGAAAAAGCGTTACTCTTCTTGTTATTACATCGTTGATTGTTCCATCAAGGTTTAGGGGCTGTTTGGCAACTTTTGAATAAGTAAGTGCTGAAACTGTAAAAGGTCTGAACCATTAAGTGCTGAACCAGTAAGAGGTCTGAACCATTGAGAGCTAGTATATTGCTTAACTATTTAGAGGCAAATGTATGTCTGATCAATTCAAATAAGAGGTCTTAACCATTCAGACTCTGTATAATACTTAACCATTCAGAGGCAAATGTCTGAGCCATTCAGACATCTGAACCATTAAGATGCTGAAACAAACAGTCTGAACCATTAAGTGCTAAACCATTTAGACATCTGAATCATTAAAAGGCTGAAACAAACAGCCTCTTAGTGTTTCTATACTCGGTTTAATAAAAGCGTTACTCGTATAATAATCCTAGACTCCAACATAATTAGGCACCAGAAAAGAAAGAAACAATAATTTACCAAACAAAAAGTAGCAAACCTCAAATGGGCTGGTCAACCAAGAATCTTCAAAAGCAGAGCTGGGTCAATCTTTTTCTGCTCTCTGTAATCCTTAAAATTCAACCTTCCCAACTTTCTTCTCCGCTGTAATTTCTTCCATCATATAACAACACCCTAAACCTTAGACTTCACTGTGTCTTTCAATTTCAATGTTTTCCGGTCATGATCCGTTTTCTTAGGTTGTTCATCGCGGTTCTGTCCTTTTCGTCCCTCGTTTTCGCCGCCGTCGACACTGTTCCGAAAGGCCGTGTTTTCAGAGACGGCGAGAACTTAACGTCGTTTGGGGGGAAATTCGTGTTGGGGTTCTTCAGTCCGGAGGGAACAACAAACAGGTACGTCGGAATATGGTACAATCACATTTCTCCGCTGTCCGTCGTTTGGGTGGCTAATCGGGACAAGCCACTCCGGGACCGGAACGGGAGTTTCGGAATCTCCGGCAACGGCGATTTCGTCGTTTTGGACGGAACGGATGGGGACCCACTCTGGAGAACAAACGTCTCTGCCACGCCGAATAATGCTTCTCTGGTTCTAACCGACGGCGGAGAGCTTGTGATCTGCACAGACCCAGAGAGGATTAACGGGATCCTGTGGCGGAGCTTCGACAACCCGACGGACACATTCTTGCCGGAGATGAAGGTGAACGTTACTACTGGGGAACGGAAAATCTTCACTTCTTGGAAGACTCCCGGAGACCCTTCCCCGGGGAGGTTCACCATGGGGATCGACGGCAGAGGATCGCCGCAGATCGTGATTTGGGACGGAGAGAAACGGAGATGGAGAAGCGGCCATTGGAATCGACTGGTCTTCTTGGGCGTGCCGGGTATGAGGGCAATTTCGGTATACGGTTTTAATCTGTACAATGACTTCAACGGCGTCTACTTCAAATACACCCCTTCCAACCCTTCGGATTTTATAAGGTTCTATTTCTAGTAACACATTCATTGTTCAAATCATACTATGATACCAATTTTCGACACAATTTTTAACACCAAAACATGAAAAAAAAAATTTGAACAACAATGCGATTCATATATCAAAATATAAAATTGTGTCACTTACCTATGAAACATACCTATGCAACATCCTATTTAAAGGATAAAAACATAAGATGATGTTTTATTTTTGTTACACGACAGATTCATGGTTGATGCGGAAGGTAACGAGCTGCAACAAAAGTGGGACACGAGCAAGAAGGAATGGAGTGAGATTCAATATCAACCATCTCTTCCTTGCGGGATTTACAATCGATGTGGGAAATTTGCTACGTGCGACTCTTCGTCAGTTCCAAATATCTGTAGTTGCATGCACGGATTCCTTCCAAGCAATCAGAACGAATGGGATTCGGGGAATTGGTCAGAAGGTTGTGTGAGGAGGACAGAATTGCAATGTCGTCGCAATAATAACAATAACACAGACAAGTACAGTGGCGAAAAAGACGGATTTCGTAAAGTCAAAGATATCAAACTGCCAGATTTCGCAGACGCTCAAGACGATGCAAGAAGTGAAGAAGAATGTAAAAAGAAGTGTGAGGAGGACTGTTCTTGCAATGCATATGCACTTCTTGATGGGATCCCATGTATGATATGGAGAGGTGACCTTGTTGACATGCAAGAGTTTGAAGAAGGCAGCGGGAGCATTCTTTCCCTTCGTCTTCCTCATTCTGAACTAGGTAAAATAACCATGTCAATCTAAAGTTCAAGCCTGTGATTTTAAGTCCAGAAAAAGTTTTTATACTCAAACACAAAATAATTGTATGAACAGGAGATAAAAACAGGAGAAGGACAATTATAATAACAGTCGTCGTAGGGACATCTGCAGCCACAACTCTTGTTTCCTTTGCCATTTGGATAGTATATAAGCGCCAATTAAAGAGAAAGAAGGTTGAGGCAGAGAAACCCAACGACAGTGTAGAGTCCTCTACAGATTTGTCCGGGGAATGCCAAGAAGGGAAGAAAGGGTCAGATTTGGTGATGTTCTCCTTCAGCGCCATGGAAGCCGCCACCAATTACTTCTCGCACGAAAACAAGTTGGGACAGGGAGGATTTGGACATGTTTATAAGGTAAATTAAATCAAATTCTTGATTCCTCAAGAAAATCTTGATTTAGCAGAAGATAATGTGCATTTATATGTTCAGGGGGTGCTACCAACTGGTCAAGAAGTAGCTATAAAAAGGTTGTCTAGAAAATCAGGACAAGGGGTGCAGGAGTTCACAAATGAAGTCACTGTGATTGCCAAGTTACAGCATAGAAATCTTGTTAAGCTTCTGGGCTGCTGCGTTGAAGGAGACGAAAAGATGTTGCTTTACGAGTACATGCCAAACAAGAGCTTGAACTCTTTTCTTTTTGGTTAGTCTCTGCCTTTAAATTTAGTTGTTCGTTTTTTTAAATGTTTAGTTAGCATGCATTGCTAAAGAATTGTTTTTTTCTGAATGGCAGATCCTGCAAAGCGGGGCGAGTTGGACTGGACGAAGAGATACCATATCATCAAAGAGATTGCACGAGGGTTGTTATATCTCCATCGCGATTCGAGACTTAGAATAATTCACAGGGACTTGAAGGCGAGCAATATTTTGTTAGATGCCGAGATGAACCCCAAAATTTCAGACTTTGGCATGGCTAGGATATTCGGAGGGAACCAAGGGGAAGAAAACACAAACAGGGTTGTTGGCACTTAGTGAGTACTTACTTTGTCCTATAATAAAATTCCACAATTTACTATCTAGACTATTTTTTTTTCTATCTAGACTATTTGGCTCTCAAGTTAATTTACTTATTTTCTTTTTTTGTAGCGGCTATATGGCTCCGGAATACGCAATGGAAGGCTTGTTTTCGGTGAAGTCTGATGTCTATAGCTTCGGTGTCTTACTACTAGAGATCGTTAGTGGTCGAAGGAGTGCGAGCTTTCGATCTGGCAACCACTCGGGCATCGTAGAATATGTAGGTCACACAACAACACTTATATGTTCAATAATTAAGTTGTTGCAAAATTGAAGAATTAATCAATGTTCTAAAACAAGTTTAATTTGTTGATTGTATAAATGTAGGCATGGGATGAGTGGGATCAAGGCAAACCAATGAACCTAATGGACCCTTCCATCTTTAGTTCATGTGTACCACAACAAGTGTTGAGATGCATACAAATTGGGCTTCTTTGTGTGCAAGACTTGGCGGTTCACCGACCAAACATGTCTGCAGTGGTGTTGTTTCTTGAAACCGACGATGTGGCTCTGCCCGCCCCGAGACCGCCCACGTACAGCGCCTCTATGAGAAGAACAGATGGTGTTGATTCTTGGAACGAGAGCGAGGATCTTCCTAGCGGAAACAGCATCACTTTTAGTGTTATTGTTGGTAGATGACATGGCTCATCTTGTGCAAATCTAATACTCAATTGAAAAGAAACAATTTTAGGAACTACTTAATTAACATGAATGAGATTTACTCAAAGTTTAATGATGTGATATTGTAGAATTAGATATGTACTAGACCCATGCAATTTGAGAGCATAGACAACGACAAGTTGATCTTAGAATGCCAGGCGGTGACATGACACAATACAAACAATCAAAAAATGCATTGTCACACAGTGGCATTCTAGTGAACTGACATCCCTGTAGTGGCAAGTATTAGTTTTTGTTAATGCTAACATTTTTGACACACTTTAATTAGTCCATGGGTGTTTTATTTTTTACGGAGTATATTATAAATATTTGTATTTTCCTGTAATGATTTTAATTATATTAAGAGAAAATTAATTTTTGTAATTATTTAAATTAAATTGCATAATTTCAGATGCAAATATTAATTTTTTGAATATATATATTTTTAGTTACAAAAAAAAGTATAGATTTTTTAAAATGAAAACAGATTCTAACGCAAAAAAAAGGACAACTAAAAAAGGGTTAGATTATTTCTAAGAAGTTGGATTAAAAAAAGGAAAAAATAAAAAAGTAAAAAAATTGGAAAGCATTGCCAGCCATTTGCCACGGATGGAGGGTGGATCGCCCATAGACAGTGGCAGATCCAGAAAACATGTGGACTGGGAGACGAATAATAGGGCAAGGTACGGGGACAGCGCCTCTAGAATTTATTTTGAAAGACAACGTGAAACGACATTTATAATGTTGAATTTCATCTCAATGTTGTGAATCACTATGCATTACTTAAAATTAAGTAAATAAGTAATTTAAAACTTAAAACTTATTTATAAGTAAATTAATATAACTAATTTTAGAATGTATAGGAATGTACAGAGTATTAAATAACTAATTAATGCTCCGTATAACTAATTATAGAATATAAAAAATTTAGAATGTATAGGAAGTTGTGCGAAATAGAGGGTAAACAGTCCTAAACACTATTTTTGGTAGAACAAGAATCTAAAATGAAGACCAAGCAACAGCCGCCTCTCTGTTACACAAGAGTCAAGACACGCTCGAGAAAAGTCAAATGGAACAAAGAAAATAAAAACATGCTCTGAATTATTTCATTCTCCTTTTTCCACAAACCCCACGATATATGTGAACACCGGAGAACCCAGCCTGCGAATTTTCAAAACAACCAATTCAAGGACGATGACCGCCATGAAACCCCATAGCTACCGATCCCTCTGCTTCTTCATAATCCCCCACCTTCTCATCTCCATAGCTAATGCAGTTGACACCATCACTCCCGCACATCCCCTCACCGGAAACCAAACCTTAGTCTCCGCCGGTGAGCTCTTCGAGTTGGGGTTCTTTGCTTCCGGCGACTCCGGCCACCGGTACGTCGGGATATGGTACAAGAAAATCAAAGACAGAACAGTTGTCTGGGTCGCAAACAGAGACAACCCACTCATGGATTCCGCCGGGATCTTGAAAATCGGCGAGGACGGGAACATCCACTTGATCGACAGTGCCGGAGATTCAATCTGGTCATCCTCGTGGAACCGAACAGACACATCCGTTCCTAGAAACATATTCGCCCAGCTTCTGGATTCTGGGAATTTCGTTCTTGCCGGAGAAACAGGGGATTATCTGTGGCAAAGCTTTGATTACCCGACAGACACATTGTTACCAGGAATGAAGCTGGGATGGGATTCCAAGACCGGGATTAATCGATACATTTCATCTTGGAAAAGCCCGAAAGATCCGGGACAAGGGGATATAAGCTTCAAGCTAGACATTAATGGCTACCCAGAAGCTTTCTTGAGGAACAAAGACTTGATCTTTTACAGAAGCGGAGCTTGGAATGGAGTCCGGTTCAGCGGAGTCCCGGAAATGGAGACAGAAGGAGTCATCAGCTTCTCATTTAAGATGACAAAAGATGAAATCTACTACACATTCCAGATTCAGAACCAAACCCTGTACTCGAGATTGATCGTGAACCAGACCGAGTTTCTGGAGAGGTACACGTGGGTCCCGGAGAGCGAAATCTGGAACAGATTCTGGTACGCGCCGAAAGACCAGTGCGACGAGTACCGGGAATGCGGTCCGTTCGGGCGGTGCGACGCCGACGGTTCGCCGGTTTGCCAGTGTTTGACCGGGTTCAAACCCAGAAACAAGCAGGCCTGGGATTTGCGAGACGGGTCGGACGGGTGCGTTCGGGTCAAGGAATTGGGCTGCGGCGGCGATGGGTTTATTGCGTGGAACTACACGAAGTTGCCGGAGAGTGGGGGCGCGTTTGTGGACGAGGGGATGCGGTTGGACGAGTGCGAGAAGATGTGCGTTGGGAATTGCTCGTGCACGGCTTATAGCAGCGCCAATGTCAGCGGCGGCAGTGGGTCGGGTTGCGTGATTTGGACGGCGGAGCTTCTGGATATGCGGAAGTTTCCGGCGGAAGGTGACCAACTTCTCTACGTCCGGGTGGCAGCTTTTGATGCAGGTATTCTTTTTTTCCCTTCACATTTGGGAGATTTTTCGCACGTTTATTCATCTCCATATACGCCTAATACGAGTATATATTTTGGGTTAAAATAAAGTTTTAAAAAGATCATGTAAAAAATGATCCTTACATAAAAGAAGTATTTATCAAAATGCCCTGTAAATGTTTCGTATTTGGTGGACTACCCTGTAAAGGTGAATTGACGGAAATGTCCAGGCGTGTATGACCGACGCGCTACTTTGAAAATTATAAGTTATTCCATTTAACGAAGCGTAAACGGCGTTTCAACTTCAAATTTAAATAAAAAATCCGAGAATGGGCGAAACGACGTCGGAAGAGACTATACAAAAACCCTCCATAAACATCTTCCTTCATCGTGCGACCATTGAGTTTTCGATCTGTGTGTGCTCTATCCCCCCTCTTCGACACCTGCAAAACTTGATCGAAACCCTACCCATCCAAAGTTACCGGTCTCGGAAAACCTTGAATTTCTACAATGAGGACGAAGAGTGCTTCTGTGTCTTCCTCCATGAATGGAAACGATGAGTATCATGCGGAAGAGAGGATGAAAGAGCACAACGGTAGCCCAAAGCCCACACAAGGAACATTCGAGGTCAGAAACTTGATTTTAAATGAATTATTCTCTCTCCAAATAACCAATGGACAATGGTTTATGAATTTAAAGTCCGATCGACTTCATTGATCGACTAAAATAAGTGTCGACCTCATGGTCGCACTAATTGCATATCTTTCC
>OOIL02002240.1:2123107-2222117 GCA_900332095.2 Cuscuta campestris
AAAAAAAATCCAGAATAAAATAAATCATTATAATGTCGACCTAATAAACCAACTTCATCATGTCGACCCTATGTTTTTAAATATATGTCAACTTCATCATGTCGACCCTATGTTTTTAAATATATGTCGACTTTAGAAATCATTAATAATGTCGACTTTTAAATATACAGTAAAAGAGATATATGTCGACTCGTCTCCGACTATAGTTAATTATACAATCCTTACTGTAAAATTAGATGAATGTGTACCTACGTTGAAAGAGTCTTTCACCGATTAGTGGAAACAAACAAACGACGGCGAACTGGGGACAAAACAGCGAACAGCGGGACAACTGGGAACAAACAGCTAACAACAACGGCAACAGCTGATAGGCGTCAGAGTATGCAATCGATTGGAATAGAAAACGATGAAAATGGCGCGCCGCCGCAACGAGAATAACGAATTGCTTTGCTGGGGTAAAAACGACGCTCTGCTGCTGCAACGGTATGATAACGATAACGTAGCGATTTCGACTTAGTGGAGAAGGATAAGAGAGTAATTTCACTTTGATAGAAAGGGTAGGTTAAAAAATAAAATCCGTTTTAGGGTAGAGTGATAAATTCCTTCTGTTTTTAGGGCATTTTGAAAAAGCGACCTACATAAAATGAAAAAGTTATCCATTATGATGAAACGGCCCGGTTCCAGTGCCACTGGAATCCGGTGCCACTGGCATTTTAGGGCACTTCCGGTGCTCCGTTCGCAAAATTGACGGTTCCTACCCCTTTAACCCACCCCCAAACCTCCCACCCTACCCCCGCCCCTGCACCCCCACCCCAACCCTGCCGTAAGCCCCCCACAAAATGTGTGCCACACATTTTGTGGGGGGCTTACGGCGGGGTTGGGGTGGGGGTGTAGGGGCGGGGGTAGGGTGGGGGGTTTAGGGGGTAGGTTAGGGGGGATAGGAACCGTCAATTTTGCGAACGGAGCACCGGAGGTGCCCCAAAATGCTAGTGGCACCGCTAGTGGCACCGGATTCTAGTGGCACTGGAACCCCACCCATGATGAAAATGTTATCCTTACATAAAATGAAAATGTTATCCATTATGAAAATGATCCGAATGTTATCCCTTCGGGCCTGTTCTTTTGGACTTGAACTTTTAACTTTCAGTTTTTTCCAGTTCTTTCCAGTTTCTTTCAGTTCCTTCCAGTTTCTTCCAGCTCTTCCAGTTTTTTCCAGTTTCTTCCAGTTTTTTCCTGTTGCTTCCAGTTTCTTCCAGTTTTTCTTGTTTTTTCCAGTTTCTTCTAATTTCTTACAACTATATATATTTTCTTCAAATTCTTTCTACTTTCTGACAAATCACTCTAAAAAAATATATTATTATGATTATTTTTACAGTTTTTTAATTACAACTTTTATGTTGATAACTATAGTTTATAAATTATTTCATTTTGTCATCTCACTATTTTTATGATTCATATTCATTATTTTTTTCTTCAACTTTTTAATATGAATAATACCATTTTTTTTGTATACTAATCTACAAGAAAAAATAGGAAACTGTTTAAAAAGTTATGGTTAAATAGTTATATACACCCTCCGTCCCTAAATATTCACAACATTTTCTTTTTTAACAGTCGCGAGTACTTTTGTTTATTTCGATGTTTTCATTGATTATTTGATAAAATAAATTATTCTTGACACCTCTTATTTCAAAGAACTTTTCATGCAGTTTTTTAATATGTAAATTTTATTTTTTTATTTCTATACCAATATGTAAATAAAATGAATTGAAAAAATTTAATATTTTGCCTCGGGAATACAAATGTGGCAAATAATTTGGGACGGAGGGAGTAGAATATTTTTTAATCTAAATTTATATAAGGTAAACATCAATATTTTAATCTAAAATATAGTACCTTCAATTAAGTTTAACTACATTGTATAATATTAAGTGCTAGTTCATCTCTAATTATTTTTTCAAACTATCTTTTTATGTATGAAAATAATATTCATAATATTTATTTTACTCTAAAGACAATCATTTAGATAACGTAATAACACCACCACTACCACCACCACTAACAACAACAACAACAGCAACAATAATAATAATAATAATAATAATAATAATAATAATAATTATTATTATTATTATTATTATAGCAATAATAATAATTTATATCAACAAGAATCAGAAAGAGAATAATTTAAAACCACACATAAAAAATTTTTAAAAACTTTTTTTAGATTTTACAATTTATTCTAGTTTTTTCAATTTCTTTTAATTTTTTCCTGTTTTTCCAGTTTTTTCCAGTTCCTTCCAGTTTTTTCCAGTTTCTTCCAGTTTCCAGCTCTTTTTTTCCAGTCCTAAAGAACAGGCCCGAAATCTTACATGTATTATTAGACCGAGCCTAAAAAATATTTCATACACATTTGAAAAGTGAACAAAGTGAAGAATATAAATACTAATAACTTAAATATTACATAGAGTTAACATTAACAATGATCTTTCATATATTTCCATGAGATATTGTTATGTTTTAAAGTTTCTTTAAACACATTTTTTCATATTTACATTTTACTTCATGGGAGATTTTTTTTAATTTTTTTTTAACAACACACTTTTAAATTTTTTTATATTAAAGAAGCATTTTTTTAAAACCAAGAAAGCCAAAAAATAAAATAAAAACTAACCCGCTAGCTCGACCAATGGTTTACATATTGTTATATGTAAAATGAACTGAATCCATTTTGACCTTCAATTAGATTTTTTAAATTTGGGTAAAAACTGAAATCACCAATGGTCCGCTAGTATCATTAAGTCAAATCTGACGTTGAAAACTCTTAGTTTGGATCATAAGGGAAGAGTTATGGTTCCATTGGTAGTTAGTAATTACACCAATGTAGACGACAAACACGATTTGAGTTGCATTTCTTGTGAAATTTCAAAGAGGATGTTTCCCAGATGACACTTAGGGGCTGTTTGTTTCAGCCTCTTAATGGTTCAGATGTCTGAATGGTTCAGCACTTAATGGTTCAGACTGTTTGTTTTAGCCTCTTAATGGTTCAGATGTCTGAATGGTTAAGAGATTTGCCTCTGAATGGTTAAGTATTATACAGAGTCTGAATGGTTAAGACCTCTTATCTGAATTGATCAGACATTTGCCTCTGAATAGTTAAGCAATATACTAGCTCTTAATGGTTCAGACCTCTTACTGGTTCAGCACTTAATGGTTCAGACCTCTTACTGGTTCAACACTTACCCATTCAGAAGTTGCCAAACAGCCCTTAGATATTCAACATTATATATATTTCTTTTCAAATAATTATGAATGGTCAAAATGTTGAACGAAGTTTTGGGTAAATAAGTATTTTAAAATCTTCTAATAATGCAAATTACTAAAAACCTACAAGGTTTAAGTATAAAATCTAGTTACTCATCAATGTGATGTGGTTTCAGAACAAAATGGTAATGCAAAAAAGTCTGGACAGAGGTTTGGCAAGACAAAAGAGATAATCTTGGCATGTAGCATCACACTTGGGATTGCCCTTATTCTTTTTTCCCTTTTTATGTGGGAGAAAAGAAGAACAAGGAGAGCCTTTGCTGCAAATATATACCTCAGAGGTAATAATACTATACATTGATTTCATATGTGCATAGGGAGTTACTGGGACCACGCGTACCTTCACCCTAACCCTACATTAGTATAATATCGTTCGTTTTGAACCAAACCTTCATTAATTTGTTTTCGTACATCTCCCAAAAGTCTTCATATTAATGGGTTGGATTGAACCTATATACTCCCTCCATCCCTAAATAAAGTTCCTCTTTCGTTTTTTCTTTGTCCCTAAATAAACTTCTTTTTTCCCTTAAAAAACCCCTTTTGCCCCTTACTTTTTCATACCCTACGTATCACATCATACCTTTTTACTAATAATCTACCTATCACATCTTACTTTTACACATCACATCAAGGGTATTTTTGGAAAGTCAACACAAAAATATCCATCCCTTAAATCCTCAAAAAGTCAAAAATGGAACTTTATTTAGAGACGGAGGGAGTATTTATTAGGTCTCTTTTTTTCTTTCTCATAGGATATGGAAATGATTTGCTTTTCGCAACAGAATTTCATATCTTCTTGAAACAGGTATAGGAGAAAGAAGTGGAGATCTTCTAATGAATGGAACTGTTATTTCAAAAAAGACAGAGCTTTCTAGGGAAACACTCAAGGAAACAGATGAGTTGGAATTACCATTGTTTGATCTTGGCACCATTGTTGTGGCAACAAACAACTTTTCCAGTGAGAATAAGCTTGGCCGAGGTGGTTTTGGTTGCGTTTACAAGGTAATAATAAGTCATTTTCTCAACAATAATACACAATCAAATATCCTAATATGTATTGTGGATGAAATATACATACATCAGGGAAGACTCATTAGCGGTGAAGAAATAGCGGTTAAAAGGCTATCAGAGAAGTCTAGGCAAGGAGTAGGAGAGTTCAAAAATGAACTCAGATTGATTGCAAAACTCCAACACAGAAACTTGGTGCGGCTTCTTGGCTGCTGTGTTGATAATGAGGAGAAAATGCTTGTATATGAATACATGGAAAACAAGAGTCTTGATTCTCTTTTGTTTGGTAAGCTAAGTTCTTATCATTTTTTTGCGATGGTGTAATGCATCAAATGTTAAGAGAACTCTTTAATTATATTCATAAGCAAATATTTTTGTTGCATGTTATCTATTCAGTTCCGAAATTAACTCTATTATGTGCGTTCAGATAAAGAGAAAAGCTCAATGCTCGACTGGAGAAGGCGGTTCAACATCATCTATGGAATTGCTCGTGGGCTTTTGTATTTGCATCAAGACTCGAGGTTTAGAATTATTCATAGAGATCTTAAAGCCAGCAATGTTCTCCTGGACAAGGAAATGAACCCTAAAATATCTGACTTTGGCATGGCAAGAATATTTGGAGATGAAACGGACGCCAAGACTACAAAGAGAGTAGTTGGAACATAGTATGTAATCACCAAAAGTATTACTTTCAAGTCAATTCATATACAACATTCAATTTCTTCTTTGTAAGCTAACATTTTACCTTTTTTTGTCAGTGGTTATATGTCACCAGAATATGCAATGGACGGGCTATTCTCAATGAAATCTGATGTTTTTAGCTTCGGAGTTCTTGTGCTTGAGGTAGTGACCGGGAAAAAGAATCGAGGGTTCTATCAACAAAAAGACAACGATAACCTTTTGGGACTTGTAAGTTTGTTTGCATTTATGCCTTGGGTTTCAAAAATATAAGTTTATCTGTCCGACCATTAATTAGATTCGGGTGTCTGAGTTTGAGCATGGTATTCATTTATAGGCATGGAAGTTATGGAAAGAAGGAAGGGGATGTGAGCTACTAGATTCAAGTTTGAGTGCAGAAACACATTCAGAATTCAATAATAATCAAGTTCTGAGAAGTATACAAGTGGGGTTACTATGTGTTCAGGAAAAAGCTGAAGATAGACCAACAATGGCAGCTGTGATATTGATGCTGAGAAGTGAAGAGGTTTTGCTTCCTCAACCTAAACAACCCGGGTTTTGTCTTGGTAGTAGACCGTTAAAAACAGATTCATCGTCTAGTGTTTATAATGATCAAACTTCGAATGAGCTTACAATTACCAAGTTGGATGGTAGATAATTAACATAGACTTGTAACATATATTGTTGTAATTAGCTTTTAGTTGTGGATAATTTTTACATGGTTATGATTTACTTTAAAAACACTAAGACAAAAGGGTACATAGAGGCATGTCAACCGGACCTAATATGTTTGGCTTGCATAAAGGCATGTCAAGTAGACATCTTAGTGCCTCTTTTGCTAAAACCACTTGACCCACAGTGGCACTGTCAAATGAGCACATAAGTAAAATAAATGAAAAACATGAACAGAGTAATATTTTGAGCATAATCAAGCAAGAGTGAGTACCTCATTTGCTAAAAGGTGAACATCCTCTGCAAAGAATGCCATATCTGTAATCCTATGGAAAAAAAAAAAATAGATAGAAGTGGAGGTTATTAAAACAATAAATAAAAGTGTAGCAAGTAAAAGATAGAAGTTGAGGTATATAAAACAACAAAGGTAATCCTCTGCAAAGAAATCTATATCTATCAAAATTCTAGTGGCTACCAAAAATATAAAGTGCAACAAATTAAAGGAATGACATCGTTTGTCAAATAAAAAAATTTTACCTTTGACTTGACACGAAGATTAAAAAAATATATCCGAGTGTAGGGTATACATTTTCAAAACAATATATTTAAATTAACCTAGTTATATTAAATTTATGTTTTAATTATATACTTAGTATATTTTTTCACAATTTAAGAATTTATGTTTAAAGTTTGTAAAAATTTGACAAAAAAATATTAGATATAAAAAAATATTCTTGAATGAAGGGGAGCAAGTTTTTTTTTGAAATAAGGGAGTAAGATTTTTCAAAGAGCATGGCCAGCAGCGAGGCATTTTCTCGCCTCGCTGTGCCACATCAACTCAAATATTGTTTCATAATTTGCCTTCAGTGGCTCAGCCTTTCTCCGCTCCTAGCATGTGAGGCGCGAGTCATCTTCTATGTTTTCTTTTTTATTTTATTTTTTTAAATTTTTTGTAGAAGAAAGAATTTTTTAAAAAAGGAGTACATCTATTTTAAAAAAATTAGTGCAATAATTTTTAATAATTAGAAAATTATAAAGAATAACAAAAACAATAACTTGGCATTTCACAAGGTATTACTCTAGTCACTTACCATTACTTGCGAATTGGCTGTGCTGTAAGCCAATTAAGCCCAATTTATTTGTTGGGCTATAAACAGTGGTGGCCACGTCACCTCTAAGTCCTAGCATGCTCTTGACCTCCGATGGGTGAACAAAAACCGCAGAACAGAGCAAGATTTTTATCTGAGAACGGAGAGGTCACTGTTACTCCCCACCTTCGTGCATTTAATTTTGGACGATAAGAAAGCGACCTTCAGCCTTAGGCAACAGGCTGTATCCGATCAGCAGGTTAAAGTTGCGGCCACCGCAAGAAATCTGAGAAAATGTGGCAAGACAATCATCATGATGTCTTCAAGAATCATCGTTTTGTTATTCGCAGCAGCTTTGTCGTCACTTGTTTCCTCGTACGGCTTCACCGACACCCTCACCTTTAACCAAACCCTCAATGATGGGGAGTTCTTGTCCTCAAAGGCGGCGTCTTTTGTTCTTGGATTCTTCTCCCCTGAGAAATCTTCCGGCAAGAGATATGTCGGAGTTTGGTTCAAGCAAATCCCGGATCAAACCGTTGTTTGGGTCGCTAACAGAGACAACCCCGTCAACGGCACGACGGGAATCCTCTTCATCGACGCCGCCGGGAATCTGGTTATCCAGGAGAATCGAACCGGCGTCTCCGTCTGGAACACCAGTCTTTCTTTTCCGGCGAAGGGTAAGAGAGTAATTTACGCTGCTCAGTTGCTGGACACCGGGAATCTGGTCCTGTATCGCGACGACCCGAACAGGCGGGTCGGATCGTGGCAGAGTTTCGATTACCCGACGAACGTCTTGCTCCCCCACATGAAGTTCGGCGTTGACAGGAGAACCGGGTTGAACCGGCACCTGACGTCGTGGAAGTCGCCGGAGGATCCCGGGTCGGGTCAGTACGAATTTAAAATGGAGCTGAACGGGACGCCCCAGGCGTTTCTGTACCGGGGTTCGGACCCGGTTTGGAGAACCGGGTCGTGGAGCGGAGCCGGGTGGAGCGGGGTGCCCGAGATGTCGTCAAATTACATATTTAACCTCGACTACTCGGATAATAACGATGAGGTCACGATGAGTTATTGGATCCGGGACCCGACAATACACTCCATATTCGTTCTAAACGAGTCGGGCACGGTGAACCGGATGACGTGGCAGGGAGACGACGTGAAGAAATGGGTCAAGTTCTGGTCCGCCCCGAGGGACGCGTGCGACGCGTACGACCACTGCGGCGCGTTCGGCTACTGCAACACCGAAAACCCGACGGCGTTCGAGTGCGGTTGTCTCCCCGGATTCCAGCCGGTCTCCGGGAGAGAGTGGTACCTGAGAGACGGCGTCCACGGCTGCCGGAGGAACAACACGGAGGTGTGCGGGAAGGGGGAAGGGTTCGTGGCGATGGCGCACGTGAAGATACCGGACACAAACACGGCGCGCGTGAACCGGAGCGTGGGGCCGGGAGAGTGCGAGGGGATTTGCCGGAAGAACTGTTCGTGCAACGGGTACGCGGTTGCTAACGTCAGCGCGGGAAGTGGGTGCGTCACTTGGTATGGGCCATTGTTAGACATCAGACAGTTCCCAAAGGGAGGACAAGATTTTTACATTCGACTCTCTGCATCTGATTTGTTAGGTACTCTGTGCTTTTAAAATCAATCTTTTTACACCCTTTCTAAAAAAGCAAAGGAAAAAAACATTTTGAAAGAAAATTATGTCTTATATGGATTTAATATAGTACTGGTCATGTTAGGATTCCTCCAAATGGTTGCTGTCATTTTGCATTTATGTTTCATACAGATGTCACAGATGAAACATGGATACACTATTATAGCAAATATTTGGGGGCACCATATCATTTTTTCATAAAGTACGAAGTAATTTTTTGGATTTCAGGACAACATGTGAAGAAAGCTAAAGGGCTTCACGGGAAGAGGCTCGTTGAGGCATTTGTTTTGCCTGTTGCTGCTGTGGTTCTTGCACTATGTGCTTTCATGATAAAACAAAGGAAAGGTACATATATATGAACCAACCATATATACATTGTAGTGTTTTATGCATACAACTAGCTAGTATATATTGGTTTTCTTTTAAAATTTCATGCATGTCACCATATGGCTACGAAATATATGGAGTTATTTCGTTTACGTAAAGGCTAATTATTATGTTCCAGGCAAAATCTTTCAAAGAACACTTACGGACAACACAAGCAGTACTAGTTTAAAGTCTCCTGATTGGTCTACTTTGGGAAAAGATATGAACGAAACTGGAGAGACGGATTTGGTAATGTATGATCTCAGTGCAATCAAAACCGCGACGGATAACTTTTCTGATGCCAACAAACTCGGTGAAGGCGGATTTGGTTCTGTTTACAAGGTTACACATACCCAGTACTTAGCTTGCATTGTGCACACATCTCTTCTAAAAAGAACTTAATTAGTTTGATTGGGAGTTGTTGTTTTACAGGGAAAGCTTCAGAATGGAGTGGTGGTAGCGGTCAAAAGGCTGTCAAGAAATTCAGGGCAAGGGATTGTTGAGTTCAAGAATGAAGTGACACTTATTGCAAGGCTACAACATAGAAATCTTGTGAGGCTCTTAGGGTGTTGCATTCAACAAGGAGAGAAAGTGTTGGTCTACGAGTACTTGCCCAACAAAAGCTTGGATAGTTTTATATTCGGTGATGTTCTCTTAATCGATGCATGCATTAATTCACGTTTTTAACCAACATAAACAGTAAATAGTTACCACGTGCGAATCGTGCAGATAAGACAAATGGAACATCTCTGAAGTGGAGGGAACGCTTTGAAATCATTTTGGGAATCGCCCGAGGATTGTTATACCTTCACCAAGATTCTAGGTTAAAAATCATCCATAGAGATTTAAAAGCCAGCAATGTTTTGTTAGATGCTGCCATGCAACCGAAAATTTCTGATTTTGGAATGGCAAGAATTTTCGGAGGAGATCAAATTGAAGCGAATACGAATCGTGTAGTCGGGACATAGTAAGTTATCGTAAGGGAGAAAGACCAAAGTAGGACTAAAACATTTAAAATATACCAAAATAAGACTTCCATATTTTTATTTCCGAAATAGGACTTACATTACCAAACATGGTCATATACATTACCAAAAAAGTATAGTAATGTGCATATGTACACTGTCACATTACCACAGTGCAAAGTCCTATTTTGAAAAAAAACATAAAAGTCCTATTTTGGTATTTTTCTATATGTTTTAGTCTTATTTAGGGTAATTTATATTATCGTAACTACTCAAATTTTGTTACTCTATCAAGCATTGAGTGTTGGAGTTGACTGACTTTAGTGCCGCCGATGCATTGCATTTTTTTATGTGTTGCAGTGGTTATATGTCGCCAGAATACGCAATGGAAGGTCACTTTTCAGTAAAATCTGATGTCTTCAGCTTTGGCGTTATGTTATTGGAAATTGTGAGCGGGAGGAAGAATAAGAATCAATTGAAGGAAGACTCTTTGAATTTAGTAGGAGATGTATGTGTCTAACTCTTAGAATATAAGAAATATTTCCTGGCCACAACCACAAGCTTGAGCTGTTTCCATAACATGGTATCAGAGCCTTGTTGACTAAGAGGTAAAGCTTGTGGTTGTGGCCCAGGAAATGTTTCTTATATTCTAACACTAACGAACACTCGCGCACGTTGTCCCCAATGCCGTTTTTTTTATATTCGAAGCATAATTTTCAACGCTTTGTTTTTCAGGTTTGGGATTTGTGGAGCGAAGAAAGACCATTGGATATAGCCGATCCATCATTGGGGGTAGCGTATAATAGCCGAGAAGCTTTGAGGTGCGTCCATGTGGGGTTGTTGTGTGTCCAGGCATTCCCAAATGACAGACCAAGCATGTCCCAAGTGGTTTTCATGCTAAGTAATGAAACAGCTCTCCCTGTTCCTAATCCACCGGGATTTGTTTTCAAACTACCTGGGAATGTTCCTCCATGTTCTTCGTCATTAAGTGCTGGGACTGGGAACCAGACTGTTAATGATGTTTCCATTACAAGACTTGAAGGTCGTTAAACACCATTATGGCAATTGTTAATGTGTGTGGATGAGTACGTGTGACTAATTAAGTTAGATTGGTAATATGTCTGAATCTGTGATGTGTTTATTAATGTATGCATATAGGAAATTTAGGTTTATGATATGTTCGGTATATGCATTTGGGATTTTGGTTAAAGGTGAAGAAGAAGAATATGCAAAATGAGTAAAGTTGAGATGTTTTTAACATCTTTACGAGCTCTCCTGTGTCACATATTCATGACTCATCTTTTTAACTTTTAAGTTTGTCATTTGAGTGACAATATCATTTCTTATACTATAAAAGCTAAACTTTGTTGTGTAAGATGGTGGGAGTAATATATTTTAAAATATTATGCAAAAACATGTTTTTTTTACGGGAAAAAAGATTAAATTAGGAGTAAACATGTAAAAAGTACCATAATAGACATTCCATATTTTTTATTCCTAAACTAGGCCTATAATGCCAATAATACCAATTGAGAAAAGTATTAGTGACCACAGTAAAATTTAAAAAAGAAATTGATTAATGCACGAAACCAAGCTAATAAGGATCCCAAAAGGCATAATGCATAACCCCTAGGTAACAAACACTTGCTGCATGTGGCATATTTTGCCAAGCCATCTCTCACCTTATTTTACCATACATATACGCACTCGACCTATTAGATTATTAGTTAAAATCTCACCCTCATCATCTTCACCCAACCCATACATTAATCTCATTAACTATTATTCCTCTCAATCTCAACATCTAGCAAGAATCAATTAACCCAAACCATGGCATCCATGATAATCTCCCATCTCCTACACTCCACCATTTTCATCCTCCTCTCTTTCACCCATCATCACCAAGCACATGCCCAACCCAATGACAATGCACCCTCACCAACGCCATGGCCAATAGACATCACCGCGATTCTCGAAAAGGCAGGAAGGTTCAGCATTTTCATCAAGTTCATGGACAGAACCGGCCGGATAGCCACCCAGATCAACACCCAGGTCATCACCTCCGCCCAGGGTGTCACGGTGCTGGCCCCCACCGACGCCGCCTTCGGGGCACTCCCTAGCGGGGCCCTCAACCGCCTCTCCGTCCAGCAAAAGGTTCAACTCATCCAGTACCATGTCCTCCCAAAGTTCTACTCCCTCGACGACCTGGAAACCGCCACCAACCCCGTCGGGACTCAGGCTAGTGGGTCCGACGGGGGCAACTTCTGGCTCAACTTCACCGGCGGGATGAGCAACCAGGTGAACGTCAGCTCTGGGGTGGTGGAAACCCAGGTGTCTAACGCCTTGAGACAAAAGTTCCCTCTGGCCGTCTACCAGGTGTGTTAGACCCCTAGATTTGAAGTTATGAGAAAAAAACTAAAGTAGGAATAGAATATTGAAAATATATCAAAGTAGAGCTTCCATATTTTTTATTCTAAAAATAGGAATTAAAATGTATTTACATTACTGAACATGGTTATGTACATTACCAAAAAGTATAGTAATGTACACGGGTACAGTGTCAGATCACCTCCACATTACCACAATGCAAACTTTTATTTCAAGAATAAAAACATAGAAGTTCTATGTTAAAATTCCGGTGGGCCGAGAACAACGGATAGAGTGTCGGGTAGCATCTCAATCTCTTATAGCTAGCCCACACAACTGGCGGTGGCATCTCAATCTCTTTTTAGCCAACTCAGCCCAAACCACATACGGGTAGCTCATTTTTGTTAAACCCACATCCAAACAACCAGGAACAATCAAATCCGGACCGGACCTGCTCTGATACCATGTTAAAATTCCGGTGGGCCGAGAACAACGGATAGAGTGTCGGGTAAAATTAACCACTTGCATATAAAGTCGGGATCCACAATTCTAACCCAAAAGCTTAAGCTGATAGGTAGGACTTCACCCTTCAATATATGCAAGTGATACTCATCTTTATTTTTTCCGATGTGGGAACTCCAACATTCTATTGTGGTACTTTTTCTATTCTCTTGAAATTATTTCAAGGTATACAAAAAATACTTGTGAGAGGTTATTTTATTGAATTGATGGAGTAATTTCATTAATTGATGAATTAGGTGGACAAGGTCTTGCTACCTGTGGAATTCACAAGGGCCCCTTCTGCAGCGGCGGGGCGAAAGAAAGGGAGCGGCCGTGGGGCCAACAGAACCGTTGCGGCCGCTCCCAAGGAGCCCATTACCGCCAATAGTAATGAACCGTCTCCCGCCGATAATCACGGCGGCGCTGCAAGGATTAGCGTTGGTTTGGCTTCTGGAGTGGTCTTCTACTCTTGCATGTCACTGCTTTGATTAATTACATTTCTTGAAGAATTTATTTGACAACTTAATTAATATAATAAGCTAAGAAAACGTTAATGTTGCCTCACTTTTGATTATAAATGTGCTCTTATATATGTCACTAATATTGTTGTGTAGCATAGTTAAGATCAAATGTGAGGTGGTTATAACCATATTCTTAAACGGTTCATATATTTTTCTTTGGATATATGTACACTTATCAACCAATGGCACCATAATTAAGAAATAAGAGGAGGCGCAAGTAATTTGGAGAGATGTATAATGTATGAACAGTCTTTCTTTAATGCGATTATTTTTACAGTCGAATTATATTTAAAAGCTTATTTAAATTGTTTCTGATGAGTTGTTTTTCTCCCAGCCTCTTAAAAATAAAGCTGGAAATCAGACAGTTTCGAATATTATAATTAAGTACTGCCAATTAGGTCGTCCCTGAGTATTTGTTTAGTTTTAACTTTTTTCGGTCAAGTGTTTTCAGCTTTGACATATAATTAAATAAAATATATATTGTATATTAATTAGATAAAATGATATTTTGAAAATGTTTGATATAATAAATCTAATAAAACTATTTTGTATCAATATCTATTATCATTTTTATTTAATTTGAAATAAAAATTTATCAATTTAAATCAAAAAATTCAAAAGTAGACAAATAATGAGACAGGAAAAAAGTACTCCCTCCGTCCTAATTCTTTCTTCCCAGTTTGACTTTTCCCCATTTTTAATTTTTGGCTTTGATTTCAAATTTTACCCTCCTTAAAAAAGATTTTTTGAAATCTTTTTGCAATCATTCAAAATATAGAGTTAGAAGATAATTGGTATAAATACATGAGGGTGTTAATGTCATTTGTCATCTTTTTTTCTAATGGGAAGGTAGTTTTAGGACGGGGAAAAAGGGGAAGTGGAAAGAAAGTTTTAGGACGGAGGGAGTAATTTTTATCCATAAAAAAAGTCATATGTTGGTGGCTCACAAGTCTCCCAACCACTGTTGGTGTAAACCACCATTTATCTTGTTTAGTTGATTAGTTACACAGTTTGTTAGTTTGTTAGGAAGATATTTTTGGTTGTTTCTTGTTTTTCATTTTCTATATATAGGAGCTAATCATGTAATACAAAATTTGAGCTAGTTAATACAATTTGATCCTTTCATTTCCAACAACCACTACTTTGGAAACGCCTGAGTGGTTTGGTTAGTCATAGGTTGGTGTTACATATCGAACACGTACGACCCCTACTTGGGTACTTTTTTTTGAAGGGGTTTTTTTGTATTAATATGAAATTACATTTTTATTTAATTAATGATTAAATGTTATCAAATTTGATTAAAACAAATCAGACCAAACGAATACACTAAAAAAATTTATAGAATAAAATATACTCCCTCATCCCAAAAATAAGTTTATTCTCCGTAGTTTTAAAGATGTATCTGAAAATTCGTGGGGAGTGCAGCAGTCAATATCTGCGAGGCCCACGTCAGTGTAACAGCCTTCTCACTATCTCACAGTAGAGTTTACACCCTCAATGACTAGAGACTCGATCTAAGTATTGGTCTAAACTCTAACTGAAAGGTAATGCATCAAACTCGATTTGTGCACACACATCAAGAACGGTAACACTTATCAACTTATCTGAGACGTGTCAGTGGCTTGCGCTCCAAAATAACTTGTATCAACTTTTGAAACGCTCCTTGAACCTTTAATAGCTCTGTGTGTTGTAAACCTCAACCAGTCATCATCAACGAATGAACTTTTATCAATATATATCTCAAGACGATGACTGACCAACGGAACTCTCTTAAAAATATTCACTCTTTGCAAATTTCTGTGTTCATCCGCCACCTCAATTCAGCAGCATTGATAGAATTTGGGATGGATATGGACAACTAGATTAGGCTATAAGACACTTGAGCTAAACCGCATTAAAAGATTGAATCCAATTCGATTAGTTAGTTTAACTCAAGAGCTTATATACCGAATTATTTTACTTTTGATTTTTCGATGTGGGATGCACTTTAACACCCCCCTTAAGTGGACAACCGGGCCATTTTGAATCTAACTGGTTGACCACTTGCAAATGAACTCCCATTCCCTTGATTTTTTTGAGCGCCAACACCTAAAGGACCACGAGCAGCTGGTATGGACTCCAGACGAGCAATCGTGTTAAACGGGCCACATGCCGTTGGGTACATACTCCATACGGACAACAGGGCTAAAGACTAACGGGCCTCTAGGAATGAACGTCTAGACGGACACCTTGACAAATGATGGGTATGGACAACTAGATTGGGCTATAAGACACTTGACCTTAATCGCATTAAAAGATTGAATCCAATCGATTAGTTAGTTTAACTCAAGAGCTTATATACCAGATTATTTTACTCTTGAACTTCCGATGTGGGATGCACTTTAATAAGCATCGCGTTATATTTATATGAAGCGAACCCTACGAAAGTCCCAATTTGACCCAGCTTCTTGACGCGGCTTAGAGTCCCAGTTCAACCCAATCTCGTGAAGCAGCTTTGATCGTTTAATGCAGTGTCCATCCGATGCGAAACTCTTGGTGCAGAGCTTGTACAAACTGTATTTTCAGGAATTTAGTTTCCAGGACACAACTGCTACGAGATGTTTTATTATGCCCAAACCTCTTTGTGAAGAAAAACTCTTTGTAAGCAAATGATAACTTGTAGAGTGACGGACAGGATGATACAGCTCTATTCTCAACACGGCTAACCCCAAACAATACTACAACACATGCTTTTGTCAAAAAATAAGGCCAACTATAAAATACAATTAGGGAGCCAACCGTATCAAAGTAAAACTTAACAAAATCTTAAGGATCTTAACCATATAGGACTCTTTAAATCCTAAAATGATCTTTACACTTTTCCTTTTTGACTTATACTACGTACAATATTTATAGAAAGATAATAAATGATCTCTCTGCCTGGAATTGTTCATCTCATTTTGCATTACAAGATTTGACTAAAACTATTTTTAGTTCAATTTCTTTGATTATAAGTGTAAAATTAAAATATAAAATACACTTCTTACATATTTAAAAATGATTTAAAAAATTCTACCAAACAAATAGAAACTTGAACATATTATATTAAGAAGTGAGTATTGAAAATAAGCAAAGTAAATATACATGAACTAATTTTACAATGTGCACACTCTAAGTACATTTCAAAAAATAGATGTGCGCTTTTCTACCATTTTATTTCATTCTTTTGTTGAATAAAGTGGCATTCTTTCATTCCTTCGTTCATTAACGAAATGAACGTTATGTAATTATTAAATGGACATACATTATAAATTTCATGATGCGCACGTTTTAAGTATATGCAAAGAAATAAATATACAAGATGAATATTCTTTAACTTTTAAACGAATATGTATTTGATACATACGGAGTAATAAACATAGTACATCCAAATATAAAATATGAGAATCCATGGTTGGACAATTATTCTTTACTAATTACTCTGAAGTACTAAACATGGTACGCGGAGTAATTCTTAAAACAACAGCATATAAGTGTTACATAACATAACCGAAAGATAACAGAGACGCGCTTCACAGTCGTCCGAAATGCAGGAGAAAAAGACATATATATGGATTCCCATGGGGCAAAGACGTGACCAAATGCAGTCTTCTTGCTCATGGGGAGGTAATAATAAGATTCACTCCGCAAGATATTGTGGAGATCATGAGGCCAAATGTGACAAGCACAATGAAATACCTGCAAGGTCAAGAATAGTGTAAATGTTTTTTCACATTTTTCTTTATCTCATGAGCTTCACTTTTACCTTTTTTTGTTATCCTAAATTAACTTTGTCTTTCCTTTACGGATTAAGCACAGCCAAAGTTTATTTAATTAGTTAACGTTATTAATTTTTTACTACATTCTATGAGTGTTAACGCTCAAGAATGTATCTATTTGTTTCAACTAGACCTAACAAAAAATGACCCGACCAATTGATGACCCCAAAATACTAGGTTTAGAACAGAAGTTTTATTGACCAAACCCGTAGACAACAAGATCCAAAACAATCGAAGAAAAATGGGTCAATTTCGACCGAACCTGAATCCGAGATGAGGTTTTTTCAGAATCATGTACTTTAGTATGTATTATAATGTGATGGGTAAAAAATCATCAATTTTAGACTTGATGAGAAGAAGAAGAAGTAGAAGGTGTACCAAGGTGCACGGCGTTTCTCAGGAACACCGGAGGAATAGCGTACGAAATAGACGTAACGAGCAACCGTGTATAAAGCTCCAAGTAATGCACACACCAAAGGGTGCCTTATTCCTCCTACCATCATCAACATGAAGAACACAGACATGTTTTCCACTGAATTCTGGTGTGCCCTCTGTCATGCATGTCATCAAACACACACCAAACAAATTCATTTCCACATGTTTAACAAGAAAGAACCTTAACTCGATTGAATCCAAATTTTTGGTAAATAACAATGCAATTGAGCATCATCTACCCATTTCACCACACATTTTGAAACAGAGAAATTAATACTAATAAGAACCTGAACACAGTTGAAAATCTTGCCCTTTTCATTCCCATCTTCTTCTGAAGCATACATGGCCGGATAGCGAACGTTGTACCTGCAGCAAGCGAGTATCGATTAAGAATTCGAAATCGAAAAACCTAATTTGATTTGATTATTGATTATAATTTCAGATTTGGAGCAGGCCGATTATGGAACCCTAATTCCCAAAACTGAAAACTAAAACAGCATTGAGCTTAATTGAATCAGATCAAAGCAGTACTTAGCGCGAGCTTTGCCGACTTGGAAAGTCATCCAGGAGTTGAGGGCAGAGTAGAGGGCGAGGACGATGGCGACGTAGCCGTACTCTTTCGGAAGCGCTTCCACTCCGGCCATGGCTGTTTTCGGCGAAGGTTTCTGGGGTTTGGATTATCTTCAGAAAGGGGGATCTGGCACTTTGTTCTCTGAGCGAGGGGACTTGTGAGATTTATAGGCGTCGATTTCTGGCAGGGACGATGATGGTACAAGGAGGAAATCCATCTTTGAGGAGAAAGAATGAATATCCATAACTTCTTCTGAGCAAAAGCTAAAGGGGGAGAAGAATGAAAAAGAATGGCGTGTCAAATAAGAAAAGGCAATCTTCTTCCTAAAATTTAATTAGCTCATTCATACTCGAACAGCGAAAACATGCTTGCAGAACGAAAGAAAATTATCTTACCCTTCACCAAAGTTTAAAAAAAGGGACTAATGATCGAACCTGTGGAAGTACTAGTTCACTAGTCTAACGGTTGAATTAGTGGTTTAGCATATTTTATATACTCCCTCCGTCCTGGAGTATTCGTCCAGTTTTAATTTTTGGAATTGTTCATCTAAACACTTTCTATATGTGATCTTGTTTGATTTGTCTTAACATATAGATTATTAATATATAATTTCTATAATTTTTTAATATACAAATTACAAGATAAAATGAATTAAAGAAGTGTATTGGAGGTAGTATATATTATTTTGTATATAATAAAAATAATGCTTTATTCCTTTGTACATAAAAATTTATGATGATTGATTCATGTTATAATCAATCTATTTTATTTTTTTTATGTGTATTTATATTTAAAATAAAATTTACATATTGATAAATACATTAAAGTTTAATAAAATAAAGAAGTTTTTATTTTTCTTCATATATTTTTTCTAATATAATCCAAAAATATTCAAGTGAATTTTTTTTGCAACAAGTGGTCCGTATTAATATCAATCGTATTTTTAAATGTTAAGATTTCTAGTTTTAACAAAAAAAACTTGGTTCGACTAGTTGAACTGGCCGGTTCTTACCGGTGTACCAGTTCACGTCGGTTCGAACTGGCTCTTTGCATAAAGCGGTCCAAAGGGCTGGATCAAATTTGTTGGACCTCCAGTTCACCGGTTCTCGATCCAAATCGGCCAGTTTGATCCGATTTTTAAAACCATGCCCTCCACACAACAATTCTACTACTCGCAATTTCCTAACAGATTGACACCATTTAACTTTTTTATTTAAATTCTGACATCTTTTAACCATAGATTAAATATAATCTAAAATAATTAAATATTGTGGTATGATATGAACAAATATTGTTATTTATACTTCCTCCATTTAAAAAAGGGATCCTAGTTTGACTAAGTGTAAAAATAAGGAAATATTAAATTGTAGTTGATTTCCAATTTTGTCCTTAATGTGATGTATTAAAGTAAGATGTAATGAATAGATTATTAGAGAAAAAACATGATATGATAGGTAGGGTATGAAAAAAGGGTAAAAGTAACTTTTTAATAGATAGTTGAAGTGTTTTGTTAGAAGTAAAAACAATGAAAAATGAAGTTTTTTTCAGAACGAAGTGAGTATACAATTGTGACAAATTTGATGTCATCAACTTGCTTGAATGATGTGAAATTTACTTGTTGATATTATGTGAGTCAATATAACCTTAATGGGATTTGCATTTGAGAACTTTGAATTATGGACATTTATTTATCTATCAACATAGAGAATCTAGCTAGAGTGACTACTACGATGATTTTTATTTGCCAAACGTTGCTATATAACTTTAAACATGAATGTTGGACCTAAAATAATTATTTGTTTAGCATGACAAATAGTAAAGCGTACATTGCGAACCAACATATAATCTTGTGATACATCAGGATAATCTATTAAACCTACGTGTTTTTTTAACCAGAATTGTTACCACACCTATTTGAAATACCTTAGGCTGCTAAGCAAACCTTCTTCAGAGAAGTGAAGAGAACTTACCCGTCCTCTAAACAGAGAATCTTACCGAAACCAATGGGTGAGGGATCGGTGCAGATAACCTATAATACGGTACCAAAGCCTACTTCCAATAAGTGAAGAGTACTTACCCATTCTCCTAAAATACCCGCTTTGCCTGGTCCTATTTTCAAAATTAAACTTTTGAATTTACTCCTAATTCGCTTGAACTTGCAGTTCGGTTTCGACATGCGGTTCCAAGACTCGTTTGTTGTCCCCTAGTATTTATGTACTCCATATTTAAAAATTAAAATATGAAGAACAATACAAAATCGAAGCAACATATAGTATCACGTAAAATAGTTGTAGTATTCCCTCCGTCCTGGATTATTTGTCCACTTTTAACTTTTTCAGTCAAGATTGTTAAACTTTGACTCCAAATTAAATAAAAATGATAATCCATCCGTCGCAAAATAGATTACAATTTTTTTTCTCTCTCTTCTCGATAACTTTTGTTTGTTACTCGATTTCATTAGGTATTTGATAAAATAAAATATTCTTGTCACCTCTTGTTTTGTAGAACTTTTGACGTGGTTTTTTAATATGTAATTTTTCTATCTTATTGATATACCCATTTGTAAATAAAATGATTTCAAAAAATAAGAAATTTTACTCCGTAACCCGCAATTTGTAATCAAATTGGGGACGGAGGGAGTATTAGCTATTGATACAAAAATAATTTTATTAGATTTATTATATAAGA
This sequence comes from Cuscuta campestris, assembly GCA_900332095.2. Lineage (NCBI taxonomy): Eukaryota > Viridiplantae > Streptophyta > Magnoliopsida > Solanales > Convolvulaceae > Cuscuta > Cuscuta campestris. The sequence continues at coordinate 2,143,734 of OOIL02002240.1, forward strand.
TACTTTCAAAATATTATTTTATCCAATTAATATATAAATATATTTTATTTAATTACATGTCAAATATTGAAAACGATTAACTGAAAAAAATCAAAACTAGACAAATATTCTTGGAAAAAGGTAGGATTTATGTATGTGAAATTTGCAGTGAATAGGACTAAAACATAAGTCCTTTCCTAACGTAGAACTTAAACTTTTTATGTGAAATTTGCAGTGAATAGGACTAAAACATAAGTCATTTCCTAACGTAGAACTTAAACTTTTTTATTCACTAAATAGGATTTAATAATGTATAATGAGAAGAATAATGTCCAAGTAATACTGGACATTTAATTCAATAATGAGTAACAGATAAAAACCAATGGTCCAACATTGAAAAATAAAAAACATATTCCGTATGATTCTAACTCGAAAAAGTTATCTGACACCCAAAATATTGGGAATTTGGGATTATATTATCCTAGCTCAATTCATTATAAAATTCTGTTTTAAGGTTCTACCGAGCATTAACATCAGGGACTTTAGTTTCCTCTTCCTCAGTCAACTTCCTCCTATACCAAAACTTTGGCATTCACCGGGAACATGACATGGCTGCCGGCGCTACTCTTCGTTTCACTCCTTGTCCGCCTGCACTATTATTGCAGCTCGGCGGCGACCACGGACACCATCGCCGTCAACCAAACTCTCGAAGACGGAGATTTATTACTCTCTGGTGCAAAATCTTACGCCCTAGGTTTCTTCACCCCGGGCAATTCCACCGGGAAACGTTACGTCGGGATCTGGTACCGGAAAATCCCAGAACGAGTGGTTGTTTGGGTAGCTAACAGAAACAACCCCGTCAACGGCACATCCGGAATCCTCTCCGTCGACCCCACCGGAAACCTCGTAATCCATGACCGGAAAACAAATACCACCGTCTGGAACACCAGTCTTTCTTTCCCGGCGGACAAGAACACTAAACCCCACTCTGCTCTGCTCCAAGAAACAGGGAATCTGGTTTTGTATGCAGCATCTTCACAGATCTTGTGGCAGAGTTTCGATCACCCGACGAACACGCTGATTGCCAGCATGAAATTCGGGGTGGACATGAAACGCGGCCTCGATTTATCTCTCACGTCGTGGAAATCATCGGACGATCCGGGCACCGGAGAGTACTCGATGAGAATAGAGATGAAGGGAAAGCCACAGGCTTATCTGTTCCGAGAATCGGCCCGAGTCTGGAGACTCGGGCCGTGGAACGGGATCAGATGGAGCGGCGTGCCGGAGATGACTCCGAACATAACGCCGTACACCTTCACGGAGAACGGCGACGAGGTGACCGAGGAGTACCGGATCAAGGACCCGAACATATACACGATCGTCATGTTGAACGAAACCGGGACGCTGAACAAGATCTTATGGCAAGACGAGAAATGGGTCGGGAACTGGTATTGAAGAAATATTATTTTCCTTGATAGAATTGTGTGAAGATTACATGTATATATACACAAAGTCTCAATTCTAATTATGGTAGGAGAGATATTCTATGAAACCTATACAAGTATGGTAACAATAATATATACAATACGGAGTAATATTTTATATATTTAACAGGTACTACCCGAACAACGACGACTGCGACTCGTACGACCGGTGCGGCCCGTTCGGGATATGCAACCCGTACAACGAGCCGGGTGGGTTCGACTGCAGGTGCGTTACAACCGGGTTCGAACCGGAGTCGGTCTCGGAGTGGGACCGGGGGGACGGGAGGAGCGGATGCCGGAGGTCATCCCCGGAGCAGTGCGGCAACGGGGACGGGTTCCTGAAGCTGGGGAACGTGAAGGTGCCGGACACGGAGACGGCGGTGTTGAACAGTGAAATGAAAGGGTTGGAGGAGTGCGAGGCGCTGTGCCGGAAGAACTGTTCGTGCACGGGGTACGCCGGAAACAACGTCAGCGACGGCGGAGTGGTTGGGTGCATCACCTGGCACGGTGAGCTGAGAGACATGAGGGAGTTCACTAAAGGGGGCCAAGATATGTATATTCGAGTCTCTGCTTCAGAATTATCAGGTAGATTAATTCTGAAAAACGCTAATGCTAAAGGCTACCGTCACATAATATTTTGAAAACGCTAACGCTAATCTCTAACGTTTCGTTGCTGCCAGACACAGTCATTCTAAAGTGTTTGTTTTGTAATGATTTTGTGTTCTTGATCAGGTCAGAGTTCAAAGGAGTCTAAAGGGCATCGCCGGAAATGGGTAGCAGGCGTTGTGGTAGGGGTGCTGGTTGTTGCGGCACTCATTCTTGTGGCCATTTGTTTAACAATGAAAAGGATAAAAACAGGTAAGAATTGAACCTCTTTCATTGGCAAGCAAGAATCAAATTACATCAGGCCCCGTTTGGTACACGGAATTCAAATTATGGAATTGGAATTGAAGACTTCAATTCCAATTTTCGTGTTTGGAAGCACAAAAATAATGTGAATTTGGAATTGATAGTGCAAAAAATAAATTGGAATTGGGGAATTCAATGAAATTTTAATTCTAATTCAATTCCAATTCCATCAATTCCATGTACCAAGCAGACCCTCATTAAAAAAAGGGTTTATTAAGGAATATGAGTAGTAATAATTAATAATAAATGTTTAAACTGGCATTATTTATTGGCAGGGAAGAAAGAGGTAATGATAATAAAGAATGAAAAGATAATAAACTCTTTTGAAGAAGGGTCGTCTCCAATAACAATGGGGAAATATATGGATGGAGAAGGCACAGCAGATGTGTTAATATATGATCTCAACATAATTCAAGCTGCCACTGATAACTTTTCCCTTGAAAATAAACTTGGAGAAGGCGGATTTGGGTGCGTTTACAAGGTAAGTAATATTTAACATTTTTCTTTAATTTCATCACAAAAATGTTGTACTCTATCCCTCCTAAAATGGATGTCATTTGTTCAAAAACAAAAAAGGATGTCGTTTGTCCTAAAATTAACTTCTCATATCTTAGATTACGATGGTTTAAAATTTTTATTTTTAATTTAATTTATTTGATTATAAATGTAAAATATAGAAATAAAATTTATATATTTATAAAAACTACATCACAAATTCTACAAAGCTAAAGGTGATATTTATAGTCAATTAAAAATGTAACTTTTTTGTTTTGACTTTTTTTGGTCAAATAATGAAACTCTTTGACCATAAATTGTGTGATAATATTTAACAATAATATAAATTCAATATAATTGGATTAATCTTACGATATAGTCTTGATATATCAAATTTTTATGTCATTTACTTATTTATTTAAATTTTGTTTAATTTGTGATAAAAAAGTGTCACTATTTGTATAAAAAAATCAAAACATAAATTTTTTTAGGAGGTTTAAATATTTGTAGGGAAAGATGAGAAATGGAGAGGTAGTAGCGGTAAAAAGGCTCACAAAGAGTTCAGATCAAGGGATAGAAGAATTCAAAAATGAAGTGATACTAATAGCTCGGCTACAACATAGGAATCTTGTGAGGCTCTTGGGGTATTGCATTGAAGAAGGGGAGAAAATGTTGGTGTATGAGTACTTGCCCAATAAAGGCCTTGACACTTTCCTCTTTGGTAAGTTCCTGTCTCCATCCAACATTCATATCATTCATTATATATCTATCTATATCCTCCAATCCTCCATCCGTCCCAATTTAATTAATCTTTTAATTTGATTTTTTTTTTGTCCAAACTTGTAAATTTTGATCTCGATAGGCAAGCAAAAATAATACATTGTATTTTGATATATAAATATAATATCATTAGTCTCTTTCTAAAATGCAGTATTAAAATATTAATTTTTTTTATAATATATGTATGTATAAGTATCGATACTAATAATTAAAGTGTTAGTTACGTTGAAAACGTACCATGAAAAATCAAATGAGAAGATTAGATTTAGACGGATGAAGTAATTATGATTACCCTACGTTCAAAATACTCCGTAAGGTATAACAAATGATCGGAGATATGAATATTTTAAAAAATGAAATTATGTTACTTTAATGAAAGTGAATGCTATTTTAAAATGTTCAAAAAGGAAAGAAGGAAAATTATTTAGAAACGGGGTGTAGGTTTTATGTCACTAACGAACAAGTGAAAGTATTTAACTCGGGTGATTGATCTTGCAGAAAATAGCCACGGGACACATTTGGATTGGAGAAAGCGCTTTGAAATTATTTTAGGAGTTGCTCAAGGATTATTATATCTTCATCAAGATTCAAGGTTAAGAATCATTCATAGAGATTTAAAAGCTAGCAATGTGTTGCTAGATGCATCAATGGACCCAAAAATATCAGATTTCGGAATGGCTAGAATCTTCGGAGAGGAACAAGTTGAAGATAACACAAATCGAGTGGTTGGAACCTAGTAAGTGGCATTCATATATGAATAATGCTAAGAACCACAATGGCTATTTTGAGGGATGACAATCACAAATGATTTTATACGTACATAGACGATAATCATCTGCGTACATGGATAATATAATTATCGTCTGTGTATGTATAATTATCTGCAATTGCCATCCATAGGGGCAATCGTAGTGTGTTTCTAGCATGGTCCATCCATATTTACACTTGTGGTACGATGAAATATACTCCCTCTTAAAAAGGTCTTTTTTAAATGCCGGCCACAACTATATCACTCTCTTTATTTATTACTCCCTCCGTCCCAAATTATAATGCCTGTTTACTATTCACAGGGTCAAACTTCATTCACTTTCTTTCTCTATTTTCGTTAGCAATTTGATAAAATAAAATATTATTGTCACTACTAGTTTTGTAGATCTTTTGATGTAGTTTTTTAATATGTAATTTTTATTTTTTAATTCTATACCATTTGTCATATAAAATGGTTTGAAAATAATTTCAGTCAAACATCGTAAACCGAAACAGGCGTTATAAAATGGGACGGAGGTAGTACAACTTACTTGGCCACCCCACTTAATATACTCTGCCAATTTTCATTTAGGACAATTTTGTAAACTTCTACCATTTTTAGCTATCATTAAACAGCTTGAAATGTCAACTTGAGAATATCTTTTTCAGGCAGAGAAAAAACTAGTTTTGTGTCATTATATTTGTCTAATTTAATTTTTTTAGTCAAACTGAATATATAATTTTTTATTGTTTATTAAATAAATGTAGCAATGCATATTTTTGACCATCAATTAAATAAATGTAGCTGTAATTTAATTAATTAAATATTCAATGTAACAAACTCTCAAAAAGTTATTCATTATATCAATATGTTATGTAAATTTTTTTAAATAGAACTGATGATTAAAGTTTACTCACTTTGACTAAGAAAATCAAATTGAACGAGTACACTGGGAGAGGGGATATTCTACCTCAAAAGTAATACCTAGCTAGTTTGTTTTTATTGTCATTGAATGTGTAATATCATGCATACTTGATCATTATGGCATGGCTCGAAATGATTGCAGCGGTTACATGTCACCAGAATATGCAATGGAAGGTCACTTCTCGGCAAAATCAGACGTGTTCAGTTTCGGTATCTTATTGTTGGAAATAGTGACGGGAAAGAAAAACAAGCACAAGTTCAATGAGCATTCTCTCAACTTAGTAGGTGATGTAAGTGCATTGCATATATGCATCCATGCATCTCCCAATAACTTATCCTACCAATTCCTTAACCTACACACACACACACACAAAAATCTTATCTTGTATTGGGTGCAATCCAAATTTGATCTTAGGTATGGAATATGTGGAATGAAGAGAAAGCACTTGATGTTGTTGATCCATCATTGAAGGACGATGAGTCGTCGTCGTCGTATGATGTTGGAGAAGTGTTAAGATGCATCCATGTTGGGTTGTTGTGCGCCCAACCTTATCCCGATGATAGGCCAAACATGTCCGAAGTGGTTTTCATGCTAAGCAATGAAACCAAGCTCCCACCGCCTAATCCACTGGGGTTTGTTTTTGAACCGCCGAAAACCGATCAATTCTGGTCGGCGTCTACAAGTGCAGGGAATCAATCCATCAATTGTGTGTCAATCACCGCAATCAAGGGTCGTTAATTGGGTCCTCAAATTATTGTATGCCATTTTATATTATAGCATATCATTATTTGTCTCTTAAATTAGTTATGTATGTTTGTTTAAGAACCACCAACTTCATGACTCTTTTCTCTATTAAACTTTGTGAGTCTCAAGATTATAATGGAAGATCTTAACACTTTTAATTTGCACTTGAATTTTTCAGTGTATTAATTCCTTTTATAGATAAGCAAATGGCTCTTTAGTTGTAATTGTCACATTATATTCACCAAATACATAATAATACTAATACTAATAAAATTGCCACTAAATATAATTAAATATCCTACTCTACTATCCTACTTTCAAGGAAATTAAGCACCAATTATACGAACTTGTATCGATAGAGAAGACTTGGAGCGTCTTCAAGCTCTAGAAAATAGGGACGAAAAGGAGAAGAAGATTGAGATGACAATGGAATTGAACCGGGGGGAGGGAGGAGAAGAGATTTATGATTTATGTTGCTATTATTGATTCTTATTGTTGAATTATGAATTTCACTCAAAGAATAATTGGGTACATGGTAGTTTATATAGATGAAGATCGCGACATCAATTAGGATTCTTCCAAATATATTAATTAACTAAAATAACAATTCTACCATAACTACACTTATTACCATAATTCTCTAAAACGTATTGTAAATGGGGTGACATCTCTATTTATAGGAAATAGATGAAACCCTAGCCCATCTAATTTCTAGCCTGTCGGTTTAACAAATACATCGAGGTAAACAACCCGAAAAACCCTCGGAGCTTATAATGTCACTCATCTAATAAACCTAATTTACAATAAAATTACTACTAAATATAATTAAATATCATACTCTACTATCCATAACATAGTATAGTGTTATTGGTTATTTTATGTTGTTGGATATGATTTGCTTCAATCAAGTAGGAACTTTAATTGACATTGTTACAAATTCGAAGGTGGTGCAGAGTACATGTTTGTTCAACGATATTATAAATAGGGGTACCCCAGGTGTACACCAAGTTCTCACAGACATACAAATTGTTTGTGTCTGTGAAAAACTGGTATACACTTGAAACACACCCATATAAATATCATAGCGGGGTCACAGCCATAGTATATATTACATGTAAATCAAATCAAATCGTCCAACTAACAGGTAGAGACAGATGTGAAGGAGGGATTTAAGAAGCATTGAAGACTGAAAATGATACTATGATTTCTATATAGAGAACACGTTTTCTACTTCCCCACCTGTGGAATTTAAAATATCTATCCAACGCAGCAGTAATGAACCGTTGAATCAATCAAGCTAGCTAGCCATGTTTGAGTTGGCCAATGTTTGATCTGCCTGTAAACCGCAGACGTATATTATATTGATTGCTTTCATAGTTTCATCCTCTTTTTTTTCCTTTGCAGTTCTTTTTTTTTTTTTTGCCTTGCAGTTTTTTTTGCTGAGAGTTTAAAAAAATAAATTTGCAAAAACAATTAAATTTGCAAAAACAAAACAACTTTAAAGTTGGAGACTTAGCCTAACAAAAATGATTACTCGTAATTTTTTCCCTCATCATGGAACTCTTGGTTGTAATTTACATATTTCGGTTCTTTCCGATTCGGTTCGGTTTTCATAGTCCAAAACCGAAAATGAAACAATTTGGAAACGGTTTGTTTTTCGGTTGTCCACATTTGGCTTTTGCTCTTTCGATTTGATTTATTTTTTGGCACAATTCAATGGTTTCGATTCGGTTTTCTGTTTACGGTTTTCCCGACCCACCCCTAAGTAAAACACGCATGTTTTAAAAAAATTAGAAAGGATAATGGTTCACATTTTAAAATTTTATTAAAAACATGTATTTTGTGAATAGTGTAGATAGAGTAAATGACACAAAACCCTTTTAATCTTCAAACCAGATCAGTCTGAAAAAATATGGGGAGACAAACTTGGTGTAGATTTGCAAGTTTTCTCTCATTCCTACTAATAATAATCTGCAGGTGCAGTTCAACCACAAACACCATCTCCCTCAACCAAACACTCAAAGATGGAGATTTCTTATTCTCTAATTCAAAGTCTTTTGTACTTGGTTTCTTCACCCCTCAAAATTCCGCCGGTAACCGGCGGTACATCGGAATCTGGTTTCAGCAAATCCCGGTGAAAACCATCGTTTGGGTCGCTAACAGAGACAGCCCCGTCAACGGCGAATCCGGAGTCCTCTGCATCGACGCCGCCACGGGGAATCTCGTCATCCGCGACGAGAAAACCAACGCTTCCGTCTGGAGCACAAACCTCACCGGCGGCGCAAAACCGGGTTCTGATTTTTCCGGCCGACTCCTGAATAATGGGAATCTGGTTTTAGGCCCGGAAGGGAAGGAAAGTCCTACATGGCAGAGCTTCGATTTCCCGACAAACACTTTACTTCCGTCCATGAAACTTTCCATGGACAAGAAACCCGGCGGTGGCCGCCGGGTTCTCACGTCGTGGAAATCGGCCGGTGATCCGGCGACTGGCCAGTATGCGTTAGGGATGGAGCTGAGCGGGACAGCTCAGGTGTTCCTCTACCGGAGTTGGGCCCAGATTTGGAGAGCGGGGCCGTGGAACGGCGTCGAGCTTAGCGGCTCGCCGGAAATTTCCCGAATTAACCCGGCCGTGAACCTCAATTACGCCGAAACCGACGGCGAGGTTAGCCTAACGTTCTCTCTCCGCGACCAATCGGTACAGTCAATACTGGTGTTGAATGAATCTGGGACGGTGAATAGGTTGACGTGGCGAGGAGAAGATAAAGGGTGGGTCGGGATCTGGTCGGCGCCGGAAGACAAGTGCGACGTGTACGGCGGCTGCGGCGCTTTCAGCAAGTGCGATTTGGCGGCGCTTGAGTGCTCTTGCCTTCCCGGATTTGAGCCCCGGTCGGGTCAAGAATCGCCCTCCGATGGTTGTACCAGGTATTCCAAAGACACTTGTCTCTTTCATAAAAAAAAACTCAAAATTCAAATATAAACAAAAATTATTACGGAGTAAGAGATAAGTCAAAAAAAAAAATGCAATGAAGTAGCACATAGCAGTAACCTCCCTTCCATTCATAAATCATAGCCCACCATTCCTTGATTCTCTTCTCATACAAATTATGGAGTACATTCCAATAGAATTTTGGAGCTATGGTATATCTTATCAAATTTATATTGTTTGTTTTTATAATACATTCTTATTGTTTTGTTTCTTCAAATAATTATTGTCCTACAAGTTGATCAATTTTACTTTTCATTTTTTTTAATATTTTTAAAATCGTCATAATTGTTGGGTATCAAACCCCTTCCATAACGTATGGAAAAGAGAAAGGGAACCAACATTTATATGGTTACTCCAACTACATTAGTATGAGACTTTTTTGGAGGTGCTCAAAAATAAATCCGTGAAGGTTTGGCACAGAGCGGATAATATCTTACTAATGTAGAGCTGGGATAAGGGCACGCGCAGTCCCAACCTGTGGTACCGGAGCCCAGGGTCAGATGGCAGAGTAAGCGGACCTATGCGTGCGAAGTTCCCGAAGAGACAGCAGCCAACATGGAGATTGGAGAAGGACCTACGAGATCCACGGAGGGTCCGGGTGTTGTGTAGGAGTGCCTGATGGAACAGTGTGCCAACAGGAGCAAGTAGATGGTGTCTTATGTTTACGGACTGAGAGATGTGCGGATGGTGCCTTGGGTTGTGCGAAGTCGACGGTGTGTCAAATTGGACCAAGAGGTGATCTCCAGGCTAGCGAGGTAAAAGGTCTGCAGGAATGCCTTGTGTCAAAAGTCTTCCCGGCATAGACGGGTGGCGTGTCCCTCGGGTTGTGACAAGAAGACAAAAGATTAGAAACGGATAATCGCTGAAAGGGAGGTCACAGGATTGTGTGGTCTAAGTTTGAGGGGAGGTTTGTTGGGTATCAAACCCCTCCCACACCGTATAGGAGAGAGAAAGGGAACCAATATTTATATGGTTACTCCAACTCTATTAGTATGAGTCCTTTTGAAAGTATCCAAAAACAAAAACCGCTCCCACACCCTAAATGCCTTATCCTATACCTTAACGAATTAAAATATGTAGACTAATTATATTTAAATAACAATTAATGTAACAAAATGAGTATCTGTCAAAATCATAGTAGTATAATTATATATCATAATAGCTTACTGAGGATTCGTGAAGTTTTCCTTGCATTCTTGAGACTTTCTCATTTTTTCATCTCGTTTTTTCTTTTTACATTTTTGACTATCGGATATGTGTTTAGGATGCATAACTACTGAATTATTTATGAAATCAAATCCAAGTTCATAAATTCTAATAATTAGTAAAATCAAATAAAAATTTAAAAATTAGCTCTAAATTGAAAATAGTGTAAGATCAAATTTAAAAGAATTATTCTTGGATACCAAATGAAGAACACATTATATCATAAACTAATTCATAGCAAAGATTTTTAATTAACCATTAACCCTAGATTTTAATTTTTAAATTTGTAATTTCTAAGAGAGTAATTATTGTAAGAATAATAATTAAATACTCGTAATTAACAAATGACAAAAGTAAAAAACTAAACGCTTACCTGAGTTACCTCCCTTGACCGCTGACGGCCTGAGCCCGACTCCCAAGGCCCAAACGGCCAAGCTTTTCCAGCCGCAGCGCAGGAGACTGGAGGAGGCGGCGAGATATCACGAATTCTATCCAGACTCTTTCGTACTGTTAGTGAAAAGCCGAGAACAGATGGAGAATCGCATGCTTTTTTTTTTTGTTTGGGCTCCGCTCCATTATTTTCACACACACACACACATAACTTTGGGCCCCAAAACACTGGGCCTGGCCCGATCGGGGGACTTGTCGCACCCACGGGCCGACCCTAAATTAAAGCATGGAAACCAATCTTAGGAGAAAAACTAAACTAAGAGTAAATTAGATTTTTATATTTTATTTCTAAAATAAGAGTTACAATGTCAATAATGTTAAAATGCAATACTAAAAACCAAATATGAGATCCCAATATAAAGTGTTACATGGTCATAGTACAAATTCTTATTTCACTTCTATTTTGGAAATAAGTACTATGTTTTTACTCTGATTTTGGTTGATTTCCTCTTGAAATTTTCGTGATCTAATCACCGTGGGGAGAGGCACACATGATTTGTGCATGTTTGCGCGATAGGCCCAACACCTATGCCCATGGGAGGATGTAATCCCAAGACCAATTATTGGTGATGGAAGGAGAGACCATAGAGCTTTTATATATTGGGCATATTTCTTCTTTCCTTTTTGGTGTGGGACAACAACGTTCTAACACCTCCTTCAAGTGGTAATTGGCATGGCTTAGTTAGCACTTGGACTAGCCTAACATCGGTGCATGTTGACGGCAGTGTTCGACAAGAAATGCACGGCAAAGATGGATCGACAGAGAAGGTGGCATTGACGACAACATCGATTGTTTAAAGTTGTGCACGGCTAACCAAACCAGCACGTTTCCGATACCATGTTGAAATTTTCTTGTGGTTAATCACCGCGTGGAGGGGCACACCTGTTTTGTGTGTATTTGTGCGATAGATCCAACACATAAATCCGTGGGAGGATGCCATCCCAAAACTAATTGGTGATGAGAGAAGAGACCATACAACATTTATATGTTGGGCAAATTTGTTCTTTTCTTTTCGGTGTTGGTTAATAGTGTTCCAATATTTTTTCAGATCTTATTATGTGAGCTCGCCTAAAAAATAATCTTAAGGAAAAATCTCTAGATAAGAGTAAAAAAAATCATTAAAGTACAAGTCTTTACTTTTTTAAGATCAAAGTAGAAGTTCACACTGCCATTTGTTATAATCTTATTAGGTGAGCTTAAACTATTACAATTTTAAAAAAAAAGGGAAGAAGCATATAAATATACATTCTCATTTATTAACTCTATGGCATGGTCTTCACAGAGGGAACAACACAGATGCATCGTCCTTGTGCCATAAGGGCGAGGGTTTCACAAAGCTGACAAAAGTGAAGATGCCGGACGCCAAAACGGCGGTGGTGAACCACCAGAGCATTGGGTTGGATGAATGCAACCAAATTTGTCTGAACAACTGTTCCTGCACGGGATACACCACTGCAAATGTTAGCTCTGGGAGTGGGTGCATCACGTGGTATGGTGAGCTTATTGACATGAGAGAGTTAGCTAATGGCGGCCAAGATTTGTTTCTTCGAATCTCAGCTGATGATTTACGAAAACTTGAGAATAAATCTAAAGGGCATCGTAAGGTGATCACAGTATGTTTGGCTGTAGTGAGTGTAGCGGTGATTCTCCTACTTTGTTGGTTGGCTATGCATATTAGAAAAGGTAATTAACTATACTCACTCACACCCATTTCTTTCTTCCAATTTGATTTTTCACAATCATTTGTGCAATACTTTAACTGTTAATATCTCTATTTATTTAGTAAATATATTTTATAAAAGTATGATATTTTCAAAATGCAGAATTAGTATATTGATACTAAATTAATATCAAAAATCGATATATTTTTTCTTCAATTTGTGGTCACCTGATGATGATGATGTATGGATGATAATTACAAGTATGCAGAGACGAAGAAATGCTAAAAATAAGCATTTGCAGTTGTATGGGGAGTCTGTGATGGGAGAACACGTAGATGAAAACGGATTGGCCATCTTTGCTCTCAAAACTATTCAACATGCAACTGATAACTTCTCTGTTGAAAATAAACTTGGCCAGGGCGGATTTGGTTCTGTTTACAAGGTTAAAACCTTAATTTCAACTTTTCTTATCATAATTGTTTTCCATTCATGTTTATCCAACATGCCAAATCTCGATAATTTGGAAACGTGTGTTTCATATGGTTGCAGGGCAAGTTGCCCAATGGACAAGTAGTAGCAATCAAAAGGCTCTCGAGAACATCAGGACAAGGCATAGAGGAATTCAAGAACGAAGTTACACTAATTGCAAAGCTCCAACACAGGAACCTTGTGAGGCTATTGGGATGTTGCATTCAACAGGGAGAGAAGATGTTGGTGTATGAATACATGCCAAACAATTCACTCGACCACTTTATCTTTGGTACATGTTTATATACAAACTCTTGATCTTAAATTATTGATGAAACAATATTATATTGTTGTGTAGTTAAACGATGATTTTAGAATCATATTTTATCATAGCACAGGTACTAATAGAAGGGAGGAGGCCTTGGATTGGACAAAACGCTTTGATATTATCTTGGGGATTGCTCGAGGATTATTATATCTTCATCGAGATTCTAGATTAAGAATCATTCATAGAGATTTAAAACCAAGCAATGTTTTGCTAGATGCCTCTATGAATCCAAAAATATCGGACTTTGGAATGGCGAGGATTTTCGGGATTGGTCAAAATGCAGCAAACACAAATCGCGTGGTTGGGACATAGTAAGTGTTGTAACTTAACTTGAGCACATTTAACACTTGGATGGAGTCTTTGTTATATATATAATGCATGTTGACATTAATGATATATAAACATGGTTTGATCACAGTGGCTATATGTCACCGGAATATGCAATGGAAGGACAATTTTCGGTGAAGTCTGACGTCTTTAGCTTCGGTGTTTTGCTATTAGAGATCGTGTGTGGAAGGAAGAACAAAATACCCTTGAAGGAAACCTCTCTCAATCTTATCGGAGATGTAAGTATACTATTTTTAGCACGACAGTTATGTAGTCGTTCATCAGAACAACACCTCCTCACCACAAACCTAAACATGTCAAAAGTGTTTTGTCATCACAACAAGTGCATCTCATGTATGTATGTTTACAATGGATTTATTTTTAGGTGTGGGGTTTGTGGAGAGATGGAAAAGCAATTGAAATAGTTGATCCATTATTGGGGGAGTCATATGAGAGTGAAAAGGTTTTGAGGTGCATCCATGTTGGGCTATTGTGTGTTCAAGCCATGATGCATGATAGACCGACCATGTCACAAGTGGTTTTCATGCTATGCAATGAAACTAAACTTCCAACCCCTAATCAACCAGGGTTTATTTTATTAAGGCAGGAAAATTGTATTCCAAGCTCCTCAACAACATCTACTAAAAGTCACTCTATCAACAGCATGTCTATTACTAAATTAGAAGGGCGTTAACTATTACTCATATGTACTTTTAGACTTGATAATAGGATACAATTCCTCACTTTAAGCGTGTATATATATTTTGATTTCCAAACAGATTCATATGATATGAGTGTAGGAATGATTTTTGGGTATTTGGGGTGTACTTGATCTCGTAACAAATTTGGTATTTTATTTAATATCGTAATACTCATGACATTTTTTATGTGTTGTGATTTTTTTTGTTTTTAGCACTTATAGTTACACTATATAGCATTCAAATGACAATGCTAGAGCATCTCCAGCATGCATGCTATATCCTAAAATATATATTGTGAGAAGATGTTGTAGCTTTCATCTAACTCCAATGGGAAAGCCATAGTTTAGCAAGGAAGCTAAATTTGATGTTCCAACCTCTATAAATAGAGGATACCACGAGAACGGCTATATACATAACTGAATTTAATTATCTAAATTGGATATTTCTTTTTTTATTTGTAAATTGTGAAAATTTTAATTTATTGTTATATATTTGTTATTGTGAATAGTAGAATAGAGAATTGAATTAGGTTGTGTTAGTTGTGAATATGTTAATATAATTAGGTTATGTTTTAAGTTTATAATGTTATTAATTATTTAAATTTTAACATAGGATAATGTAAATGTATTTTAAAAAGGCACAAAGATTTAAAAAGAAAAAATCGAGTGAGAATTCATCAAATTTGAACGCAAATAATAAATCACTTTCAAAATATGAAAACTAGACGTTATCAATTGTAATATGTATTTCACATTTGCAATGTAGAATTATTTTGTAATTAGTATTTTAAACAATATATTTAAACCTTAATGTTATGGATTATAGAATACTGTTTATTTACTGTTAAAGCGTGTTGGTTACTTGGGTGGATATAAATTTTTTAAATTGTGACCTCATGGTTCAAATGTTCTGGGTCCGCCCTTGACAATAATAAGGTGTTTGCACATGTCCTAGCCCCTATTAGGCCCCGTTTCATTCAATTTATTTTTTCTTATTACTCAGTATTTCTTATTTTTATTAAAATCAGATCAGATCAGATCAAATCAGATCAGATCGAATCAGATCAAATCAGATCGAATCAGATCAGATCAGATCCAATCAGATCAAAACCTATTAAAATCAGATCCCATCAAGAATTATTATTATTATTATTATTATTATTATTATTGTTGTTGTTATTGTTATTATTATATTATTATTATTAGTATATTATTATTATTATTATTATTATCATCATCATTATTGTTATTGTTATTATTTTTCTTAAAAATTAAAAAAGAATAAACTTTAGACACAGGTTAAATATAAAACTGAGAAAGTAATCATTAATTATTAGACGTCGGAAAAATTAGTTTTAAAATACATTGACAATGTTAATATACTTCTACTTTTAAAATATATATTTTTTGCTACTTGTAATTTGAGTTTCTAAAGTTTTGATCTTTTATAAAGATGAGATATTTTAATAAAAATAGTGAAATTTGCACTAAATAGGACTAAAACATAAATTATTTTCCAATGTAGGACTTAAACTTTTTTATTTCCTAAATAGGACTTAATAATGTCTAATGGGAGGAATAATGTCCAATAATGATGGACATTTACTTGAATAATGAATAATTGATAATGACCAATGGTCTTACATTGGGAAATAAAAACATATTGTCCTATATTGGGAAAGTCATTATGTTTTACTCCTATTTAGGTAAATTTCTCATAAAAATATTATCTCTTCTATACATTAATGATCTAAATTTAATTACTTTTAAATGTATATATAAATTAAATATTTATTCTAAGGTATATACTCCCTTCGTCCCCCTGTATTTGTCCACTTTTATTTTTACACACCATCCAATTTACTTCTTTAATCCATTTTATCTTGTAATTTGTATATTAAAAAATTATAAAAATTATATATTAATAATCTATATGTTAAGACAAATCAAACAAGATCAGACATGACTATATTTAGGCTTGCACATTGAGATAATTTGATGAGTCAAAGTGCTTAGATGAACAGTTCCAAAAGTCAAATGTGGACAAATACAGGGAGACGGAGGGAGTATGAAGTAATTATTACAATATTAAATTAATATTCTAATTTCACAAAAAAATAATCATTAAATACAAAATTTTGATTATATTATAATATGATATATCATTACAATTTTCAAACGTTATTATAAAGTCAAATCAAGTTATTGATTTGAATTTTAAATCAAATCATAATTAATCAAATCAGATCAGATTAGATCAGATCCAATCAGATAAGATCAGATCCAATTAGATCAGACCAGATCAGATCCAATCCGATCGGATCAGATCATATCAGAACTTATTAAAATCAAATCAAATCAGAAAAAATAAGTTGAACAGAAATTACCACCGTTAGTGATAACCCTTCGGGCCAAG
Source organism: Cuscuta campestris (assembly GCA_900332095.2). NCBI lineage: Eukaryota > Viridiplantae > Streptophyta > Magnoliopsida > Solanales > Convolvulaceae > Cuscuta > Cuscuta campestris. Next base: position 2,160,341 of record OOIL02002240.1, read on the forward strand.
TGTCAACATTTCACCATGCAACTTGTTGGTCTATGGGATAACCATCATCACCCCCCATCCAAAAATAAAAACATTTCGTCAAAAACTCCATCATCGATCAGATCTGATTCCACCGAATCCCCTCTCCCAGAACAGCTTCTCCTGAACAAAAATGGCTTTCTATGGCCATTCCGGCGAGTCCCAATGGCCCTATTCTTATGATCCCAATTCTTACCCAACCCAATCTCTGATTTCATACCCATCCCCAAATCTCATCCAAAATCAACCCAATCACTGCACCAGCTATTACCTTGATTACCAGCCTCCGATTTCCCAAACAAATTACTACATAACTTCTTCTTCTTCTCACTCGACATCAGCGCCGGACGGCGAGGTTTTCGAGGAGTACGATCCGGACCCGTACAGCGGCGGGTACGATATTGTTCAGACGTACGGCAAGCCCCTTCCGCCGTCAAACCAAACCTGTTACCCCCGTTCCGCCCCTGACGAAACAGGGGAGGCTGCCGCGGCGGCGGCGGCGGTGGAGGGCACTAATAAAGGCGGAAATGAGAGTGCTTGGGAATCCCCCCAAGCGGGGAACGATGATGCTATTGCTAGCAGCAGGTACTATGGGTCTGGTTTGGAGGGCGTGGATTTGTGTGGAGGCGTGTTTGGTTACTGGCCTTGTTGGGAGAAACACCAGAAGAAGGAGAAGAAGAAGAAATGGAATGATTTGGATCAAGAAAAGTGGAACAGAAGCAGCAATGGTGGCGATGAAGATAGCCCATGGAGTGATTATTCATCGGCAGCTGATTATATATTTGGAGGTCCATTTGGATATGGGGATCTCAGTTATTCTAGTTATCATCAGCAAGAGTATTAGCTAGCAGATCAGAGATTGGTGATATAGTATTTGCCATTTTAGCAATAAGTGATTTATGTGATGCAATGTAAATGTAATTCGAACTTACTCTATGAAACATCCTTGTGAAACATGTTATATTTGAATCTTGCTGAAATCTAAAGTGTATAATGTATAATGTAATGTTACCACATAACCCCTCCCCCTCCCTTCCCCTCCCTCTGCCCCATGAACCCAGCCCCAGAACCGTGCTAAATCGGCTATCNGGGGGGGGGGGGGGGCAGGAAGGTGCTTGGGTGGGGTGCGGGGAGGGGGTCAGAGGTGATTAAAGGGTAAGAACCATCAATTTTACCAATGGAGCAGAGATCTCTCGTCATTTTTGATATTACATTTGTCAAATTCTATATTTTAGAATTAATTCATAATCACTCTTTTGTAGTAACTGGTTTAGGGGTGAGTTTGGTTTTGGCGGTTCGGCTTTCACCCAAAATCAAAGACAAAACGGAAGGTAAGTTGGCGGTTCGGTTCGATTTGGTTTTGTATAAAAAATATATAAACCGTTGGTTGTTCAGTTCGGTTTATACAGTTTTTATTTTGATTTTTTCGTTTTTTAAAAAATAAAAATTTATAAGCATTAAAAAATTGTAAAAATACTAACCTGATGAAAGAATAACAATATGTAGGTTTGGGTTTGATTTTTTTGTTTGATTTTTATATAAAACCAAAACCAAACTGAAGATTAGTGTTCTATGACCAAAATAGGCACAACTATGAGAACGTCATGACCTTTGGTTAGAATTAACTTAGGTATGGTATACTAGCTACTCTTTGTATAGACGACAATACAGTTTAGAGCAAGATATCATGTTCTACTAAATAACTAATAAAGAAGGTTTGGTATCGCTTAATAAAGGACGGGTTCAAAAATTGAGACACTTACCTATTCTTTGCAATCTGGGATGTTGTCTACCCCCAAATCAAATTTAATTCATATGGGCCGGAATTGTTGGAATTTTTTGCGTTCAATAGGCACTTAAGTTGCTGTTGTTGCCTTGTTGGAAATAATGATATGATCAATGGGGTACGTCTACTAACATTTTTATCATTAATTAATGGATATGTGTTATTCTCCTAAGTGAGACAAATAAATTGATATATTATACACTAAAAAAAGTTGAAAGATAAATAATAAATTAATTTTCAAAGTTGACTAATTAATAAAAAAGTTTGGTTGGCTGTGTGCATGTGCGATTTTTGAACTAAAATTTTACTCCCTCTGTTCCACAAAACCCTTACTCTTTCGTTTTTTTTGCTTTCCACAAAACACTTCCACTTTCTATTAAAAAACCACTTTTACCACTACTTTTTCCTACCCTACCTATCACATCATACTTTTTCACTAATAACCAAACTATCACATCTTACTTTTTCCCATCACATCAGGGGTATAATTGGAAAGTCAACAAAAATTATACTTTCCTTATTTTTCTCCAAAGTCAACACCGGAAGGGTTTTGTGGAATGGAGGGAGTATTATTTTTTTGACTAATTAATTTTCAAAACGGTTCCTATTTTGACTTTTAAAAGAAATAAAAAGTGTATATTTATGGTTGATTTTCTAATTTTGCCCTTGATGTGATGAATAAAAGTAACATGTGATGGATAGATTATTAGTGAAAAAGTATGACGTAACAGGTGGGGTAAGAAAAGGTAGGGAAAAATGTTTTTTTAATAGAAAGTAGAAGTGTTTTAGGGGAAAAAAAGAAGAATATTTTAATAAACATAGAAAGTACTTAAAATTTGAATATATAAGTCTTGCTCCGACATTAGTCTTCAAAATATATGTACTCTCTCCGTCCCAAAAAGTTTGTTACGTTTAGAAAAAACTGCGTCCCGTAAAGTTCGTTACATTTCTATTAAAAACCACTTTTACCCCTTACTTTTTCATACCCTACCTATCACATCATACCTTTTTCCTAATAATCTACTCATCACATCATACTTTTACCCATCACATCAAGGGTATTTTTAGAAAGTCAATACTAAAATATTCCTCCCTTAATTTTTCAAAAAGTCAAACCGTCCCATTCTTTTTGGGACGGAGGGAGTATGAAACAATATCAAAATACGATCTTCAATATTTTGTACAAAAATAAAACTTATAATGTCAAAACGTGATGGGGGAGTAACAAAAATGATGTGAAATACCAATACCAAGTTGTGGATATATTTCATAACACCAACACTCTTGTTAAGGGAAAAATGTAGGATACCTTATTTCTGTATAAATTTCAGGTTTAAATTTTATTTAAATATATTTTTAGTTTTCCCATATATTTTCATATAGTCAATTTACAAAAAAAAATTCAAAAAACTGCGTGATAAACATTACTCTCTCCATTCTTTTTAAAGAGTGTTCACCATGATTTTCTTGATATATTAAAAAGTAAATAAAAATAGATATAAAATATGTTCACATTTATTTATTTTTTAATGAATCAAGAAATTAGATGAAGTATTTTCCTAAGATAGCCTATATTATAAGGATTATATTGATGTGGAATGACTCTTATATGTGAGTTAGTGTCACTGCTGAGTAGGATGCAGATTTAAAATTCGATCTAATGAACAAAATATGGAGTAAATGTTAATGTGAATTAATACTCCATTTTTATTTTAAGAAACAAATTAAATTTCTAAAACTCTATTAAAATTAATATCTCATGCAAATGATCCCGTCGTATCCTTGTCTTTGACCCACACAAAAATCTTTGCAACATAAGAAATAACAATAAAAACTATGGGCACTATGTCAAAACAAACAACCCAACTTCTTTCACCCCTATAAAGTTATAAAACCCATTTAAATCCCCACCCCCCTCTGACAACAACCTTTGAATATCCACTTCATACATCATTTCCTTCAACCATATTATCATACCATGATGTTTCACACACTCTTTCTTCCTCTTTTCCTCCTTTTACCAATGACTGTGAATTCTGACATTCACGATCTCTTGAGGTCTCGTGGCCTCCCAGCGGGTCTCTTCCCGAGGAACGCCGTGAAGTCGTACACGCTCGACAGCGACGAACGGCTTCAGGTGTTCCTCGAGAGGCCGTGTTTGGCCAAGTACGAGACGAGGGTTATGTTCGACAGCGTAGTTAAGGCTAACCTTAGCTATGGGGGACTCATTGGGCTAGAGGGTCTCTCCCAGGAGGAACTCTTCCTTTGGTTGCCTGTTAAAGACATCATAGTGTATGACCCTTCTTCTGGTCTCATCTTGTTCGATATCGGCGTTGCTTACAAGCAGATGTCTCTTTCTCTGTTTGAAGAGCCTCCCATTTGTATGCCTCAAGGTGATGAATTGGAAGCTTTTTAGTATTAATTTCACTTTTAATTTGATCATCACATGATAACTTGTAGGTTATTTTTTGACACTTTTTCGTACTTTTGTCTCACGACTATAGATTTCTTGCTACTTTTGATCATTTTTTGTTAATTATCGGGCGAAATGAACCAAAAATTTTTTTACTTTAAAGTCTAGTACTACGAATAGATTTTAATTTGGTCATTTTGGTCATCTAATACAATATATAAATTTAGTAAGGTTTCTTATGTTTGGTTAAATTAATAATATACTGCAGGTTTGGGGATAGAGGAGGATGGGGGAAAGGAGTCAAGATTTGAGATGGAAGGACACAAACCATTTCTACTTTCTGCAGCCTGATGATTTGAGATATGACATTAGTTTTAATTTGGTGAAGTTTTAATTTTCATGGTGTTTAATGTGGGTTTCAAGTTAGGGAAAAAGAAGAAAAAGTGGAACAAGTTCCTGATTTTATGAGGTTAAAGGTGTAAAAAAACGTTGAGAGTTAACTCTTTAAGTTGTGAAAGAACTGAATAACTAATAACTATATATTCTATTTAAAATCTCATAAAATTTTTTACTCTTTTTTTTGTCAATGTAAAAAATATTTTCATTTGGTTTTTAAGGAAAGTAGTAGTGTATGTGGTTAAGAAATTAAAACATACTTTCACTTAAAAAATTTCATCAACGCTTCTTTTTTAATTTCGATAAACTCTAAAATCAAAATACTTTCATAAGATGAATATACATTGAAGTTGAAGTAATGTTATCAATATAAAAATGCATGCATCTCTTTATATTGCAATATTAATCATAATGGCTTTATAAAAGATAAATGTACATACATACATGACCATATGCATGATAGGCATGATACTCACAATCAAGATGAAAGGATACCCCCTATTATTAGAAAATTACTAATGGTATATATTTAATGGTTAATACTACTTCTTGTTTCAAAAAAAAAATGGTTAATACTACTTCTGATTCTTGAGTATTTGTCTAATTTTGATTTTTTGCTGTCAACCAATTCCAACATTTAAAATATAGTTAAATATATAAAATATATTTAACATTTAACATAAATCTAATAAAATTATTTTGTTAACAATATTTAATATTACTTTTACTTAATGTATGATCAAACTTTACTAATTTTAACTAAAAAATGAAAAATAGATAAATACTTAAAGACGGAATAATCATATCCAACCAAACTACCCTAATTAAGTTTTGTTGTGTTTTTCTTTTCTTTTTAGCTAGACACACCATTTATAGTAAGATTTGTCACCACATGTAAATTGAAACGTATGGGCCTACAAAATGCCATTCACAAGTTTTATACAAGCGAAACTTAGTCACGTTTTTTTGCTCTATATATGAATCTTGAGCCTGATTTTATGATAGCTTTTTGTGTCTTCACGTTTTATACGTTCAATATTTCAATATAATTCAACATAAAAGGAGCTATCTCGAAAGATGAAATGATTAATTCAAGCTTTTATTAATATATTTTTTCCACCGTCCACACAAAATAAAATAAAGCCTAAAATATGTCCTTGCAGAAGGCCTTTCTGATTTTTCTTCATTTTAGAACTAGTCCATGATTATAAATTTTGTTGAAGTGGGAGTTGTTAAATAAACAAAAAATATTCCGGTGTATCTTCGATTTTTTGGTAATAACTTACAGGTCCCATATTATTTGAAATTTACTCTGGGTTCCTCGAGTTTTTGGTAAGAAATCTCAAGTCCCACATTTTCCGAAATATAATCCGAGAGTCCTTAAAATTAGTGGACTACGAGTGTACATTCAGATTTTGTTCACACTAGACTCGTACCCGTGCGATGCACGGGCTATTAACTGACACATAAGTACTCCATGTTTTGAATAAAAAAAATCTTACAAAATCTAAAGAATTACATAAATAAGTAGATATGAAAAGTGGGGGAGGTTTGAGAGTGTTATAAGTTTTGGAACACTTCTTTATAAACTACATTCGTAATTTGGTTGCATGTAGGAAGGTCTTTATTGCAAATCAAGATCTTCAACCCCTGGCGACTTGTGACACGTGAAACTACCACATATAAGTTGAATATGACTGAATACGGATTTCTTCAATAACAATCCGACATGCGACAAAGATTGACCTTGACATTTGTTAATTGTCATCGCATTCGAACTTCCATTTTCTATGCAAAATATATAGACAAATTGAACATGGATCAATCACGGGTACGATAAAATTGCTGAATAAATTGCTAGATCAATTAGAGTCTCGATTACTGGAGCACTTCTAACATGGACCCACAAAACTTCCAATTCCTGCTTTAATTGGGGAATAAATACACTAATTTAAAGGTATTTAAATTATTTTTTTAAAAACATTGAATAATCAAAATTTTTTAACTTGTTTAAAACGGAAGATGGGCCTAAAATATAAAATAAATTCCAACCATTTAATTAGTTATAAGCCCAGCCCATACAAAAATAGCCCAATGCTAAGTTATTAAAAACCCTGCCCATTTATTTTTGTACCCGGTTAGGTATACGTGGTACCGTTTCAGCCTATCTTTCTGTACCTTATCAACATCGCCGATTTCATTTGAAATCGGTTGGAACGCCGATTAGAGAGAGAGAGAGAGAGAGAGAAACAGCGAGAGAAACCGTGAGATGGATCAATCTATGGTAGAGAGATCTCGAAGTGGCTGAAATGATCAATCTGGTATACTTCTTCATATATTTTGTTTTTTTATGTAAATACTCCCCTTTTATCTCAGATCCGATGATTTTTTTAATTTTCAATAATGAAAGAAAATGTTTTCAATTTAATAGATAGATGCATGTCAAAAATTTCAAGCAGATACATAATAGGTATATAATATATTCAATTAATTTTATATAAATAGGGTTTCCGAAATTTTTAGTAACTTTTTTCCACTGTAAAATTTTCAAGAAACTATATCTTCATAAAATATGTGCAACGCGTAGTAGAATTTTTTTTAGTTCCAATAATACGGAGCTGGTTTTGTTGATGTTGTTTGATGATGATTTTCCTAGTTCAAATATAAAGATTACACCAATTTTATTTCCTCAAAATATTTTAGGGATAGATTTTACTATGTAATTTAAAAATATCACGTGCTGTATAAGTTATGATTGTATTTTTCTCTTTAATACAGTATATATTTACAAAATTATTTGCTTTCAAAATACTTGAATATACCTTAATATGATTAGTGTGATGTGATAAAAGGGAGTATACATTAAAAAATTAACATAGCTATTGAACCTCTGTTTACATGTTCAATTGCACATATAAGAACTAATTCTGCAGGTTTGTGTGTTGCGAAGAGTTTAACAAAATTACAACACTCTACAGGTAATATTTAATATATATATATATATATATATATATGTATGTATTGATTATTGTGTCATCTAAGTTTTCTTTTGTAAAAAAATGATATTAATGTGCAAAATAATGTGTAAAAAAATGGTTTCGGTATTCATTTGATAATATTAGATTTTGACTATAATGTAGGTGCGTGGCTCGATGTAAATTTTATGTCAAATGAAAAATAAATAAATGGGTAGTGTATTGTTATGGAATCGCGTGCGAAGTAAAATTAGTGCGTGACTCTATGCAAATTTTATGTCAAATCAAAATAAATAAATGGATATGTATTGAAATGAAACCACGTGGGTAGTACTGTTGGTGCGTGGATTAATGCAAACTTTATATCAAATCAAAATAAATAAATAGATAATGTATTATTATGGATTTGCGTGCATAGTAAACTTGGTGCGTGACTCGATGTAACTTTTTATCAAACCAAAACAAATAAATGGGTAATGTATTGATATGGAACTGCGTGCGTAGTAATTTTGGTGCGTGACTCGATGCAAACTTTATATCAAATTAAAATAAATGGTCGGGTATTGTATTGCTATGGAACTGCGTGCGTGGTAAAGTTAGTGTGTGACTCCATGTAAACTTTATGTCAAATCAAAATAAATAAATGAGTAGTGTATTAATATAAAACCGCGTGCATACTAATGTTAGTGTGTGACTCGATGCAAACTTTATGTCAAATCAAGATAAATAAATGGGTAGTGTTTTGCTACTGAACTGCGTGCGTAGTAAAATTGGTACGTGGCTCGATGCATACTTTATGTTAAATCATACGGAATATTAAATAAATAGATTTACTAAATTAAGACATTTAATGGGTAGATTAATTGTCCAATAGTATATACTACTTTATACTTCAAACATTTCATACGTTTCATCCCAATTCGGTCCATTTTCAAAAAATGTCTCAAAACATTCAACGAGTATGTGGAATCTGCTTGCTGAGATTGACTATAGTCGAACCACTTGGATGCTTATGTTACGAGCCGTTCGTGTCTACTTTATTCTTGCTTAGACAAGAGGAGGAGATTCGATTGAATTAATCTTTCATTGTGAACATGTATATTGTTCATAATTTTTTAATATTTGATTATATGTTATTATTATAATTTAATTTTATCATTTTCTTTCATCAATGCTTTCCCCAAGTATATAGTTTATATTTAGGCCGTGCAACGCACGGGTACGAGTCTAGTATACCTTAATATGATTAGTGTGATGTGATAAAAGGGAGTATACATTAAAAAATTAACATAGCTATTGAACCTCTGTTTACATGTTCAATTGCACATATAAGAACTAATTCTGCAGGTTTGTGTGTTGCGAAGAGTTAAACAAAATTACAACACTCTACAGGTAATATTTAATATATATATATATATATATATATATATTGATTAACTTATTTGCATGAATGTTTAGCCTGTAATGAGTGTAGAGTGTGATATATTTGAATCTGGCTCAAAAATCATCAAGAAACAAAGCTAGGGGTATTTTTTGATTTAGAAAAATATTGTGTAGTGTAATCAATATTTTTTGATTCAGGGAAACAAAGTCATGTTTTATAAAATCCTTGAAATGATTTAGGGGCTGTTTGGCAACTTCTGAATAGATAAGTGCTGAACCAGTAAGAGGTCTGAACCATTAAGTGCTGAACCAGTAAGAGGTCTGAACCATTAAGAGCTAGTATATTGCTTAACTATTCAAAGGCAAATGTCTGATCAATTCAGATAAGAGGTCTTAACCATTCAGAGGCAAATCTCTTAACCATTCAGACATCTGAACCATTAAGAGGCTGAAACAAACAGTCTGAACCATTAAGTGCTGAACCATTCAGACATCTGAATCATTAAGAGGCTGAAACAGACAGCTCCTTAATGTGGTGTATAGTATAGTATAAAGTAGTGAGCCCACCCAAAAGAAGTTTTTTCATCACATCTCATACCTTTGTTTGGATGTGATTCTGGAACTTTTTGAAAGCCTTCCCATTGCTTCAAATCAGTTTTCATAGAGTTCCTGTGAGCATGAACACATGTATTCACTTTTTAAATGCATAAGCCTCCAAAAAAAAGCCATACTGAATAAAACAATGCTTTGAAAAAGCTTCTTGAAACAAAACCCTTTGTATAGATTCAGGTCATTAAGAGTTAGATTATTTATGTGATTCAAATGCTTTATTCACTACTCTATTTATCTTAGTTTAAAACTGTTGTAGTTTACATTATTAAGAAGTTCATATTTTGAATCAAAAATTTGTCTATTTGGTTTTCAAATTTCTTCTTTTCGATCTTTTAATATGAGCATGAATCCTTGTACCCTATAAGAAATGATAAGAATTAATGAAATGAAAATAATTAGAACCGATGATTAGAAGTACGTGAATATTTCAAAATAGAATTGGAAAGAAAAAAAATACATGTTCGTCATGGAAGATGACTTCCATGGAATCGTCTCCCTTCGCTTAAGCCGGAACGTGGTAAACACGTATAGTGCGCAACTTTAGGATCCATGCGGTGCGAGTATTATCAATTTTGTCAAGGGAATTCCACATCACACTTTGTGTTGTTTTGGACATCCTTACACTTTAGACCGTGCAAATGAAGTGCTTAGACTGTGCAAGGTGAAGGGGTATAAATACTGTCTCATATGCATTAAATACCCTCCTATTTTAAAGATTTCTAAAATCTATTAATTTAATTTGGAAGAGACATAAAAGTATTGATTTTGTTTGAATTGACATATTGAAAAAAAGAGTTTAAGTTACCAAGAAAAATAATCATTTTAGGAGTGTAAAGCATGCAACCTCTTCCCTAGAAAGTTGCTCACGTGTTTCAAGAAATTTTGCAGAGTACCTTTCGGCCCAAGGGCAGCAGCTCAAGAAATTTTGCAGGATTAGTTTTTGGCCCAGGGACAGCAGCCCAATACCAGAGAACCGGCCCATCAATTTTTGGCGGGAACACTGTAGAAATCCTCCTCACACCATTGTATATATAGAGATTTTTTTTTGAAAAATGATTTTGTTTATAATTGGTTATTAATTGATTGATTAAAATTAGGTGATAATTAATGAGTCATTAAAAGGATTTAATAGAACTTTTTCTATTTAGTATTTACACTCCTATGATCATGCCAATTGTTCGATACTCATCATTCATCAATACATAATTGAGTTTAAATACTCCGTAAAAGATAAGATCAAGGTTTATCATATAAATGTTTATCCAGCTCGATTCAAAATAATGCAAATTTAAAGCGGAAATTATCATACTACGTACTTGGAATTGTGTTTTTTTTTTTTGTGTTTTATAAATTTTAACTTTTGTATTCTAGATTTGGCACAAATTATGTTGGTAGTGTATTTGTGGTAGAAATTGAACTGCATATAGTCAAACAAGCTTTAAATATGCAAATGTCTGGTCTGTGTCCTACTTAGCTTCCACACCATCTCAGCACTCATCAAATGCCAAACCATTGGGCGTTGGATGCCTTCTAGTCAACATTACACAGAGCCGTTGCAGATATCAGTTCATATGACCAATGCAAAATGAAGAAGAAAAAACTGAACCAAACATGCCCTTAATTCCATTCCGCAAATGATAAGAAAAGATAATTTTGTATAGCCAACAAGATTCCATGTAATGTGTAAAAGGATGGGATTTCTACACTTTAATTTACAAGATACTTGTGTCTATGAGAAAGAAAGAGCCCAACATTTCTTTCCTCCCCAAATAATACAACAAAAAATGAAACTGTGGATGAATCTTACACTACAGTCTAGAGCCAAACACTCTATTTGGCTGTTTAAAATCATATCAAAAGTCAAGTTCCAAACATGCCCTTAGTTGCAGCATCAGCGTTACGAATTTGAAGAATTTAACTTCCTTTCAAATAGTTTGGCCCGCCGAAGGGCATCCAGTGCTTCTGCATGCTTTCCGGAACGTTTCAAGTTTAGCGCCTTCATCTTTTCTTCCTTAATCTTCTTCTCCAACTCTGTCTTCTCTTCAGCAGCGCTGTCAACCATATCGGCGACTGGCTTTTTCAACTCTGGTCCTCGAATGCCATGGGGCCCACCATCATCCTCAATCATTTCAGGACCTTGAGATCCAACAGAAGCATCTGAGATTCCAATGGCTGCCAAGGCGGACAAAAGCTGAGGATCAAGAAAGTCCTGAACGTGGACCCCACCTTCTGTGGGTCCGGATCCGTGACCCGATGATGACCCGGTTCCAGATTCCTCCAGTTGAGCCTCGATTGCCTTTGCTAACTTGAACTCAGCATCAGCCTCTTCTGCCCGGCCTTCCCTTCGCAGCTTGAATGCTGTCCTTTTGTGGTTGAGAGACTCTTGCTGCAGTTTAAAACGGTCACGTCCGGATAAAGGTTTTGTGTCACCAGGGGTAGGTTCGGAAGATGGGGAGGCATCGGGACCAGAAAAATCGGCAGTTTCCTCCTCCAAATGTTTCTCCAATGCTTTTGCCTGCCGAAGTTCGTCCTTAGCTTCTGTCAACCTCCCTTCCCTCTTAAAGGCAACTGCTTTCTTCTTATGCGCAAGAATCTCTTGATGCAGAGAGTTGGATGGATTCTTATTGGCATTGACCATCTCGCTTGGTTTATTTTCTGGAACATTCTTATTCGTGATCCCCAATCCCATGTCATCCGCGGTGTCACTCTTTGGATCTAGTTGAGTATTGGAACTCAAATTCATGAGGGGAGACTCAACAATATTTGGCTCTATTTGGGCATTAGATTCAGATGCTACTCTTTTGAGAGATGAAGATTCGGCCTCAACTAGTTCGGCCTCTAATTCTTTAGCAGTTTCCAGTAATTCATCTGCTTGCTCGGATTCTCCTTGACGTCTCAAAGCAAGAGCCTTTCTTTTCAAGCTCAGAAGTTCTTTCTGGATCTCAACTTTGCTTCTTTTAGATTTTCCGGTGGGTTTTTGAACCTGAGACATAGATGTGGATTTTTTGGTGTCTTCTTCATCCTCCTGCCAACCCAAATTCTTTAGAAGCGAAAGATAATTTGGATCCTGCATGTCTAGATCCGTTACGTCGCCCCCACCACTATCATTGTCTACAATGAAGTCATCGTTCCCAATCTGAGTTTTATTATCAAATTCTTCTAGCTGGTTCTCTAGAACCTTACACTTTCTAAGTTCTTCTTCTGCTTCATCCAACCTACCTTCCCTTCTCAGGGCAAGAGCATTCTTCTTCAAACCAAGAAGCTCTCTCTGGATCATCAATTTGTTTCTCGGTACTGTTTTAGATTCATTGCCTTTTGTTTTAATGCCATTCTGACCCATTAGAGAGCCGTCAAGCTCTTTTTCAATGATCTTTGCCTTCTTTAACATCTCCAGTGCCTCTGCAGTATTACCTGCCCTTTTCTGCATGAGAGCTTCCCTTTTCAAAGATTGAACTTCGCTGTGTTTTGCTTCTCTATTATCAGCATGATCTGGATTGTCCTCCTCACTCCAGCCCAGTGATTTTAAGGTGGCTTCCATTTCTGGGTCTTCCATGTCATCCTCAGTCACTTTGAGATCCCCACCAAGATCATCATGAACAGAAAGAATGTTGTCAAAGTCAAAGCTGTTAAAGCCTTCAAAGTTCGCTCCTCCCATTGAAAGATCTTGTGTATCAGCAGAGCCTAAACTACGAATCAGTGAAGAGATTTCATCATCGTCGGAATCCTCACAATCCATCAGGAATTCCTGTTCCTCAATTTGCTTTTCGAGTACTTTAGCTTTCTTTAGTTCCTCTTTGGCCTCAACAAGTTTCCCTTCACGTTTGAATTCTAGAGCCTTTTTCTTGTGCGCAATAACTTGGGATTTATCAGATGCTTGGGTTCTCTTCCCTGTATTTGGTTTTTGAGATACTTCTCGAAGAAGAACAGACAATTCACCCTCCAGACTCATTGTTGTTGGTTTCTTATCAGTTTCATAGATATCCATATCAGACCAACCCATTTCTTTTAGCTCTGAAACAATATCATCCTGTTTTTTACTAACGGGTCCATTGGATTCATCTGACATGTTGCTGGAAGACGAAGAAGCCCTTTTGCAATTTTTCCTAATTTGCACCTCCAAAGCTGCAGCCTGTCTCTCCAGCTCTTTCCCCCTTTTAAAGGCTCTCAGGGCTTCTTCAGATTTTCCTTCTGCTTTTAAAGTTCTGTGCTTTTTCTTCTCATCCATAGCTTGTTGGCGCAATTCTTCAGGAGTATTGATGATTTCCGTCTCATTCATCAGCACATCCTTAGTAGAGAAATCTTGACTGAGAGAAGATGATGATGAAGCAATACAGGTCGGTTGCTGATCATGAGGAAGTGTGTCACCAGATAAGATTGATTGTAAAACTTCATCGTCCTTATTAGGTGTATGTCTTGAACCGCCTGCAAATATGATGTTAAAACTTCATCCTCATAATTGTTTTCAGATACATCACCTTCTAGTCATTCAAATACAGTCTAAAGGAGATCAAATGGAAACAAAAAAGAACCTTAAGCCCTTGAAATGAAGGGAATGTGCCCCACATTAAAACATACCTTTTCCAGCTCTTTTGTATCCATGTCTCATTTCAAACCGTGCAGCTTCCTCTAACTTTTTGCAGGGATCACAAATCCTTACTGGGGAATCGCCTTGACCACGCAATGACATCCTTTGATTGGTACAGCTATTGCAAAACAGGCCACCACACCTTCGACAATGATGCTGAAGAGCACAAAAACAACCATTTAAAAAAAGAATGTCCATAATCTGTGTTTTTTTTCAGATCATAATGCGAGAAATAGGAGGAAGAGAGGAGGCAGTTTTCACTAACAAGATAGAAAACGCATCTATAAAGGCCCAAAGTAGATCGGAATCGAGGCTTAGTTGACTTGAGCACGCTAAGGCTATGTTTGGAATGGAGAAAATGGTAGGGAAAGAGGAAAATGCTTAAGAAAATACTGGAGTACGGAGTTTTTTTTAGTTCGCTTGTGCCTAAAAAAATACAAAGGAAAATCAGTTTGAGTTTGTAAACAACTCATATATTTATACTTTTTAGTCTTTAAATTGATCTAGCGAGTTCGAAACATTTCTTTATGTTCCCTCAAAATTTCTTTCCTCCCAAACTTTCCATCTATTTTTTTCTTTATTTCCTTTGCCTAACATTTTCCAGGTTCCAAACAGCCCACAATGATATTGATTTTGGAAAATATTTATGGGCTACAAAAGGGAGCTAAACAAAGTTGGTATTAAGTTAGGCTATAGCTAGATCTTACTAGAGGAAATCACGTTCTAATTACCCTTTCACCAAACCATCTCATTGTTGGTGATTTTAGTATCATCGGCTATTTTATGTAATTATATTTACTTATATCAAGCAAGAATTTTTAATAGGCGTTGTAAACAAATTGGGTGGTGCGGAGTGCACCCTTGTTCAACAATATTACAAATTCCGTAACATTCAAATGTTAGTATTAACTTCCTACACCCTTTGCGAATGGACACATACATTGGGATGTTTAAGAGTAAACATTCAAATGTTTCGCGATAAGACGCAATAGTTCGTGAAGAAAAGCACTATAACACAATGCTTAACAATAACGGCTGCATACACTCATCAACACACGCGTCTGATCAGTTTCTGCTTTATGGAGCCCGAGGGTATGTTTGAGTCTTTGAGATATGACAGATTTTCCATACTCGTTCTAGATTACTTATGTACTATCTCATTAGAGTATTTTGATATACCCCGAAACAACTTTAATCAGAAAGCGTTTATACGTGATTCGCTAAATCTATCAAACCGTTCTCCGTGTTCTTAATATACCGATTCTCCTAATGCTTCAACACAACATTCCTACCCCTCCCGGATTTCCAAAACCCGGTATTTTTTCATGTTTTTGTTACATACACTATACATAACCAAAAAAATTAAGGATATCCATAATATGCTCATCCACTGAGTGTGTCATCCCAGAAGAAACTGCCTCTAAAACCATTCCAAACCAAACAACAACATCAACCAACCGAATATAATCTTGACTTCGCTATGGTGTGGTTTGGGGGGGGGGGGGGTCAAGATGTACGCATCTTTAACTAAAGATGTTATTTCTGAGAAGACCTCTACAAACAAGGTCTAGAACAGTTGATTAATTGTGTGCCACAAGCTCAGGTGACTTGCTTATTGAGTAGCCAATTCCCAAATCAACAAAACTCAAGTTTTATCAGGAAGATCAAAAGTCCAACCTAGAAAGGGAACTAGTGGGGTGCAGCCTATGAAACCTAACCAATCATTTATTGTCATCAAAACAGATTTAATGATAGGCACCAACAAGCATTACAACTCACCACCGACTTCAATCAAAGAAGATCACAAAGATGAAAGACCCCAACAATCTAACTTTAGAAAAATCATGGATTTTAAGGCCTTGAATCAAAATTTGAACTATTAAGTTCCAGAAATTGAGCTTGAGCACTAAATCTTCATACGCACAAAAAAAAACTAACCTTGCGATTGATGAAGGTGAACTGGGAGGAACAACCTTGGCAATGGGAGGCGTCGACGACCCAATTGTTGCCTCTGAGCGACGGCTTCGGAGGCAACCCGATCTTCTCCAACATCTTTGAAGCTTGATTTTCTTCGCGGAAAGAGAGAAGAACGAAGAACAGAGGGATTTCGGCCCGGAGATGGCGAGGTTCACCCGGAACGGATCGGCTGACTCTACTTTATTACGTTGAATAAACAAGCTTCTGCAAAATCTACACCCAATCCTCATTTTTTTATTTTTTTAAAAAAAATTATACTAATTTAAAAACATATACTTCACCCGTCTAACAATAAACTTCTCAGTTATTATTACGAGCTCCTGATAACTTATGTTTGTTTGCATAATGTCATAAATCGTTTGATAAAATAAAATATTCCTATCACATCTAAATATTTGTAGAATTTTTTATAATTTTAAACAATTTATTTATATTTTTTTATGATATACTGTAATACTTTGTAAATTAAGTAACTTTTGTAAGAAAATGAGATTTTGCACATTGTTTCAAATGTGAAATTTATTGGTGGACGGGATGAGTATTAAACATACCATTGATAATAAATACTAAAAGAGTACAATTAAAAAAAGATATTGTTATATCTATTCTCATAATGCTTAAATATACTTTATTTATGTAAAATAGACAAATTTATCAATAAAAGTTGGCTAACATCTTATATCCCTTATTGTGTTTCTAAGGCAAAGTTATCCATTCGGTCCAATGAATAACAATGAGGATGGTTATATGAACACCCTTAAAAATAATACATAATTAAAATGATACTCCTACATAATTAATTTAAGAACGGGACATAAAGAATGGTCCATGAATTCAATGTTGTGATTCCGGAAAAACAAGGATGGAGATTTTTGACCAGACGGGATGCCTAGGTTTCTCTAGTTTTGAAAGCGAGATATTTTTTTCTAAACAACCATGCTAGACGTACACCAAAAGTGTACCCCAAGTTGTACCCGAAAAAATGTACTGACATTTTAACGATTAACACTAATACGAAATGTTAGTTCAATTAAAGAAAATTTGCACTGGCATTTTTTGTCAATATAATTTATCATATTAACATCACACTAGCACAAAATGTCGGTGCATGCCTTTGGTGTACAAAATGAATTACAAATTTTAGTGTACAAATAGCTTAATCCTTTTCTAAATCCTCGTTTCTTGAGACATGGTTGGGAACCAATGGAGCTATTGTTGGAGGAGCATTATATTCTTCAAACTCAAGGGTTGATTCAGAGTGGTATTACTGTATTAGGCGACCTTGAGTGATGTGGATTGGAATTGATTAGAGCGGTGTCTTAAGAAATGCTTGGTTAACAAACAAAATAAG
Source organism: Cuscuta campestris (assembly GCA_900332095.2). Taxonomy (NCBI): domain Eukaryota; kingdom Viridiplantae; phylum Streptophyta; class Magnoliopsida; order Solanales; family Convolvulaceae; genus Cuscuta; species Cuscuta campestris. Next base: position 2,177,837 of record OOIL02002240.1, read on the forward strand.
CACAAATCTTACAAATTTACTATCTGTGAACTTCAATAAAAAAAATAAAGTAATTAGAAATAATGATAAAATGAGAACTTAAACCATAAATGATAAGTTTGTAAATTTTGTGATTGTTTTGTTTGTGAAGCAAGCATTGCTCGGGGCCTTAAGTTGGAGAATCATTGTTTGCATTACTACCCTCTCTTCATATTAGTGTTTTATCTTCTTTTAAAACTTGAAGCTTCCATTAATGACTTTTTAGTCAGACTCATGTGGCGTATACAAACCTCAATATATAATATAATACAAATTCCCCGTTGGAATGATACCACTGAAAAAGATACGTGATTTTTCCGATTGGGTTTGCACGTAAAAATAACATGTCCCACTAAAAATGTTCAAACAACTTATTCATCTAGTTTTAAGGAATAATAATGGATTCTCAATATTTCTTTTAACAAAGCCACTGAAAAATGAGTACAGTCATAGATCAAATATGCATGCTATGCTACCCAAGCCTTGAGAGAACATCATTCAAAGCAGCCACGGTTTCCTCGTAGTATTTCTCTGCTTTACTGCTGTCCTTACTCTTCGCCGCATAGTCAAGCTGATCATTATTTCAAGAATCACCAATAATACAATGGTTACCATAATACACACACACACACACACACACACAAATTTTGCCTAGTTATATATACACACACTTACATTGCTGATGGTTTGGTAGAGTTTGCCAGTCAAGTCCTTGAGCAACTTCTTGTCTTCTCTGGGCATAGAAGAGATGACAGTGTTGAGATCATAGCGGAGGTACTCTGCCTTGGAGCGAAGGTCATTCTGGACATAAGGCCATTGTTGTTTATCGATCAGGCCCTTCACATTGATAATGTCCTTGGCTGACTCTTTTGCCCTTGCCGCGGCTTCTGATGGTGACAATGGTTGGAGGTAGAACCTCTCCTTTAATGGCTTGCTCAGGTCTCTCGCTTCGTCCGAGTTCAGTGTTCCAGCTGCATATGCCCCAGTGCCAAAACAACCAAGAACCGACTCGGTGAACCAATGCTCCATATTTATAGTAGAGAAATTACGACGAATTGTCTAATATTATTGTTCAAGACATAAGGATTGAGCTAGCATTGTTTGTTGATGTGAAAATGACAAACTCATTTGAAAGACTACCTTGACACTCTAAACTCTATCTTAAAGATGAGTTTTTTTAGAATAAATCTACCATGATCCTTCCAATTGCAAACAAACTTAGGGTCTGTTTGGTGAACGCGTGAGATATGAGCTCTGATATCTCTAGGTGTTTGGTGAAATCTAAACACGTTCGAATTGTTTTGATGTCTTCGGGTTTTTGGGGGTAACAATATCAGATTTCAAATCTCTCTAAACAATTTTATTCCAAATTTTAGAGTTTATATTATTTTGTCTTGATTTTAGAACTCATATCATTTCAACCTTTTTTTCGCTAACGAAGCATACCCTTAGTTGCAAATTAAAGTTCACAAACACCATTTCCAATTTTTCGTCAAAGCATATAAGAGGAATATCCTAGTCTTTAACTCTTAACATAAGAATTTTCAAACCTAAGTGGTTAATTATAAATGTTAAGAGGTTAGTTAATTAATGTTATTGAAATATTACAAAAGGAGATATGAAGACTTACGGAGGCCGCCGGAAGGCGGAGGCGGAGGCCCAACCTTGATTGACTGGACCTCGGCAAGACCAGATTGGACAAAAGACGACCCAGAAACCAATCCGGCCGCAGCAACGCCGAGAAGTGCCCGCCGGCTAGTTTCCGCCTCGCCGGGAACTTGCTGTGCTCTGACGACCGATAATCCTCCGGGTCTGACGGAAAATCCCACTCTGACGGCGCTGCCGGAGTTCCAGCGGGCTGAGCCGCCGTTGATCTTGAGGCTCCCGCCGTCCAATGCCGCCAGAGAAGAAGCCATGGCTTGGGCCATAATTGAGGCTGCGGAAATGGTGTCGCTGCGGATTTGATTTTTGGGTGGATGAAAGAATTAGGAAATGAAGAAGAAGACGCCGACGGGGGGCTTATCCTCCTCTGGATATGGCATCGACCAATCAACGCCGTTCAATTCTTCCTTTTCGTTGGATTATCCTCTCATTCAAACACTTGTGAATTGTGATGGGACACGTGGACGGTATGGTAGGGGTTCGTACCAATATTATATCAAATATTTCGGTTCAGTATGTCATCGTATCGATCTCGATCCCAAAGTACTGATTGAGTATTATTTGATTTTTGTTTCGTTAAATATTGGGATGAATGTAAATACGTACCTTGTTTACACTTTAAAATGTACAAGAGTTTTTGTTTTATAAAAATCTAAAGTACATTCAATTAAAAAAGATAAATAATTGAAAAATAAATAATTAAAAGCAAAATTGCTTATAAAACTTAGTTTAATTTATACTTCATATTTCACAAACAAAACAGAGCCAATGATAACAAAATAGCATTTCAAATGTTTGTTAGCTTTTTTATATCCATCTACAAAAAATTAAAATTCGATTAAATATTTATGTAAATAAAAGATTACTTGTAATTCATCTACATTGAACCAACTTTTCAATATTAATTAATTTTTATGATGAAGAAATATAAAAATATTGTAATTTTTATAACATAATTCTATAAATGTTCGATTCGAGATTTTTCGGTATGAGAACTTACCTTGTATCGATCACAAATACTGAACCGACCATTCCGTTCGATATTGTACCAGTTCGATAATCTCGGTTTTTCAGCAAATATCGGGATTGATTCACTACTTGTTTACCGTTACCCCTACTTTTTTTCCCTTTTGGGTAGTATACATTATAATGAGTATTTTTTAACTTACGTCCAATTAATTTTAAGGGTATGTTTTGTTGGAGGTAGGTAAAAGTTTTGTTAGATAGGTAATGGTAGGTGATTGAATGTAGGTAATTGAAGGTAAGTAAAGTAAGGTAATGATTTAAAAAATTATGTTTGGATGTTTATTAGGTAAAGTGAGGTAGGAAAAGAATACAAATAAGAAGAGAACCACAACAGCAGAGATGAAAACTATGAGATAAAAACTAAAAAAAGTGAAAATTGAAGCCGGACTAGGTATTGACGAGATGAGCAAAGGACCGATGCGGTCAGATTAGACCGGTCTTTGGAAAAGACTGCTACAGTAAAAGACTGGACCAGACTAGTCTTTTTAAAAACCCGATCCTAACTAGTCCGGTCTTCTTATCAAAATCAAAGACCAAATAAGACCACTAGTCCAATCTAGTCCGGTCGGTAGTCCAATCCGGTCCGGTCTCTAGTCCTAACATATTGGGTCAAGATTGTAGTTTTATGATGTTGTGTCAGGGTTACCAAATAGTCAATCAACTCTTTTTGCATCAGTCGAGATTGCATGTTGCACTTCGTTCGCTCAATCACTGATTCTCTGAGGACATCTCTGATGACTAGCTCTACTGCTCTACGACAGAGTGTTGCGATGCTTGAGTTTATCTTGAAACTCTAAGAAAATACTTAGGGGATAGGGGAAGCTGAGAAATATTAATCATTTCTAATTTGTATTACTCTATATAATTTTTTTAACATTTTTATACGTACTACTTCATATATACTACTCCCTATATACTCTGTAATTTACAAGTAAAATATAATTAGATTCTAGAGGACTAGTTTTTTGGACTAGTCTTAGTCTTTAGATCAATCTTTTACTAGTCTCGGACCGGTTCAGGTCTTTAACATGTCTTTTACTAGTCTTAGACTAGTCCTAGTCCTCTATAAATATTAAGAAACATTTGAGACTACTGGTCTTGGACTAGACTAGTCTCAAGGACTACTTCGGTCCCAATCTATCAAGTCCAAATCCTAGTCGGTCTCGGTCAATCTTTTTGATCCCAGTCTTTATCCTCTTCTCTAATTGAGGAAACATTCTCATAGAGGGGTTCCTGAATCGTGCAACCATCACGTTAATAACACACAAAAAAGAAAAAGGAAAAGAAGAGAAGAGAATAATTCGAAAATAAAAGGGCATACAAAACCAATTTCAGATCGTTAGGAGAAAAATTGGCGATCGGTTTACCTGCTCTGCGGACGACGGAAAGGGCCACAACCGCAGAAAGGGTTTTCCCTGCTCTGCGACGGAAAGGGTGGAGATGGCGATAGGTTTACCTTTGATATTTGGCCAAATTGACGGACACCTAAAATCCAGTGTGTTGAGAGGTAACTCTACCTCCCTCTACCTCCCTTAACCTATCTCAATTTTTGTTACCAAACAAGGTAGAATATTAAATCTACCTCCCTCTTTCCTCCCCTACCTCCAAACAAACACAGTACTAAGTTTCTGAAAGGCTAAAATTCACCATTGGTCCTTCAACTTTATCAATTGTGTACGATTGGTCCTTCAAGTTTTAAAAGTCCAAACATAGTCCTTCAACTTTATGAGTTCTGCACCATTGGTCCTTCAAGTTTTAAAAGTTCATAAGTAGTCCTTCAGGTACACGTCAGCACTCCAGATGAAGTCCTTTTGACAGTAAATATTAAAAGTTAGACGAAATACTAGTTTCATATAATACGAGTAAATTTTACTAGGTACGACTACTCCGTATTATATGGAGCTAGTATTCCATTTAGCTTTTAACATTTACTATCAAAATGACTTCATCTGGAGGGCTGGCGTAAAGTTAAAGAACTATTTATGGACTTTTAAACCTTGAAGGACCAAACGTGCACAATTGATAAAGTTGAAGGATCAAGAGTTTAGCCTTTCCGAAATATCACTCTGAAAATTCCAGAAAAGGGTTTGTTAAGATTGTTTCGTCATTCGATCAAGTTTTTACGTTACTTGTACTTAACGTTCATGCATGTACATTTTAATAAGAATACAAGTTTAAAATGAATGATTTATTTCTCGGGGGATAGTTCCTTGCATTCAAACTCTAGCTCATACACACTTCCGTGGTCGAAATCTCTTGGGTATCCGCAAATGGCTAGAGTTTGAATGCAGGAGATTGTTCCTAGCAAAGTAAATCCTCCATTTTAAACTTGTATTCTTATTAAAATGTGTATTGTATTAATGTTAAAAGCCTTAAAAATTTATCTCCTTTCTTAAAATTTGTTTTTTCAATAGGTGTCCTAACTGTAGCAAAGATAACTACAAAGTACAGACAGTTGAACCTAACAAAACCATCAGTCTATTGCTCATTTATCCTAAATATTTCAAAGAACTCCATGGTTTTCTTGGAGAACATATGGGGTACACCCCACCCAATACAGACCTGTTAGCTCCACACATTTACACACATTTGGGTTTCTTCATCTTCTTTTTTTTGGAGGCTGTGCTCTTTTCTTTAGCAGGGAAGCTTGAACCCCATATATCTCCCACTTGTGTAATCCTTCCACACTCTAACAGCCCCAAGACTTGTCATCAAAACCGTACTCAAAGCCATAACCGTTCCCACGGAGAAAACAATGATCGATGCTCTCCCGTGTCTCTCTATGGCCCTCTGCACTACCACAAGCCCAATGACTGAAGCGACGAAGCAAATGGTCGCAAAGGCCACGGCGCTTCCAATGTGGTCCATTCCCAGTAGCACATACTGAACCACTGACATGGTGGAGGAGAACAGCACCATGAACGAGCAGGTTGCTGATGTGATCTGGCGTTCAAGGAAAGCGGTTAAAAGTAGGGAAAATGGGGAATTTATTAAACGAAGGAGTGGTGGTAATTGAAGGGAAATGTTACTTGAGGCGGTATTCCGAGTTGAATGAGAAGGGGGCTGATGAGCATTCCACCTCCAACTCCAAACACTCCTCCCAAAACCCCTGCCATTAGGGCCATCACTGGGAAAAGGAACTTGTTTGGTCCTTTCCTAGTGTCTTTCTCTTCTTCCTTCACAAAATAAATTAAATATAATGCATACTTGAAAGGTATGATCAAGATTATTAATGATTAGTACTCCGTCAAAGAGATTTAGAGCTTGTTCTCTTCAAATGAGAAACAACTTTAAATAAACCTATAATCAGATCAGAACCAAACAGATCAATGAAAGAGAACAAGCCTTAAAGAACCTGGTCTTGGGAAGATGAAGTCTTCCATCTTTGGTTGTTAAACAAGATCCATGCTGTCAAACTCACAGCAAGAGGTATATGAATTGCTGAGATGATCCAATACACCACTCCACAAGCTTCTATGTGAACAATCCCCTGCATATCATTGCTCTTCTAATGTGCATTCAAATTAACAAAAAAACATAAAAAAAACTAATTCCCAAGTCCCATTTGGTATCATTAGTCCTCTCATACTACTTATCAACATAAAACAAGTACTGTTCGCCTCGTTTATTTGCCCGAAACCCGGTTTTAAGAAACGATTTTCCTTGGATTCAGCCAAAAAAATAAGCACTACCAAACGGGTGCTTTCGCGCAAATGATGGGAACACATACATACATACGTGTCCGTATCGGTTCCCACGGAAAAGATGGAGGGCAAAGAAGCACAACCAGATCATAAGTAACATCCCAAGCTTCATTCCATGGCGGCTCCCATCCACCCTGCAGCACAAGCCATCTTCTTCACAAGACCTCTCTTCTTTATCCACCACCAAAGCAGTCTCCATTTCTGAGTCCCCATTTCTTGTCTCTGTCTCGAGTTTCCAGTACAAAATCCCAGACCTGCAAGTGCTGAAAGTTGACCAGACAAGAAACACCGCGAAGAGAACAGTGATGAGCCATTCTGGGAAAACCCCATTGCAAATCACTCCAATGCTCACTCCCAGCAACATCGACGGCTCCGACAACAAAGCTATGTCTAGATCTACGAGAACCTTCCCCCCTCTCTGCATAAAGAGGTTACAGACAACGTTTGAAACTATTCCTCCCGTTACCATGAATGCCGAGAAACCCGATGCGGTTTTTAGGTCTAATCCGGCGACGATTGTGAGGATCGGGATGTATAAACCCCCGCCGCCGATTCCTCCGGCGCTGGATATTGTGGCGGCTATGAAAGATAGGATTCCGGCGACCACGACCGGAGCTCCCACCGTGAAATTCCCTTCTCCAGATTGGGTCGGGAATTGATGGATTGAATTCGAGAAAATGCCTGCGGCTTCTTCTGCATTGCAAAGAATCAGAAGAATTAGGGGAACCTGGAATTTCAGGATGCCGGAACTATGCATTTTCTCCGGCGGGGAAAAATCAGATTGTGTGCTTTCATCGGAAATTAGAGACAAAGAAGATGCGGAGAAGAACGAGAGTGTGCGGCAATCGTGGCGGAGAAAAGTGTGAGCTCGCCAGGTGTCAGAGGCGCCATGAAATTGCTTCAATCTTCTACAGTTTATCAAGCCAGGAGTTGAGTACCGTCCACATCACCAAAAAGGGATCAATTTTTTGAGTAATGAAAAACATGAAGAAAAGTTATTTGAAAAAATTTCAAAGAAATCAAATAAATTAAACAATAATTGGGGAGAAATGGATTGAATTAAGGTAGTGTTTGGATAGGGGATTTCATTTCAATTTCTGAATTTCAATTCTATAATTTGAAATTCCATAATTCAAATTCCATTTTGGTGTTTGGCAAACACAAGAAATTCAAAATTCATAATTTTAAATCCAAATGCTGTTTGGGAAATTCATAATTTCAATTCTAGAATTCAAATTCTAGTGTTGTTTGGGAAGTACTAGAATTTCATTTCAAATCTTTAATGAATAAAATATTGTAAATACATAATCTCAAATAACATAATGACCAATTGTTTCATTAACAAAATACATACTAATGTATGACAATTAGAAAAAGTATTAATTTGTAGCACATATTTAATATTGCATAGTTGTTCAAAATTCGATCAGTCTTCCATGCAGATCAAAATCCAATCTAGCTTCTCATCTTCAGGCAAGTCCTTGTTCAAAACTTGATCACACTTCATCAGCATCTAGTAGTTCATCTACTGACACGAATCGTTCTTCAACCTACAATAATATATATATATATATATACACACACACACACCGTATGTAGCAGTCCACTTTCTACTACTCTGTATATTACAAAATATAAAAAACAAGGCCATAATAATAATAATAATAACAAATTTTGTTCTTTAAGAAATGGTTTTAGAGCTAACTGGCCGATCCAAAGGAAGCCTCCCAGTTCAACCAGTTTTAGTTTTAGTTTTAGTATGAAATGATTAAAGCTGCACATACACGACACTCCAAACAGAGCAAAGTATTGGATCTCAGTACAAAAGAGTGATCCAAATCTAATAAAAGATACTAAAATGCTAGGGGTACACCAAATGTCTCCCACTCCCTCCCCACTAAAAAAGACAAAATAGTTCCAAAAAAAATAAGTAAATAAAAATCAAATAAAATGTGTGGAGGAAAAAAGGGTGGTGTACATTTGGGGTACACCTTTTCCCTAGCATTACTCTAGAAAATAACATGCATCACTAAATTCCATTGTCAATAGAGTAATAATACTACAGAGGTCACAACTAAGAAGTATTTACTGATGTGACTCACTATATCAGATTTCCTAATCTATGTATGTCCAACCAGTCTGACTATAGAGGTAGATGCTCAGAAATATAAATAGACACTATGGTCATATAATCTTGAATGAATTCTGATATGGTTCACTGCACATTCCATTAGGGGTCTAGATCAAGATCTGTTTATTATCAAAGACAACTGGTTGAGTTATCCCAGCTTGACCCATCCTAGAGACATGCCAAAGAAGAAAAGAAAAAACAGATAATGACTTACTGTGAAAAAAAGTGTTCAAAATTCAAACACAATTATTCCCACCAACACCAACTTTATCTCTGTACTATAGCAACAATAACTGATGATATATGAAAATAAGTAACCTAACAATTCCAGATGCAAGGGCACACACAAGCACACTCAAATGACGCAAATAGGTTGAAACCAGATTCAAAACCATCAGAAAAATCTGATTTTGTGATTCGGGAAAAAAATCAAACAAAAATCGATGCACATTCATTCATTCATCATCCTCAACCTTGGACTTTAATGAAACCATAGCTAGGGTTAAAAAAATGGTTTCTAGATATACCTGGATCGGAGTTTTTAGCTAGGGAAGAAGGAGGCGGTGGACGCGATTCAGACCTAGCCGCTCGGATACTCTCGATCGAAAGAGATGAAAGACGCAAATTGGAGATAGGCGATGGACGAGAAGGATCGGCGATGGACGTGAGAGAGGAGTGAATGTCCAGGCATAATTTTAATTTTAATTGGGCTAGGGAATTCAAATGACATGGGTTTGGTATGAATTTGGAATTGGGTTGGTTATTAATGAGTGAAATTTGGATTAAATCCAAATTCAAATTCTTTAGATTCCCAAACAAGGTATTTGTATCAAATCTGGATTTTAAATCCAAATCCAGTTTCCCAAACAGGCCATAAGAATTGACAGAAATGGAATTAATATTATTACTCCCTATATCTTACAAATTTTATACTCATTATTTGTATAAAAGTAAATTTTACTACCATGTCCCTGATTATTTGTTCAATTTTAACTTTTTCGATTAACCATTTTTTACTTTTGAACTATTATTAAATAAATATATTATATGTTAATTAGATAAAATAATGATATAATAAATCTAATAAAACTATTTTTTTATCAATATCTAATACTATTTTTATTTAAATTATGGTCAAAGTTTACCAATTTTGACCAAAAAAAGTCATAAGTGAACAAATACTCAGGGACAGAGTGTATATATACTTAAAAAAATATATTAAAAGTTATATACTTGATCCGTATAAAACAAGACGTGATATGAAAATAATAATTTATGCGTAAAATAATCAATAAAAACATAGGGTTATATCGAGTTTAAGTTCTCACGCGCCGCCATCTCATTTTAATAAAAACACCGGCAATAATGAGTAGTATTCCCTCCGTCCCACAAAAAAGTTTCCATTTTGACCATAAAGTGGTCAAACAGTTACACGCTTTGACCATAAATTAAATACTCCCTCCGTCCCAAAAAGATTTACACGTTTCAAAAAAATTGTGTCCCACAATCCTTTACTCATTTCTATTAAAAAACCACATTTACCCCTTACTTTTTCAAACCCTACCTATCACATCATACCTTTTTCCTAATAATCTACACATCACATCCTACTTCTACCCATCACATCAAAGGGTATTTTTGAAAAGTCAACACAAAATTATCTCTCCCTTAATTTCAAATTTAGTCAAAATGGATAACACTTTATGGGACGGAGGGAGTATAATCTAAATAATGAAATGCTAAAAAAATTTGAAATATCAAAATTAGATCCTAAGATGAATCAAATTATATTAAATTTATTTTATAATTCAATATACTTTTCTCACAATTTATAGTTAAAACGTGTAAATATTTGACTAAATATTATTCAAAATAGGAACATTTTTATGGGATGGAGGGAGTACAAAATTTGTAAGTTCAAGTTCTCACGCCGCCATCTCAATAAAAACATAGGGTTATATTGATTTTAAGTCCAAGTTCTCACGCCAAATAAAAACATAGGGTTATATCGGGTTTTTATCATTTATAGCGGGTCTTCATTCATTTTTTCTCCAAATCCAAACAAAGGGCCGGGTTAATAACAATCTCATATTTACCACTACCTATTTTGACGTTGCCTATAAAATCATATTTTGTCATTATTAATTTATATCTTTAATATCTTATTATATTTAACACATTTAAAGATAAAACAGAAACTAAAGTCACAAAGAAATCATACATTTCTTAAATCTAACCGATTTCCAAATATGATTTGTTTTATAAAATGGAGGGAGTGCATGTATTACAGTACATAATAACTATTTTCTTTGTTTCATAAAAAATTTTATTTACTCCCTCCATTCTAAAAAAATACTGCTTATTTTTTTGGCTTATAAGTTATTTTCCCTGTTCTTGAGTATTTGTTCACTTTTGATTTTTTTTAGTTAAAATTGGTAAACTCTGACCACAAATTAAACAAAAGTATATTAGACATTGATAAAAAATAATTTTATTAGATCTATTTTTAAAATAGTTTCACAATATTATTTTATATAATTAATATATAAAATATATTTTATTTAATTATATGTCAAAGATTGAAAGCGATTGACTGCATCGTTTCAGGGAAGGGAAGGAGGTAGTCTGTATCTTCTGCATCTTTTCAACTACACATTTTCATTTTTATTAAACTTTGTATACTCCGTAATATCAACTCAAACAAAAATAGTCTTTTTTTAGGGTCCGTTTGGTACACGGAATTGATGGAATTCGAATTGAATTAGAATTAAAATTCCATGGGATTCAATTCTATAGAAATTGAATTCACCAATTCCAATTCATTTTTTGCACTACCAATTATAAATCTACATAATTTTTGTGCTACCAAACACTAGAATTGGAATTGAAGTCCTCAATTCTAATTCCATAGTTTGAAAATGGGGCCTTAGAAGGAGGCTAGTATACTTTTTAACAACTTTTTTTTCAATTTTGTAATTAAAATGAAAGAAATTAAATTGAAAGAGTCGGAAATTTTATGAGATAAGAGAGTTGAGTGTCATGATTTTTGCAATTTTCATGGCAATAAATGTAATCAGGTTCAATTAGTTGAAATAAAGTGGGCAAATCTTGTCTTTATATGCCGGTAGAATGTTGCCATCCTCTCCGACGCCGACCATGCACTTGGCATGCATCCTATGTTGCTTCGTGCTCCACCAGCTAGCCACCTTAAACCGAATCCCCGACGTCACCTCCAGCCGGAAAAGCACCAACCCACGCGACGCCCCGCCGACGAGCCCCGCCGTCCGGTTCAGCGCCGCCGCCCCTCCCATCGAACCGGCAAAGACCGTCGTGTTCTTCGGCTGCTGGAAGAACCGCTTAGGAAACGAGGCGTTCCCTATGACCTGGTCCTCGTACGTAACCGCCACCGTAACGGCGTCGTACCGAATCCCAATAGCCTGGTTGGAGTTCCTCACCGTCACGTTGAAGTTGATCCGCTCCGCCGCCGCGCCCTGCTGGGGCCCGCTTCCAGACCGGGAGGAAACCGGGAAAGAGAAGTCCTCGACGCGGACTCTGGGGCGGTGGGGCCGGAGGCTCAGCCACAAAACGAACGTTATGAGGGTGACGATGGCGAGAAGGCCCAAGACGATGGCGCAGACGAGCTTGGTGGTTCTGGTGGCCAGGCTTTCCTTCACGCGGTGGTAGTAATGGGTGGCGGCGCGTGAGAACTTGGACTGTCTTATTGGATGGACGGCGGCGTTTGTGCCGCCGCTGTGGATGGGCACATCATAATTACTTCCATGATCCATTTTCTTTGTAGATTGTGCAAATAGAACTTAGAAAAATTTACGTATCAATGTTATTATTAATTATATCATTTATATGACCTATTATTACGTGAGAAGTAAATGTACTTTAATTTCTTTGTAATGGTCTCACTTTAATTCCTATAGAATTTACGTAGAGAAAGAAATAAACTTTTAACGATAAATGTGACGTAGGAATAAAGTAATGCCATGTTGAATCCGTCCGTAGGAGAAAAGAACCCAAACTTAGATAGTTGTGCTTTAGTCCTATCTCTCGCTACCTCATACACCCCCTTCCATAAAACCTTTTTTTTTTTTATGTTTTTTTCAAATTCTCTAAAATACTACCATTTTCTATTAAAAAATCACTTTTATACCTACTTTTTCATACCCTACCTATCACATCATACTTTTTCACTATTAACCAAACTATCATATTTTACTTTTTTCCATCACATCAGGGGCAAAATTGGAAAGTCAACCAAAATTACACTTTCCTTATTTTGGCCCAAACTCAAAATGGGAATGGTTTTAAGGAATGGAGGGAGTATATCTTGGCAAACATTATTCACAATGTCAAAATTTCGCATATTTTTATTAAGAGTAAATTCTATATTTGGTCCTTTATAACAGGGGTTTCCCTATTTAGTCCTCTATTATCAAATATTACCTCAGTGGTCCTTCTTTTTTGGGTACCTTTCCACAAATAGTCTTTTTTGATCTTCTATCATGTTAGTGTTAATTTCAGGGCTAAAAGTGTAATTTCACAATGATAATATATTTTTTTTTGTCATACACATATCCAAAGGTTATTCCGTTTGCGTCGTTTGTGAATTACAGTCGCTTTTTATGACAACGATAGTCTACAAATGTGATCTTTCGCCATAATCCTAACCCACAATCATAGTCATTATTTTTGTGTTATCCGCTTAACCAATATCAGAACACGTCACTAGACATAATGTTGATGTCAAATTATACTATTAGCCTTTAAATTAACACTAACACGGAGGAAGATAAAAAAAAGGACCATTTGTGGAAAGGTACCCTTAAAAAAGGACTACGAGGGTAATATTTGATAATAAAGGACTAAATATGGAAACCCCCCTGTTATAAAGGACCAATTATGGAATTTACTCTTTTATTTCGGAAAATAATATACTCTTATGACTTTTTGTTTCAAAAAACATTCCATGTAGTCATGTTACATCATGTTCTGTATATTTTTTGATATTGTTTTTAAATATTACGGAGTATTTTTTATTCTACCTATTGAATATTAGAATATTAATATTTGCTCATTAAATTATGAAGTGCATGATAGTCTATATATAGCAGAGACTTCTAACACCACTAGAAATAAAAAATGGAGACTAAATAAGGAGGGTTGATTTTCCGAGAGGGACGAAGAGACTACATTTTTAGAAATAAAAAACAACTCAATAGAAAACTTAAAGCCCAGTTTGAACATTGTAGACTTTATTAGCCTATATACTAGACGAGCACATGCAACTTAGGAACTACGGAGTATAAAACATTCTTTTAGGAAATTAATTAGGCCCACTTCTACACAAATTAAAACAACTCATAAATGATAAAATCCCCAAATGCCAACAAACAACAATATATAATTCGCCCATTCAAAGAGTCATTTCTTGTCCAAACACCACACATGCATCACCAATTTCTTTTCCAAGTGATGATCGAGCTATATATATATATGTATATATATATATATATATACATATACATATATATCTGTGTGTGTATACACACACACCCACAAATATATATATATATATATATATACATATATACATATATATATATATATATGTGTGTGTGTATATATATATATATATATATACACACATATATAGAATATTCCCGTTAATTAATTCAGTTGATTATTCACCATCTCCATCTCTATCCAAAACTCTTCCTATATTATTGTATATATAACCCATGCACATCCAATTATGGGGTAAATAATTCTGCTTAATAATTATCTATGTCCATATGTGATATGTGATCCAAATATTCCTGAAGTGGAAGATATTGGTTGAAGTGCTTGGCAGGTAACTAGTGTGTTAGGGAACCAACACAACTAAAAGCTTAAGTTTGTGGTTGTGGCCTTGAAAATGTTTCTTATTTTCTAACATGTCACCTCACGTGCAGGCGAACTGCGTTTCGAATAGTCTTTTTTGAGTCTTGCACGTAAAACCTTAACTTTTTAAACTTGGGTGGCGTTGCATTTCGAACTCATCGTGAGCTCTTACTCAACAAGATCCGATACGATGTCAAGGAACCAACTCAACCAAAAACTCAACCTTGTGATTGTAATCCAAGAAATATTTTTTACGGAGTATATTCTAACTGTCTGATATCCGAAGTAATTAGTTAGCTAGGTTGGAGTAGAAGATAAATTTTGTTATAAGCTGTGTATACTGGTTGAGGCTGCTTGAAGGAAAAGTTTCAACCTCCCTTATAAATGATGATGATGATGATTTATATGAAGTCAAGATGATGATGAAATCACTTTTGAATATATATTTAATTTCTTTTATATCATGAAATTAAGTTGACTTTTCTTATATCAGACACCCTTTTCCTCACTAAAAGAAAATTAAATTAATTACTCCACAGCGTTTAATAGAGTAAAAATTGTAATGCTTTGATCATAAATTATGATGATAAATTAATAGACTCCCTTTATCTCAACAAAGATGTCAAATTATGCAATACTTTGATTATAAATTAGGAACAAAGTATACTTAGTAATAATATAAATTTAGTAAAAATTATATTTACTTTAAAATATGCTATTGATATATATAATTTTTATAACATTTAAATATTTAAAACTATATTTTATTTGTATTCAAAGTGTTGGATAGTTTGGCCAAAAAAGTCAAAGTATGGTAATTTTTTGGGAATAGAAAAGGGAATTAATTACCTTTTTTATACGAATGAAAAAGAACGATATACAACTTCCGTGCTCAAGTATTTGTCCAATTTTTTTTTTTTGCAGTTAAAATTGAAAAACTTCACTACTATTCAATAAAAATTTATGTTAGAAATTGATGTAAGAATAATTTTACTTGATTTATCATGAAAAATATATTTAAAATATTGCCTTTTAAAAACAGGGAGGAAATGGACGGAGTAAGAGCATCTCCAACCATTGAGTTTTGACTTGTTAAATGTCATTATTTGGCAATTCATTTCAATTTTTGTGCTCCAAGGGGCTTGCTATATTAAAACACACTTGGTAAATTTTAACTTTGGCTTGTCATATATAACAAGTCTCTCAAAATATAGCAAATCATGATATTGATTAAATATTTGATTTCTCTCTTATTTTCTCTCATGCTCCTTCTCAAAATATTTTGTTACTTCAACTCTCTAATTTTTTTTACTTTTTGTAAAGTTCTTTTCTCTACTCTTTAATTGCTATTTATTAAATATTTAAAAAAATGCTTTTTATATTTTATTATTTTCCCTAAAGTAAAATATTACTCCGTATTGTTTTTTGAAATTATTATTTTTAAATTACATAATTATTACTCAATTTTTATAATATAAATAATAATCGAATAATTATTATAAGGAAAGTATTATAATAGTGAAAAAAATATAATATAATTGTTAGCTAAATTATAGAAAGGAAATGTTGGAGATGACAATGTAAAATGACTTGCTATACCACTATTCACATGCTAAAAAATAACTTTAGCAAGTCATTTTAGCAAGTGTGATTGGAGATGCTCTAACTAAGTAAGTGTATTGTAGGAACAAAATGGAGGAGTAATTAATGCAGGACAAAATATAGGAGATATTTTGAGATTCGTTTGGATTTGCTTGAATTTGAATTTTTTTTTCAAAAATGAAAAAAAAAATTAGGTGTGCCTATAAGTACGTGTTTGGTCATGATGTGAAATGAGTTGGATGAAGTTGGGGTGGAGTGGGATTCCAAACAACCCATAACTTCCATTTTCAGCTTGACTCTTCCATTTTCCATATACAGTAATACTAACCATTTAATAATATTTCTTCTAATCTGTTCCCATATCTTCATCTTCATCTTCTTCATTTGGTATATAAATACACTGTATTTTTTAAATATTTTTTATGAACTAAACAATATTTTTATTTTCCCAGGAGAAAATTAAGATCATAATGGGGTCTTCCCTGCAGAAAATACCCATTCATGACGATCGAACGAGCGAGAGCTTTGTTGTGGACATGGAACACTTCCCTCATCATCTCTTGGAGAAAGACCTCTCCCAAAATTCAAAACATTCTAAGGTAAGTTCTTTTTTTTTTTTTTTTGAGATTTTAAATTAAAAACTATGGCCTTGTTTATTTGGAAAAAGCGTTTTCAATTATCGTTAGCATTTTGGATAAAATTTAAATGGTGTAGATTAATTCTGATCGAAAACGCTAACGCTAAAGCCTACCGTCAGATAGTCTTTTCAACGTTAATCTCTAACACTGACACCAAACGAGACCTCTATCCTCTGTCCTAAAACTATCTTACTGTTCACAATTTACTTGGTTGAATTTTATCCATTTTGTCACTCTACTTTTATTGCTTATTTTTATAAAATATTATACAGTAGTCATATCAGTACCTCTAGTTTCTTATACGGAGTATTTTTAATGTACAAGTACTCCCTCCGTTCCAGAGTATTTGTCCACTTTTATTTTTACACATCATACAATACACTTCTTTAATCTATTTTATCTTGTAATTTGTATATTAAAAAATTATAGACATTATATATTAATAATCTATATGTTAAGGCAAATCAAACAAGACCACACATGACTATATTTAGCCTTACACATTGAGAGAGTTTGATGAGTCAAAGTGCTTAGATGAACAGTTCCAAAAGTTAAAAGTGGACGAATATAGCGGGACGGAGGTAGTAATTTTTAAATATATGAGGAAAATTTTTAATTTTAAGTTCCCCATCCAACAATATTCTACGGAGTAATAAATTATACGGAGTATTGATTTGAAAATAATTTCAATCAAAGATTGTAAAACACAACAGGAAATTAGTTTTAAGATGGAAGGAGTGTAATATTATTCGTTTTGGGTCAATAAAAAGAGAAAAAAGAGAATTTTGTTTCATTTCACAAAGTAGTTTTTCTCAAGTACCATTAAAAAAACTTTTTTCTGATAATTAGATAAAAGAGTTTTGTCGCAATTCAATTTCTGAATAAGTAAGATTGCAAAAAGAGTATCACATCAATAAAATAAATGAAGTTAGATTAATATGGTGGATTGGTGGGTATATACATCTTATATCTATTTTAGTCATAATATGCATATGGTTGTGTGAGTCCATATATTATTGAGTAATTTGTACTGAATAAGACTAATAAAATTTTATTCTTTAAATAAGACTTAATAATGACGAGTGAGAAGAATAATGTTCAAATGATGCTCGACACTTAGTTGAGTAATGACTAATAGATAATGAACAGTTGTCCAAAATTAGGAAATAAAAACATATGATCTTATATTGAAAAGATCATTATGTTTTAGTCCTATTTATGTAAATTACTCTACATTATTGGTAGTTTTGCAAGCTTTATAAAATTATCTGATCCATGCATCCATTATTTTTAAAAATTGCAAATAATTATCAACCACCAAATTTACAAGTACAGAAACTCTATCTTAGATATTGTGCACTTCAATTATTTATATTATCGTGTGAGATATATAATTATTAGTTTATTTTGGATTATTCGTATTAAATAAAAGTTGCAGAGAAGTCTTTCAAGAAAAGGAACAATGAGAATCAGTGAAAAGAAAAGCAATCCCAAAGGATCAAATGAGAATGGCATGGAAACTTCATCGAGAGGTAACCATATGACCATTTACCGTTAACTTTTACTCCCTCCCTCCAGAAATATTCTTCTCGTATTGACTTGGCACGCTTATTAAGGAATAGTAAAAAAATGCAAAATTTTCAAAAATGCACATACTATAAACTTTTAAATCTCCTTTTATTATGAAAAAAGTACTAAAAAAGTAGATTTGTGATAAAATAGAAGGGTATTATTGATATTTATCCTTAAAAAGTATACTAAAAAAGGAAATGGGAAGAATATTTCCGGACGGACCAAAAAGGAAAGTGAGAAAAATATTTTCGGACGGAGGGAGTATTATATTCAATCAGCCATATATTGACCAAATTCACTCTATTTATAGTTCCTTCATCCTAATTTATAGTGCATGTTTACTATTCAAAGTCATATTTCATTCACTTTTTTTTTATCTATTTT
This sequence comes from Cuscuta campestris, assembly GCA_900332095.2. NCBI lineage: Eukaryota > Viridiplantae > Streptophyta > Magnoliopsida > Solanales > Convolvulaceae > Cuscuta > Cuscuta campestris. Next base: position 2,196,466 of record OOIL02002240.1, read on the forward strand.
CGTTAGCAACTTGATAAAATAAAATACTATTATCACTCCTAGTTTTGTAAATCTTTTGACTTTTGGAACTGTTCATCTAAGCACTTTGACTCATCAAGTTCTCTCAATGTGTGAGCCTAAATATAGTCATGTGTGATCTTGTTTGATTTGTCTTAACATATAGATTATTAATATATAATTTCTATAATTTTTTAATATACAAATTACAAGATAAAATGGATTAAAAAAGTGCATTATATGGGATGGTGTGTAAAAATGAAAGTGGACAAATACTCTAGGACGGAGGGTGTAATGGATATATAAGTTCTGGAGTTGAATTAAATAATCGATTGAATTCAATATTATGGCCCAATTCAATAAAATAATGTGGTTCAACTCAAATGTCTTATGACTCGGTTGAATAACCATTTCCGCATCCTAAATTCTATCCTGGATCCGATCGAGCAGATTTGGTCCACCTCGTTTGTCAAAGTATTTGTCTAGACGTTCATTCATAGCGACCACAGTCTTTAACCCAGTTGTATGTCATGTGTGGAATGAATTACCAACGGCTATGACCCGTTCAATCCGATTACTCGTCTAGAAGTCTATATCCAGCGATTTGTGGTCTTTTAGGTGTAGGCACTCAAAAAAATAAGAGAAGGGGAAGTTCATTTGCAACTGATCAACCAGTTAGATTCAAAATTGTCTGATTGTTTACTTGAAGGAAAGTGTTAAAGAGTATTCCACATCGGAAAAGTGAAAAAAAAATAGTATGTATATAAGCTCTTGAATTGAACTAAATAGTTGATTGAATTTAATCCTTTAATATGGTTAAAATCAAGTTTCTTATATATGATCCAATTCAATAATCTTTTCCTCATTTTAAATTTTATAAACTTCCTTACCAATATATTCTCGAAGAGTTTAATACACTGCGACCTCCTGTGATTTGGTAACTGTGCATCATTACTCCATATGGTTTCAAAACTTACGTTGTTGCCCCTTATGATTATGATTTTCTTACGTCAATGCTCCTCTGGACTAAAATATTCTTCAAATATTATGTGTAAAAAAAACCGTAGGGGACATTGGAAACCATATGGGTCATTGGAGTTATTTACCTAATATTTGAAGGATATTTTTATCCAGAGCGGCATTAGCATAGCTATATCACAACTAACGACGTAAGTTTTGAAACTATGAGTGATAACTTAGCCTTTACTAAACTAAAGGCCGTTAGGTGGAATAAAGTCTATTCTTCAACCTTTTCTAACTTTCCAATCCTAATAAAACACATCACAAACGGAATTTATATTCCATCCTCATGTGCTAAAACTGCATGCAGGTGCTTCACATGATCAGTATCCAACCACGCAAGAAAAGCTAAGGGAAGTGACGGTGGGGGCCACCGATAACTGCGCTCCCCAAATCCACCATAATCAGATAACAATCACGGCAGGCGGCGGCGGAGGCGCCTCCCCGGCGGCACAAAGCTTACTTACCGGTGTCCGACGGTTAAGCTTTAGGCGGCCGCCTTCGTCTCCTCATCCTTGGACGGCCGCTGTCATCGATCCCAGAAGGATTCTTTTCGCGTTTGCCACCCTGTAAGTCCGTTACGTGCCCAAGTGGGCATCAGTGCATGCATATTAGACAAACTTAAGAGCTCAATTAAATAAAAATCCTACTCGGGTAATATATACATATCTATTATTATAAAAAGATTTTAATATATTTATCTTGTTGAAAACTTTAAAAATTTGATTTTAGTGTATTAATATGTAATACAAATTGAGAGTAATTGATGATTAAATTCTGTCTAATTTGACTCAAAATAGTCAAACTGGACGAATAAATTGAGATGGAATGAAGTGATAGTATTTACCTTGCAAAATATTGTTTCATGATCATCATCCGGTTTATTTGATTCTTTCCAATTAAATAAGATGAATTTTTCCGATTAGTAAAATAAATACGAAGTATTTCTTATGTTGAGAGTAACTTTTGATCTATAATTAGATAGGCTAAACTCCACCATTGGTCCTTCAACTTTATCAATTGTGCATGATTGGTCCTTCAAGTTTTAAAACTCCGTAAATAGTCCTTCAACTTTATGAGTTATGCACGATGGGTCCTTCAAGTTTTAAAAGTGCATAAATAATCCTTCAAGTACACGTCGGCCCTCCAGATGAGGTCTTTTTGATAGTAAATGTTAAAAGCTAAATGAAATACTAGCTCCATATAATACGGAGTAGTCGTAACTACTGGAATTTACTCGTATTATATGAAACTAGTATTTCGTTTAACTTTTAATATTTACTGTCAAAAGGACTTCATATGGAGGGCTGACGTGTACCTGAAGGACTACTTATGGACTTTTGAAACTTGAAGGACCAATGGTGCAGAACTCATAAAGTTGAAGGACGATTTATGGACTTTTGAAACTTGAAGGACCAATCGTGCACAACTGATAAAGTTGAAGGACTAATGGTGGATTTTCCTAATTAGATATAAATTGCATGGTATATTAAATTGATAAAATAATATTTTGAAGATATGGTACAAGATAAATATAATAAAGTTATTCTTGTACGAATATTAATTATAAATTTTGTTTGATTAATGGTTAAAGCTTATCAATTTTAATTGAAAAATTTCAAAAGTGGATAAAAATTTCATATATTAGTATAAATATGATTACATTATACTTTGTGTCTAAAAATTTCTTTCCTATTTAATTTCTCACGATTCCTAGTGCAATATTTTGATAATTGGTATCTTTATTTATATATTAATATATTATACAAAACATACGATTTCCAAACTGTATTTCAAAATATTCTATTAATATTAAATTTATATGATAAACCAATGTATTTTTTTAAAGAATTTGATTTAAAAAAAGTGAAGCTAAGAAAGAGATTTATGGACGGAGGGTGTATTTATCTTGTACTTATTTTCAAAAGCTATTTTTTACATTGATATATGGAGTACAATATAAAATTAATACAGAGTATTAATTTAGTTGATATAATTAAAGAATGTCTAATTGAACTCTAAGAAATCAAATTAGACAAACATATTATGAGCATTAGGTTTCTCGATCAATCACAATGATGATCCCATGAATATATGCATATATGCAGGTCTAGCATAGGAACAATGTTGCTCATATACTTCACACTATCCTTGAATCTTGAGCCCATTGAAGATCAAACTAGTGTTCTTAATTGATTCATTAAGACTCTATCATCATCATCATCATCAAAGTTTTTATGACCAAGTCAAAAGCAAGATTAGCAAGATGAAGAAATCAATTATTTATCTCATTCTTGAAAGTGAAAATGTATATGCATAGTGGATATTGTTGGTTGTATATGCATTCTACTCCTTTCATTCCAGAACCAAATTCATCATTCGGATTACGAAATTCGAGAAAAAGTGTTAAAACATAGTGTATATAAAGGTGGGGATTAGAACTTATTTATGTGGAACAGAATATCGTTGTTAGTTCCACATTGTGTTGGCATTATTTTTTGACAAAATAATGGAATTATCTAGAATTATTTTAAATGTTTTATTTAGAATTAGAGTCCTAGCATGTGAAGAAAGAGGAAGAGGAAAGAGCTTGAAGAGAGAATTCTAGTCCTACTTGGATTCTAATCCTACTTGGTTGGAGACCATGGTTGAGAATCCTAAGCACACTCCAACATGGCTATTCTATTCTATTAATATCTTCACCCTCCCTTAGGGTTTTGTACGTGAAAAACTACGAAGAACCTGAATCAAGTTCGATCAAAAAGAAAAACAAGGTGCAAAATTAGACAGTGCAAAGTTTCTGGACAGCCGCACAGATTTGATCATCGCTGAAGATCCGACCGTTGGATTTCGCTGAAATTTTCATAGAGTGTTCGCAACACATAGGGCTTCAACGTGTTCAAATTTCACGTCAATCGGAGTTACAAATCTTCTGTTATCGAAGTTACAATCTAGACACTGTTGCTGATTTTTTGTAGAAAACACTGCCTTGGTTTTCTCGATGGTTGGAGTACCAAATCTTGTCTGATCGTGCTGAAATTTTAGGAGGAGTCTAAGGACTCGTGAAGCTTCAATCTGAACGGTGGAGATCGAATTTCAACGGTTCAATCTCGAGTTATGAGCTTCTGAACAGCCTGCATATTTTTGTAGATCAAGAAGAATCTTTATTTGAAGGTGTATTGGAATCTACGGCCTTGAAGAAGATCTTTGAGAAGGTGTAACAAGCCGTGGAGATAGACGCAAACCGAGTTTGTCGTCAAGTCATTCGTAAGTAGACAAATCAATATATTAGAAGGTTCTGTTGTGATTGATTGTGTAATTCTTACGGTGATTTAGTGGAAGGGCTATTACACGGACGTGGGCCTTGCAGACGTAGGAGAATTTGCTCCAAACTGCGTGAACAATTCTGGTGTCTTGCTTGCTGTTTTACTTCATATTTTACGTGTGTGCTTGTGACAGAGAGGTGTTATAGCACACTGTCCGTCATCTGTTACTGGACAGTGCTGCAGCGTCTTCTCTGCAGCATAGTGGATTGATTTGTTTGCATAGCTCTTAATTGGTGTTATCCGCTGCGCCCCCACGAACTTACAATTGGTATCAGAGCGCTTGAGCTTAAGTTATTAGCTTGATCTTTGGGTGGTTCGTTGCAAACAATCATGGTGATCTCTTAAAGAGTTAGCGCACTTGATGAAGCAAGATGTGGTTATGATGCATATCCTGAGGGGGAGTAAATTACAGAAAAGGATGAAGCTCCAGCAGATTCAAATGGGAAGTACGTGCATGGATCGTAATGGTAGATATTTTTTTGTTTTGCGCTTGTGATTGTTGTATGCTCTTAAAAGAACTTGGTATTACTTTTCTTTTTTACCCTTAATGAGATTGGCATATTTTGTGTCAAAAAGGGGGAGAAAAGGCTTAGTTCTTGAAAGATGCTTTAATATTTTATGCGCATGGTGCACGATGTATTTTGCCAAAAAATTGCCAAAGGGGGAGATTGTTAGTTCCAAGGTGTTGGCTAATCTTTTGGCAAAATAGAATCCCATATTTGTTAGATGTTTTACTAGGTAGAAACCTTTATTTGTTAGGAGAGGTTTATTTTATTTAGACTTCTAGAGCTGCTGCAGTTTTTGAGGTTGACGCAGACGATGCTACAGCACGATGCTGCAACACACAGTTCGGGATCAGAGGTCTGAGCACGGGATTTTAAGCTGCAATCTGATATAGAGACCTATTGGGACTGAGATTACATGATAATAACTCCAGCTGTGCATGCTAAGGAATCCCAACTCTGTAGGCTACTTGTGGATCAAGAATAAGGAAGTAGAGTTCAAGCCAACTTCTACTATCCTATTCCTACTAGGATTGTGTTGAGAGAAGCCTATAAATACGCAGCAGGTCCTTGGGAATTACTTGGAGCGATTGAGAGGGAAAACAAAGAATATACGCTGATGCAGAGCATTCCCGTCGCGTCCCGGAGCTTCCCTTGCGTGAAGAAGGTTACGATCTACATGAAGAAGGAGTCCTACAGTGAAAAACAGATCGTGACGTCCAGAAGATGAACAAGAGCTGAACGAGTGGGCTGCCAACACGTTTGTCCTCGTGATCTCGGTGGAGATGTGATAGCCGAAGCAGATCTGAACAGAGTTCGGGTTAGAAATCCTAGATTAGAAGTTTTGTCATAGCAATTCGGAGAAGGGTGTCTCATCATGTTGTTATGTACCGGTGTAACTTGCATCTAGTGATTTAGTGGAGGGCTATTACACGTACGTGGGCCCCGCAGATTAGGAGAGTTTCTCCAAACTGCGTAAACATATATGGTGTTATTTTTACGCTTTTTACAGTTACAAGATTCTGCCCAGTAGGCGCTCTAACACCCTCTGCGTCATCTGCTTCTGTGTGCGTGCTTGTGACAGAGAAGTGCTATAGCACACTGTCCGTAATCTATTACTGTGACAGTGTTGCAGCGGCTTCTCTGCAGCATATGTGATTGATTTGTTTGCATAGTTCTTATTGGTGATTTCCGCTGCGCCCCCACGAACTTACAATCGTAAGAACCATAGATTTCATTTATAAAACTAGAAGAAAAATATGAATTTCTTGATGTAACAAAAATGTAAATTTGATAAGGGGATGAAAGAAATACTATACATAGTACTCACCAACTGGCCTTGGATACTCGAGTTTGTACTTGTAAATAAAGCTAATTTAAAGTTGAAACACAAATACTATACTTTACATAGCTAGCTGGTCTAGAAATAAAATAAGAGAAATTTACCTAAATAGCACTAAAACATAATGACTTTTTCTAAATAACATCATATGTGTTTTTTCCCAATGTAACATTTTTAGTCATTATTCATTAGTTATTATTCAACTAATTGTTCGCCATCACTGGACATTATTTCTCATTCTGGGCATTATTAAGTGTTATTTAAGGAAAAAACAATTTAAGTGTTATTTAGAGAAATAACTTAAGTTTTAATGCTATTTAGTGCAAATATTTCATTAAATTAATGGTTTGATATCATCAAGTTTAAAAAAAGTGTGATTAACGAAAATATTTATTACTCCGTATTATAATTTCTTAAAAGGTTAGAGAAAGATTGTGAACTACAAAAAAAAGTACCATATTTTACATTCTACAATAGAAAAAGAATGTATTATGTTCATCAAGAGTTCAATTCTTTAACTTTGTTTTAGGATGAAACTTTAACTTTGTTTTAGGATGAAAAAGAATACTCCATCAAATCGAACCATTATTTTTCTCTTGTTTTGTTTTTCATAATCTTCAGTTAATGCAGTATTTTGGATCAGTACTATTTGTAATTTTACATAAAACGATATAATAGAGAGGAAGAATATAATGGAAGAAGCTGCTATTGGCAGACACCACTAGCTTATTATTAGTAATATATCTCAGGCTACCTTTTGTTGACAATATAATGGAAGACACTGTGAACATGCAATGCATTTGCAAGGGTACGTATTGCAGGGAATCTTCAATGACACTATAATCACTACTCCAATATAATATATAAGCATATAATTAACTAATTAAATAAGGTGGTTAACTATGCATTGAGATAAGTTGAAACCACACATGATGCGCATGCATGCCTTATTGGAGTCTTTGGAGAGCTACCCACTCATCTTTTACAACAAAGGATGAAGGGCCACTTGTTGGGCTCTCATAAAATAAGTGAAAAGTGTTGCCTCCTATTTATAATAGAAGAGGCTGAACACTTAGGTCCCATTCCGTTCAACTTATTTTTTCTAATTTTTTCTCATTCTTATTAAAATCAGATCAGACCAGATCAGATCAGATCGAATCAAATCAGATCAAATCTAATCTGATCTGATCTGATCTGACCGAATCAGATCAGATCCCATCAAGAATTATAATAATAATAATAATAATAATAATAATAATTATTATTATTAAAAATGAAAAAGAATAAACTTTAGAAACAAGTTAAATAGAAAACTAAGAAAGTAATCCTTAATTATTAGACGTCGAAAAAATTATTTTTAAAATACATTGACAATGTCAATCTAATTTAACTTTTAAAACACAATTTTATTGCTACCTGTAATTTAATTTTCTAAACCTTTTGTCTTTTATAAGGATGAGATATTTTAATAATAATACTATATCTTCTATATATTGATGATCTAAATTTAATTACTTTTTGAGGAATATATAAATTAATTATTTATTCTAATGTATATATGAACTAATTATTAAAATGCTAAATCAATATTTTTATTTCACCAAAAAATAATGATAAAATAAAAAATATTATTACTATATAATATGAATGATTATTCTAATATATGAATTAACTAAATTTGTTATATTAAAAAATAATAATAATAAAATAAAAAATATTGATTATATTATAATATGAATTATTATTACAATTTTTAAACTTTATTATAAAGTCAAATCAAATTATTGATTTGAACTTTAAATAAAATCATAATTGATCAGATTAGTTCAAACTAGACCAGATCAGATCAGATTCAATCAGATCGGATCAGATGGAATCAGATCAGATCAGACCAGATCAGATCCAATCAGATCCAACCAGACCAGATCAGATTCAATCAGATCAGACCAGATCCGATCAGAACTACAAAAAATCAGATCAGATCAGAAAAAATAAGTTGAATGGAACGGAGCCTTGTACTACTATTAGTAATAGTAGAAGAAAAAATAGTAGCGTTTGTTTTATGGACGTAGCCCCAACGTTTTGGGTGAAGCACGTTGAATCTTTGGTGTCTTACTTTGTTCTCTGTTTGTACCTTCTAGTTTTATTATATTCCCCTGCGCAACCCCAACAAATTGTATTAGAGCTCAACAATTGATATTGGGAGTTGGGACCCAACAAGTGGTATCCAAGCTAGATCCAACTTTGGGCAATCTGATCGGAGCTAGGTCGAATAGTGGGGAATCGAAGCCTGGTTCAATCTTGGGTGATTGAGCCATGTCCGACCTTGGGGCAATGGAGGTGAAGACGAGTAAAATGATCAATCTGAACAGTTTAAACTACCGTATTTGGAGGAGCAAGATGAAGGATCTTCTCATGGTCACCAAGATGCACTTACCGATATTTGCTACTGTCAAACCTGAAGAGATGTCTGGAGAACATTGGAAGTACGAGCATGAATGATTTTGTGATTATGTTCGATGAATAACATTTACAATCATAGGTGTAACAAAACTCATGCTAGAACTATATATGTAGAACAAGCTAGAGCAGTTGTATGCTTCAAAGACCGACAACAACAAGCTTTTTTACTTGACACAATTAATGCAAGCAAAATATGAAGAAAACACCTCTGCTGTAGCTGATCACCTGAACACCATAGAAGGGATCGTGGATCACCTGTCATTCTGTCAAAGATAAGCATCTTGTTTGAAGATGAGGTACTTGCTCTTATGATATTATATATATTAGCTTCATTATAGTGTCGTGAGAAACTCTGAAGGTGTCGTTGGCAAACCCTGCACCCAATATAATGGTGTAGTGAGCATGGAAGTTGTTAAGAAAGTGTTTTATACTCCCTCCGTTCTCAAAAACACTTCCTCTTTCATTTTTTCCACTTCCAACAACAAAACATTTCCCCTTTCTATTAAAAAACCACTTTTACCCTTACTTTTTTATACCATATATACCTATCACATCATACTTTTTCTCTAATAATCTATCCATCACATCTTACTTTTATCTAGCACATCAGGGGCAAATTTGGAAATCAACTATAATTTAACAATTCCTTATTTTTGCCCCCAAATCAAAATGGGAAGTGTTTTTGCAAATGGAGGGAGTATGATACATTTTTACCCCACCTCAAATGTTTAAAATACTCCCAAAATAACTTCTACTCAAAGTAAGGAGAAATTGGGTGAATTTTTGACATTATAAATGTAGGTAAAAGTGTTTTATATGGTACACAAATAGAGAAATTAAACCTTAACATCTTTCAGGGACGGTGGGAGTACTAAACATTCTAATGTTAAGTACCTTTTTGTAAAGGTGCTCGATAAAAACTTTACATTTGAATGTCTTGTTTTATACGTTCAAATGTACATTACTTTGAACTTCGTTTATGAAAATAGATAAAACTTTTAAAAAGCAACTATGTCTAAAATAAGTATTTTCCCAAGCTGATTTGCTAGGGGGTGTTGCCTCGAAGTTCTAATATTGTAGAACAAACGTGCATTTTGCATCTTCAAACTCGTTAACAACGTCCATTAAAATTTGCATTCATTCGAAATAAACCCATTAATACAAAATAGTTGATAACACTAAAATTTCCAACAATTTCGAGGGTGCAAATTGAAGGGGTCCATGGTGGGTTTGAATCGGGCTCTGGTGAAGATTTATTGGGAGATTATGGGCCGGGGTAGATATCATCTATTTTTTGAGCGGAACAAGGTAAATCCGCCAAAAAGATAGTGGCACTGTAGTGTCAACGGTAACCGCCGCCAACAAAACCGACCTCATTACGTAAACATGCACAATAAATTGGAATGAGACAAAAAATAAAAAGAAAAAAATTAGACACACAAAACGTTAAGAAATATTTGACAAACTTACATAATTGGTATGTTATGAACGACAACAACAACGACGACGATGATAAAATATAAAACACTGAGTACAAGTAATTTAGGGAGGGGAAATAAGAAACCTAAGAAGGCCAAGTTTTTGGCCCAAGTTCTTGACGTCCTCTTGCACTTGCCGTTTGTATTCTCCAAATGTAAATGGTTTATAAATAGGAGGCTGAGAATAACTGTTGATTAACGTATCGTCCGATGGGCAAAAGAAGAAGGCTGTCGAAAATCTCTCTTTGGTTTGGTTGGGAAAAACCCGGTGCTCAACACTTTTGTAAATCCCATTGCTCCATGCCTACACATACACAATCTTATTAATCTCGATATAATTATGTGTTCAAATTTCAATACTCCCTAGTATGTATGTCAAAGACTAATTGTATCTTACTAATTGTAATAAGAAAGAGTTTGGTTATGTTTAGATTTAATTAATTAGATACCAATTGTAAAAAATAGGCAGAAAAACTTGGTAAGGTACTCTCAAAGTAATTTTCCTAAAACTTGGTAAGGTACTCTCAAGGTAATTTCAAAAAAAAAAATTAAATCCAAATTCTCAAGCAAAGGCTTTGTTTGTTGTCCAACAACATCATTGTGACCGTCTCAAATGACGAGTCACAAGTTTGAATCCCAATCAGGGCATTGTTGACTTTTTGTTCTTCAATAGGTTAGAAAAATATATTTATACAAAAACTACTAGATTGCACTCTAGTACACTCTTACTCCTCCTAGTTGACATCCTATGATACTCCCATGTCTCGTAGAAGTTATATTGGTTTGACTTTCATGATGTCTCAGAAATAATAAAATTATTTGAGAGAGTTTATAAGGTGGTTGTTTCTATGTGCTTATAAGCTGGTCAAAATTACTGATAAACAATTTTTAATTTATAAATCAGTTGATGACATGTTTCTGTGTACTTATAAACTGCTTATAGGCCATTAAAAATAAGTAAGTCTTAGCTACTTAAATATATATGCACATTTAGGCTCTATTCTTTTGGGCTAGAATTTAAGAGTTAAATATTGGAATAAATTGGAAGGAGTTGGAAGGAGTTAGAAAATGGAGTATTAAAAAAATTTAAGTGTTAAAAAGTTACTCAATTTAATGATCACCCAAATACATATGTAAAAAAAATTCTAGTTTTGGATAAAAAAGTATTCATCATTATCCGTATTTGAGGTGATATGTTTAAATCTGAATATATAATGTTACTTTATATTAATCATATATAAATAAATTTTTCAAGTGTTATTAGAAGAAATCAGAAGGAGTTGGAAGGAACTAAAAAAAGGTAAAAAAGTTTGGAGAAGATAATTCTTCCAACCCAAAAGAAGAGAGCCTAAATAATTACATAGTGCTCGTTTCATTGTTTAAATTAAACTATTTAGTTTGCTACTAAGAACGTTTATATTATGTGAAAATTAAAAAATAAAATACTACCTTCATCGCATAAAACTTTTCAAAAAGAAAAAAAGTTGCACTCCAAAAGTTTACAATTTGAATATTTTTTTTTAATTTTATCTTACTTTATAGTTTAATAAAATGTGATGTGTCGAATAGATCGATAAATCATAATTAAAAAATAATATCAAAATAAGTCATCATACATTTTTTCATTTTTGAAATAGTGTTCAAATGTGCAATGTGATATAGATTGTGTATATATATACAGAGTACAATATACATAGATACCTGAAAGATATCTCCGATGTTAATGACGAGTGTATTTGGGTTGGGCTTAACAGAGATCCATTTGTCATCTTTGACCAGATGCAGCCCACCAATTTGATCCTGATGTAATATAGTGAGGAAATCAGTGTCGGTGTGGGGCATTAGCCCAAACACGTGATTTGGGCCGCATGGCGGGTACCGGTTCATTCTCACATAGCTACTCTTTGACCAACACTTTTGTTCAAAGTAGTTTGACTTTTCTCCCAATTCTTCACCCAAAATTTTGCACAATTTCTCTGCTAATTCTCTCATCCCTTCAGCGAATTTCGTCATTGTTGAGCTGAAATTGTTGAGCAAAACCGGGTCAGTAATACAGATAAAATCATAATTTAACTTGTACTCCAAAGTACTATAAAAACATAAGTTTAAGTACGGTAAAGTCATAGCAAATAAATACGTAGTATGACTCAAACTTACTAAAAACCCATAAATGATCATGTATAATTTATTCGTTAACAATTTAGGGGTAACAATTCGGTATATTTGGTTTTTATGTCTTGGGAACATGTCGGATTATAATTACTAGAACTGATGAATATCTTTCCCAACGAGCTGAGATATAGAACCGGACTAATAGTTTGTTTTCGAAATTTGCCCAGCGTCTCAGCAATATGGGCCAAGAGGGGGTATCGTTAGAGAGTTGGGCTGGGATAGTCGATTATTTGGCGAGACATGGTCAATCCCATGGATCATGGGTGATTGATGACTAATTCTCCGTCCATAATTAGCGCCAGTTAGATCAATCGTAGCGCAAAATTAGGACGACGATTGATTACCATGAATAGCGTGCTGTGTAAATTATAAATAGTGCGTAAAACCTCATCAGTAGACTCAAGCCGAATTGAGTTAATGCTAGGGCAGTCAACGGATATCCAAAAATCTGATTGTCGTCTGCATCCGTATTCGTTTAAAGAGGAAATATCTGCATCCGTTTTAAACGATTCTTATCCATATCCGATAAGGATATCCGATTACTAAACGGATACGGATTTGGTATATGTATATCCAATCCGTTTAAAATCCGATCTGAACATGCATCCGTTTAAATAACCATTTATCCATAATATGATCCGTTATATATAGTTTTTCCTAATTTTTTGTTGTTTATATTTTGTTTCTCTATTGATATTTCAAAGTATAAAACATTTTTATACACAAAATAAATGTGTAGACACATAAAAATATGTGCAACATATAAAAATATGTGTATATGTGTGCTGTGTATATCTTTTTATCATATGAAGTTATCGTAGAATATCATAAATCATGAAAACAAAGAAAATAATTATCCTATAACAAATTATAGTTAATTCAATAATAGTTTGACTTTAATCTAATCTAAAATTAAAGTATATATCCGATATCCGACAGATGCGGATACAGTTTTGATTTTCAGTATCCGTCAAGATCCGTCTCCGGATTCGATATTCAACAAAAATAAACGGATATGGATTTGGTAATAACACATCCGATCCGATTAATATCCGTTTACAGCCCTAGTTAATGCAAATAATAATGAGATCATATTCTAAGAGTTATATATTATTTTTCTATTAATGCTCTAGGTGCATCTCTAGTTGTTGGGCTAAAATCAATCAAAAACTATTTGTGAAACTTATTTCCAATTTACAATATCAGTCAGAACTGGAACAATGGTAGGGTGGTACATACGGACTACGGAGTATTAAGCATTTTTGCCACCCCTATCTAAAGGTACGGGTTTCAACTATTGGAGTGACCGAGTGACGCAATGAGGAAGTATAATCATTTGCGCCAAATCCACCTACATATATAGGCACAAACTCCGTGGGGACGAATCGAACCCTCTTGCTTACCCTTAATAAAAAGTCTTCTTTAAGACTCGAGTGGGTGTTGCGCAAAGGTACATTGTGCCAATGCTGTAATACACCAGTTTGATTCCAGACAATTATGAGAAACATAGGGTCTCTGCAAGTATCATGTGTAGACTAAAGTCGTTGCCACCAATCTACGACCAAAAGATAATTTATCTCTTCTTAATGACCGTCCGGTCAGGTCTGAGGAGTCCTCAGGATAAGACTCATCCTTTTTAATAAAAAGGCTTCTTTAAACATTTAAAATCCGCCCCTTCCACTAACTAGCTAGACCACTAGAACACAGCACTTTCATGGTATCATTACAACAAGTACACACACATTATGACATATCCTTTTTATCTTAGTACTTTTTTCACAAAGACACATCTCCAATACTCCCATTTCCATGTGTACCTTACTCTCCAATTATTTATACCACTTTTGATGGCTATATGGATAGCTTAGTTTGTCCAATGTGAACATGTCTTGCTCAAGGTCTTTTTAGAATTGAATTCGAATAGCGATAATGTGGGAGTCCTATTTTTTATGATAATAGTTTCTTGTGCGCACCGAGCCTACATCTCTACAGACCAGACTAAGATTATATCATGATTTACTATACACTCCTCACTATGTTGTCAGGTCGGGGGTTGGGGTGCTCGAAATTGGTGTTTGATCGGCGTATGGAACTGCAAAATTTATAACTGTTGCTAACATAGTAATGCTTTAGCCTGAACATTCGAATGTTACTCGATATGTCATGTTGTTTTGCTTAACAAACCTAACATGTCCGTTTGGATTTTGCTCAATCTATATATATGGACTCTAAGGTATGTTTGAGAGAGACAATTTTTATACTCGTTCTAGATACTTGCGTGTTTTCTACTTGAATTATTTTGGTATACCCTGAAACAATTGTAGTCAAAAAGCATATTTCACACGCTTCGATAATCTTTCATGTTTTTTTCACGTTTGTCGTATACTAATAATTCTCTAACGTTGCTACGTAGCGTTGTTTCATTTCCAGAAAAAAGTGGAACGCCCACCCCGAGCGCTCCCATACCCCGGCTCGGCAGGATAGTAAGGAGGATAAATTATGGTATAATATTAATCTAGTCCCTAGATAGACCGCGCACCTCGTGTTCGGTGCTCATAGAGAACTATTACAAATACTCCGTAATAGAACTCTCCACTATGGTTTGGATTCGACTTCAGATCTCGGGATTAATAGACTTAACATCTTTTTCTTAAATCAGTTGAGCTACCAGTGCCGGAAAGCCGAAAGGGTATTGTTTTCCTTTGGAAGTCTTTAAGAAGGGTGGCCTAGCGAGGGAGGTAGCTTAGGCCTAACGTGGTGTGTGGCATGGCTGATCAGTAGATAGCTGCCTGCAGGCATAGTACTGTACTGACTAATTCATTAAGCTTATCCTATCCTCATTTCCCCACACTTAATTCAATTCGCATGGCCAGCTCATATGATACCTCCCTCCCCAAATTGTACTTTTCAGAATCTTTGTCCAATTTGCACACCCCCTTTTGTTTACTACCGAGTATGTAACCCACTAGGTTTAGCATATGGTCTATGCAATGAAATATTATGATCCGATTTCATTCTTTACTCTTCTTCTTCTTAAAATTTAATTTATCTCCTCTTAATAAGCAATTCTCTAGCCAAAGAGAGCCTTATGAATGAGATTCTTCCATTTTTTATTTACTACAAATCGGAGTAGACGTAGACCTGATCAAAATGCGAGTCAGCTAGGCCATGTTTTGGATGGGGCCGAAATATTACATAACAAAAATTTTCTAAGTTCAAGCGCGGCCCTATATAGCAACTGAAGCCCGAGCCCAGCTAGCATAAGTACGTGCATGCTTAATAGTTTTTACATAATTAAAAAATATTTTTTTTAAATAAAGTAATGCATTATATATTATACAGAGTATTAGATATTTCATACTCCGTATTTGATATAATAACTATGATGGATATATTGTCAAAAAATTAACTAATATGTCCAATGTGTTTTGTTGATAATGTTCTATTGCATATTTGAAAATTATTATTAGAATATGATAAATAATGATAATAATATATTCATTTGATTAAATATATTTATAAATAGCTCTCTTTTTTTGCATTGAAATATGTGTGTGTTTATAATAGTATTCTGTATAATAAATAGTATTGTTATTATTATTTTAATTATTACTATTGTTATTGTTAATTTATGATTATGATTATTATTATTATTATTATTATTCATTTAGGTCGGGCCGGGCTTGAACAGACAACTCGAGCCCGGTCTTAAAGTATGAAGGCTTCCATTTATAAAGCCCAAGCCTTACCCTAAAATATCAATTTTACGAACAGACAAGGGCTTGGGGGGTTACGGGGGGTTAAGGTAGAAACTATCAATTTTACCAACGGACATCGGACCGCCCCCGAGTCATCCTATGACATTGCCGAAAAATGTCATGGGAATCGTCCCGAACTAATATAATGGTACACTTTTAAAAGTTTAGGAGGAAAATATGCATTTTTAAACAATTGTGGATAAAGCATGCATTTTAATAAAAGTATAGGGACTATTGGTATAATTTAAAAAAATTAAGGGAAGAATATTAAGTTTATCAAGAATATAATATAGAATTCGGTCCATTTTAGAGGAGACATAAAAAAAACTCAACAACGTAACTTTAACTCCTTACTGTCACTATATTAGTTGTTGGTTTATTTTGGGGCGAATTTTGTTTGGTGGGGATATGATTGGGGTTTCATGTGCTCAAAGTAATTTGACTCTAATACATTGTAAGAATATAGAGAAAAATAAACTGAATTTTATTAATTACATGCGTGGTACTAATAATAAGTCACTACTCTAACCTAATAACCAGGCAACAAGCATAACAATATTGAACCGGTTAATTAAATAAACTCTAATCACACCCACTAACAACTTGTGTAAGGTGTAAGTGTGTAACCCTCTCATTATTTTAACATTAATCACTAAAGTCATAATATACGGAGTAGCATTCAGTCCATTTTAAGGTATTCCCTTTGTTCAAAAATCTTTTTTTTATTACGATCTTCAATACAACACTTTAATACGGAGTAATTTAGGGACGGGGAGTAATTTTTTAAGGGAGAAAGGTATAGTAACTTTAATTTTGCCTTTACTTTTTAGCTGTCATTAGTTAAATGTTTCCATTAAGTACCTTCATTATTAAAGATGTAATCATTATGGTTTTTCTTAATGGTTTGTATTTGTACGCCTATATGGTTCGTGGGATGTGCGAAGAATAATCACATTGTTAATCATGACAATGAAAGATTTGCAAGGACTACATCCTCCGTTTCAAAAAAAGAAAAAAAAGTTTGCTGCATATGTGATTGAACACAAATTTTAATAAAATCAAATATTTGTGATAATCAAATTTTATGCAAACCTATTAATGTGGTCAAGTTTTAACATTTGTACTGAACTCTACTGTATAAGTATTAGAAAACTAACATTATTTTTAAAAACTTAGGGTTTCTATGAGCCTACAATCGAGTATTAGACTATATGTAAGGCCTCACGGAAGGGTGTCCTCATCCGTCGTGACAGTGCCATGTACGCGGTAATCACGAATGAATACTATACAATCACTATTTTGTTTATAATTTTTGTACGTAAGTCAAAACTTGACAAATAATATATTGTTGAAAATGTTTTCACAAGATCTATCCATTAACACTAATATTGCATATATAATTTTAACGTTATGTCCCACGTAAATTTTTCGTCATCCATTCATTTTTGAATCAAAACGATGTACTCCCTCCGTTCTAATTAAAGCTTCCTAGTTTGACTTGGAGCCAAAATAAGAAAGTATTAAATTATAGTTGATGACTTTCAATTTTGCCTTTGATATGATAGGTAAAAGTAAGATGTGATGGATATATTATTAGAGAAAAGTATGATGTGATAGGTAGGGTATGAAAAAGTAAGGATAAAAGTGGTTTTTCAATAAAAAAAAGTGGAAGTGTTTTGTTGGAAGTGGAAAAAATGAAAGAGAAAATGTTTTTGAGAACAGAGGGAGTATATTTTATTATTATGAATGAAGCACATTTTAATATTAAATTATATCATCATCGTTTTTCCTTTTTTCTTATCATGTACTACCTCCGTTTCTCAAAAGAGTTCCTCTTTTGACTTTGAGGAAAAATAAGAAAGTGTTAAATTGTAGTTGACTTTCCAATTTTGCCCTTGATGTGATGGGTAAAAGTAAGATGTAATAGTTTAGTTGTTAGTGAAAAAGTATGATGCGATAGGTAGGGTATGAAAAGGTAGGGGTAAAAGTGGTTTTTTAATAGAAAGGGGAAGTGTTTTAAGAAAAACAAAAAATGAAAGATGAAGGGTTTTAAGAAACAGAGGGTGTATTTTTTTCTTAGTTTAAGTAATGCAATTGTGTATTTTTTTGTAATTAATATAGTTTATGCTCCTTTCAAAAAAATAGTTTATTCATTTTTAATTTAATTTTTATAATATTTAAAAAAAGAAAAAAGGGGGGAAATTTAAAATCCTGAATGAAAAAATAATAAAGCCTAAAAAGAAAAAAAATTAAAGAGAAAACATAATAAAATAGTTTTTTATTTTTATAAAAGATGGAATTTAATTTGATAAAAATAGGTAAAAATTAAATAAAAAATAAAAATAGAATCATTACAGTAGATGTGGGGCACTACGGAGATGAGATGTGCTAATTTCGCACTAAGTAGCTGCTAATGTGGACTTAATAGTTGTGGAGTGCTAATAATAGTCTTACAAAATGACAACATTGTTTATTTGCAATAAATGTTTTAGGTAACGATATCGGGCCTGTTTGGAAATAACTTTAGAGATTAACGCCAGCATTTTGAAAAGGTTATCTACGGCTAGTGTTTAGCGTTAGCGTTTTCAAAGTAATCTGCACCGTTAAAATTTTATTCAAAACGCTAACGCTAATCTCTAACGCTATTCCCAAACAAGCCCATCAAGTTTATCAAGTTTACCGTTAAGTAGTTTTAAAAGGTTAAGTTGAAATTACAACTTAGTTGTTTTATGGGAATTTACTTAAAAAGATTAAAACATAATGACTTTCTCAATATAGGATCATATGTTTACATTTTCCAATGTAGGACTAAAATATCCAGCATCACTTGGACTTTATTCTTCTCACTAGTCATTATTAAGTCCTATTTAGGAAATAAAAAAATTTAAGTCCTACATTAGAAAATGACTTATGTTTTAGTCTTATTCAGTGCAAATTTCACTTGTTGTATAATCAATTTATTGCAGAAACTAAAATTTATATGGAATATGCTCCCTCAGCTCCCTCCATAAATAAGCTAAGAGTTATTGGGAAATTAGGAGGTCTCCGTCCTAAATATAAAATATTTCAAAATTATATTTCTAAAAAAATCTATTAATATAAAATTTATATGAAAATTCAATATATATTTTTTTATAATATACAATCAAAGTTTAAAAAGTTTGACAAAAAAAGTCAAATGAAAAGTTAATTTTTAGGACAGAAGGAGGACGTATTAAATTTATTAGTGTTTTACTGTATGTAATTTTGCATTCAAAAATTAGTATACAAAAATACATCAAATTTGTTTTTTTTAAATAAGGTAATTTAAGAAGTAATTAACATAAATGTTGGTTTATCAAATAATTATTAAAAATTATAACTATTGCACATATATATACATACTCACCTAAGATGGGTTTGGCAAGCGGTGGGGGCGGAGACATCGCTCAGCTGGACGTGAAAAGCCTCAGACCAGGAGAGCTGCCGGATGTTGGTGGCGGATGGAGTCCCCCACCGGTAACTGCCGGCGGAGAAGTTGAACTCCATGTCCTTCGTCCTCTGGCTGAAGGGCTTGCGGAAGAGCTTCACCTGTTCCGCCGTCATTTCAGCCAGAATCTCCGGCGAGATCCCGTGGTTGAACACCTGGAAGAAGCCCCACTCCCGGGAAGCCTCCGCTATCTTCCTCCTGCACTCCTCCCGGGCCGCCTCCTCCGCGCTGTCCAGCTCGCCGAGGTCTATCAGCGGCAGCTCCCGCTCCTCCTCCGCCGCCGCCTGGCCCACCATCGCCTCTTGGTCGTCTAAGAGGGTCTTGTATTTCTCCATGAACGGCGGGTCGTCTCCACTTGGTTCTCCCATCATTGCTACGTGGTGGCTTTGATTAATCAATTGCCACTACTTCAAGCTAAGCTATTTATAGTGTGAAGTTGTTGATACGAGCTGAGCATTTAAAAAACAAATTTCCAATGTTTCTTATAAATACTTGTACATGTTAGCTACGAATTCTCTCTTTTTTAATATAATTGAGCCATATGTCACGTATCTATTTTTATTGAAAATTATAGGTCAAAAAAATAATTAACCTTGATTCATTATAACTATGCTTTATTCCGTTCAACTTATTTCTTCTAATCTGATCTGATCTGATTGGATCTGACCTGACCTGATTGGATCTAATCTAATCTGGTCTGATCTGATTGGATGTGATCTGATCTAATCTGATCGGATCTGATCTGATCTGACCTGATTGGATCTGATCTAATCTGGTCTGATCTGATTGGATCTGATCTGATCTGATCTTATTGGATATGATCTGATCTGGTCTGATCTAATTAATTATGATTTGATTTAAAGTTCAAATCAATAATTTGATTTGACTTTATAAAACATTCGAAAATTGTAATGATAATTCATATTATAATACAATCAATGTTTTTATTTTATGATTATTTTTAATAAAATAAAATTAGTTTATAATGTAATAATGTAATAATCATTCATATTATATATGTAATAATGTAATATATTAGAATAATCATTCATATTATAATGTAATAATATTTTTTACTTTATGATTAGTTTTTTGTGAAATTAGAATATTAATTTAATATTTTAATAATTACATGATATATACATTAGAATAAATATTTAATTTCAAAAAACATTAAAAATAATTACATTTAGATAATCAATATATAGAAGAGATAGTATAAAAGATCATCCTTTAGAAACTCAAATTACAAGTAACAATAAAAATATATTTTAAAAGTAGAATTAGATTGACATTGTCAATCTATTTTAAGAATAATTTTTTCGACATCTAATAATTAAGGATTACTTTCTCAGTTTTCTATTTAACTTGTTTCTAAATTTTATTCTTTTTCATTTTTAAGAATAATAATGATAATAATAATGTTAATAATAATGTAAATAATAATAATAATAATAATTCTTCATGGGATCTGATCTGATCTGATCTGATTCGATCTGATCTGATCTGATTCGATCTGATCTGATATGATCTGGTCTGATTTTAATAAGAATAAGAAAAAATAAGTTGAACGGAACGGGGCCTTAGTCCATATGATAAACACTTTAATCATATTAACTCTTTAAAATGGAGAATATAATGCATTTTTTAAAAAAATTGGACTAATAAAAAAAGAGTAACTTTTTATTATTAAAAAATTTGGACTAATAGAAGATCGAGTACCTTATTGTTGTTTGTTGTTGTTGTTGTTGTTGTTGTTGTTGTTGTTGTTATTATTATTATTATTATTATTATTAAATAAGACATATACTCTCGCTAAAGGGAAAGGGTTTTTCCTTTAATGAAATTTGTAGTGAATAGGACTAAAACATACCCCGGAGTAAGTCATTTAATTTTCCAATGTAGGACTTAAACTTTTGTATTCCCTAAATAGGACTTAATAATGTCTAGTGAGAAAAATAATGTCTAAGTGATGCTGGACATTTAGTTGAATAATGACTAATAATAGATAATGACCAATGGTCTTATATTGGGAAATAAAAATATATGATCTCATATTGAAAAAGTCATTATGTTTTAGTCATATTTAGGTAAAATTGACCAAAATTGACCAAACATAAAATTGACCAAAGACCAAATTAAAGAAGTGTTAAAATGTACTCCGGAGTAATTGACTTCTAGTTTTTCTCTTGATGTGATAGATAAATTATTAGAGAAAAAGTTTGATGTGATAGGTAGCGTGAGAAAAAGCACAGGTAAAAATTGTCTTTTAATAGAAAGTGGAAGTGTTTTGATGGAGAAAAAAATGAAAGATGAAGTATTTTGGTGAACGGATGGAGTATTAAATATGGTTCAATTGTTGAAGAAGAGATTGTTCCTCACATATATTTAATATTTATAATGAAAATGCAAAAACGACAATGCATGGAATGCCGACAAAATTAATGGAAGGATCAATCACGCAATGCAAACGTGAATTGAAGAAATATTTGTAAAATTTTTGAATTGAAAATTAACCGTGCATGACACAATAACTTGAAAAATCAATGGTGCAATTTAGTCATCATCCTAAAAAATGCTTTTTATTTGTTTTCATTTTAGATGTCCTGAATAACTAATTTTCTATTGCCTAAACATATTCCTATAATATACTTTTATACTGCCTATTTTAAAAATTTCTTCAAATCTATAAGTCATAGCCGGCAGTATTTAATCTTTTAGGTGTGTGAGAGTAGTGAAGTAAAGAATATACGAAGCATGAGTTTGTGACTCATCATATATTTCTTTTTTTTAATTAAATTTTAATCGCAAACATTTTAATTCTTAAAAACATTATTTTGAAGTAATTAGTAAAATCAAGCTATTACTCTCCGGTCTTATAAAAATCTTTAGCACGTACGGAGTATATAGAGGGTGTTTGGCAGTGCGCTGCTTTTAATAATTTAACTTCTACTCTGAGTGGAAGTGATTTTATTTTGTTTGATATGTTAGCCTCTGTTTTTTACCATCACTATTTTTTACACAGAATACCGTTTTGGAGAAATAGGTTTGAAGTGCTTTTGCTTTTAGCTTTTGTGGAAATCATTTTATCCAAAAGTTAATCACTCCCAAACAAGCTCATAGGCTAGGATACAAATTTACAAACTTTATACCGTCCTAATTGTTTCCATATTTGATTTTTTTTTCTTTCAAAATTTATAAAATTTGAATAGTGGAAAAGTAGGTTACGTTGATTAACCCTTACGTTGAAAAACTAGAGAAAGAATAATCAGAGACTTCGGATTGAATTATACGAAGTATAATTAATTGGATTTATTCTTGTAATTGGTTCGTCCAAAAAAAGAATGTGAGAATTCACTATTTAAAAATTTCTAGAAATTTTATTTGAGTTTATATTTTGATCGACTATATGACAAAATAAGAACTCAAGTGTATACCCACCTACTCCCTCTAGTTAAGACTAAACTTTTCAGTTATTATTAGGGGCTCTCGATAATTTATATTTGTTTGCATAATTTCATCAATGATTTGATAATATAAGATATTTTTGTCACATCTTATTTTGTAAAATTTTTGATTTAGTTTTGAACAATGTAATTTTTACTTTTTTATAATATACTTCCTCCGTTTCTTAAAACCCTTCCTCTTTCATTTTTTTGTTTTTCTTAAAACACT
This sequence comes from Cuscuta campestris, assembly GCA_900332095.2. Lineage (NCBI taxonomy): Eukaryota > Viridiplantae > Streptophyta > Magnoliopsida > Solanales > Convolvulaceae > Cuscuta > Cuscuta campestris. Next base: position 2,219,669 of record OOIL02002240.1, read on the forward strand.
TCCCTTTTCTATTAAAAAACTACTTTTACCCCTACTTTTTCATACCCTACCTATCACATCATACTTTTTTACTAACAACTAAACGATCACATCTTACTTTTACACATCACATCAAGGGCAAAATTGGAAAGTCAACTACAATTTAACACTTCCTAATTTCCCCCCAAAGTCAAAAGAGGAACTCTTTTGAGAAACGGATGGAGTATCAATTTATAAATAAAGTAATTTTAAAAAAGATGGAATTTTGCAATTGTTCAAAATAAGAAATTTATTTTTGAACGGAGAGAGTATTTTAATGAAAAAAGACTAAAATAAGAGTAAAGCATTGGAAATATACTAAAATATGAATTTCATATTTTTATTTCTGAAAAGGGAATTAAAATGCATTTACATTACCAATCCATGTATGTTACCAAAAGATATACTCTTCACCCCACAAAACTTTTATCCTTTTTTTCATTCGTCCCCAAAAAAGTTTTTCATTTCTATTAAAAAGTCACTTTTATTCCTACTAATTCTTAAACTACCTAATAATCTAGGTAGTAATACTTTTCCACTAATAATCTACCTATCACATCTACTTTTAGAATGCCAATATCAAAATACACTTCTCTTAAATCTCTTAAAAATCAAAACAAGAAATGTTTTATAGGACGGAGGGAATAGTAAAATGATACGGAGTAATATACAATGATACATTACCACAGTATAAACTCATATTTAGAGAATAAAAATATAAACTTCTAATGTATTTTCTTATTTAGAGATAATTTGTTGTATTTTAATTTTAAATATTGAGTAAATTCTATAATTGGTCCTTTATAACATGGGAGTTTCCCTATTTAGTCCTCTATTATCAAATATTACCCAAGTGATCCTTCTTTTATGGGTGTCTTTCCACAAATAGTCCTTTTTTTGATCTTCTATCATGTTGATGTTAATTTGAGAGCTAAAAGTGTAATTTCACAATGATAACACTCCCTCCTCCTTGAGTGTTTGTCCACTTTCGTTTTTGCACACCATCCAATGCACTTCTTTAATCCATTTTATCTTGTAATTTTTATATTAAAAAATTATAAAAATTATATATTAATAATCTATATGTTAAGACGAATCAAACAAGATCACACATGACTATTTTTAGACTTACACATTGAGAGAATTTGATGAGTCAAAGTGCTTAGATGAACAGTTCCTAAAGTCAAATGTGGACAAACACTCAGGGACGGACCAAGTATATCTTTTTTATCATACACAATTCCAAAGGTTGTTCCGTTTGCGTCGTTTGTTACTTATAGTCGTTTTTTACTACAACCATAATCTACAAATGTAGTCTTTCGTCAGAATCCTAGCCCACAATCATAGTCATTATTTTTGTGTTATTCGCTTAACCAATATCAGAACACGTTACTAAACATAATGTTGATGTCAAATTATACTTTTAGCCTTTAAATTAACACCAACACGGCAGAAGATAAAAAAAGGAACATTTGTGGAAAAGTACCCTTAAAAAAGGACTACGAGAGTAATATTTGATAATAGAAAACTAAATATGGAAACCCCCCATTATAAAAGACTAAATATGGAATTTACTCTTAAATATTTTACGGACTCGGGGAATATCTTTGCCCCTTCTTGGGTCCGCTCAAATCCCAACAATAGTGGCGCAAAAAAAAAAAAAAGAAAGAGAAGCGCAGCCCGTCCCACCAAGTTTTGGAGAGGCATATTCTCGTACGAAATCTCTCTTCACCTTAACGGAAATCTATATGTTATTTTAATGGAAAAATTCACTTAAATATTTAAAAAAAGTTCGCCATTTATAATTTTAAATCTAATTCATAAATACAACTAAAAGGTAAATTTTTACGTGATGCTACTATTCACACTAAATTTAAAGACTATAGTACATAAATGCCATAAAATAATTAGGCTTTTTATAAAACAGAAAAGGTTCAATGCCTATAAAAGATGGGAAAAAGTTCACATTTCAAGTTTGAACCTTAAGATCACATAAGCATAACTCTAACTTAAAACTCTACTCCAAAATAACTTTTGTATTTATAATTTTACTATTGCACTCCATAGTCACTTCATTTTTTTAAATCATTGTGCAGTTGATTTTTGTTAAAAATTTTGAAGAGTCGAGAACAATGGACAGAATTCCAGGTAAAATTAATTATTTACATATATATTGTTGGAATTTTTGGCATTTTAATTGGCATTAAATGGACCAATTTGGGTATATTTGTCAATAGGTCCACTAACGGTTTTAACCGTTTATTAATGGACGTGTGTTCTCTTAAATGAGATAAATGTTTGACAATTTATACGCCAAAAATGGTAGAGGGTGAATGAGAAATTGATTCTCAGAGTTAACCCGTTAATAAAAGAATATGGTGAGGATTGCAATTTTTGCAATTTTACTGAACCAATCTTCTTTTATTAATTT
>OOIL02002240.1:2228158-2249445 GCA_900332095.2 Cuscuta campestris
TTTTATGGATATATATTATGACTATATGTTTAAATGTAAGTTTATGTTGATTTTGGAACTCAACCATTTTGGACTTTTTGCATTAGCATTTTAGAATCTTTAGTTTTAATAATGTTTTTTTGTTTGTTTAGGCAAAATTACCAAAGTTACTCCCAAATTAAATTTGATATTATTTTTTTATTAGGCCATTACTTAGTGGTGAAATTTTTCTTTTAGTAAATCTATATTGAATTTGATATTTTGGGTTGATTTTGCTATTTTACCTTTTTTTTTTGTAAATTTTGGCTAAAAACTCAACTTTTTGGATAATCCAGTGATCCGATCCGAAAAATCGGATATCCGAATTTCGGATATCCGAATATTTTCGGATCGGATATGGAATGAGTTTTACATGATCCGAAATTTTCGGATATCCGAATTTTCGGATCGGATCGGATCGGATCGATCCGATTGAACACCCCTACTTGTCGTGGTTCCTATTTCTGCCAATGCCGCTTGTCGCTGCTACAACCATATTGTTGTCATATAAATCTTCGTTGCTGTTCATGTTTAGGTCCGAGCCATAAAATCGACCAAACCAGATCGTTATGTCCAAACCGGATCTGGACTGAATGGATTTCAGGTCAGTCTTCACCGGTGTTTGGGTTTTTGTCCAGTCGGGTCCAAACTCAAAATAATTTAGGTCCGGAGCACTTGAACCGAATGGACCTAATAACCTTACTAGACCTAAAAGACTTAAATACTAACACTTTACTCTTTAAGTTTCGTATTACACTTTGATGTTCTATTTTAATACATATCTTAGTTTATCTAATTAAAAAGGATTTTTATTAAGTAATTTAAAAAATTTGAAATTTTTTTTTTGCATTACTCCATAATTCTACATAGAAGAAGTCCATGTTTTGTACGTAGTATCAACTTTTAGAGTTTCCATCTTTTATACTTTTCTATTTGCACGGTACAAAATAAAAAGCTTAAATATGTTCATTTCGGTTCAGTTCGGTCCAAAACCCAAATAAATTTAGGTCCTGTCTTCTATCCTATATTTTATTTAATTTAGTCGTTGGATCCGATTGGGGTGGATCCGGTTCCATCCTGTCTAGACCAATCAACAGTCCTACTCTGCTTCACCGCGCCAGAGCAGACTTGAGACTCCCTTCCACATTCATCTCATATCTTTTGATAATACCCACCACTCCCCTACTACGTTGTTCCCAGCTTCGGAATCGCCTTCTTACATGCCGCACCATCATCAGGTCTGAACAATTCTTTGTAATTTATAATTTCTTCAACCTTTTCCTTTGGAAACCTGATTTTCTGAAATTGGGTTGGCGTTCTTTCACCAAAAGGTTGCGTTTTTCACGCCGCTGAAGGATCCCAGTGTGTTGGCAGAGGAGGAATCAGGCTCAATTCCGAAGATACCCATCAATGAAGGCCCTAATTGTCTTGGCCGCAGTTGTGTTCCAGCCAATGATAAACGGATCAGCCGGAAACATCTTACTGTCATTGCCACTTCAGGTGGCTCTGCAGAAGTGTTTGTGGTAACCCTCCAATTTATTTTGGGTGCATGAATATGGATCTTGAAATATATTCTGTCTGCCGTCTTGATTTAATTCTCCACTTAGCATAAAACCTCAAATTTAAAGAGTACTCTTTATGGTGCAATCCCAAACCTAGTCACCTTGCGTGTTTGATATTTCATATAGGTAACCAAATATTTGTTGTAGTGCTTGTTATACATCAAGGTGCATTGGCCAATTTCATATAGTTTTATTCTCTAACTGGAAAGATGGAATGGAGAACAGTTAATGTAATGCTTCTTCTGTGTTTGATAATGAAACTGGATTTTTGTGCTACTACTGTGCAGTATAGTCTGGTTTCGTTTCATGCCTTGGCGTTTCATTGGAAACTTACTGTAATGTGCTATTGTAGGAAGGTACAAACCCAGTTGTTATAAGATCAAAAGGCCTGAGGAAGAAGCTTTTGTCAGGAGAAAGGTGGGAAATCAATGACGGTGATGTGGTAGAGTTGATACCTGGACATTACTGTTTTAGGTACACAGCTCTTAGGAATGAAAGCTCACCACACAGCCGGAACAAAAGGCCTCTGATGATTGAAGAAAGTAATAGTAGCAAAGAGGGAGGACACAGCCTCAAAAAAACTAGAGAAGTAAAAAGTCTCTAAGAATTTCTTTTGATAAAGATTATGGCTATATATTTTTCTCGATACTATATCTAGAATGTTTCTTCTTTTTTATTTTATGATAGAATGGGTTGGAGTCTGATAGCCATAAAACAGAGAGTCTTGTAGAGGCAATACGTTATTTTGATGTCCCCAATGATAAGTTACCCCAAACATTCCGGTTGCTTAGAGTTCATGAGCTGCCAGCATGGGCAAACACTAATGCTGTTTCCATCCATGATGTAATACAGGTATAAAATGTTGTACATGGGTATGATTGTAGAAATGGTTCCCTTCCGTTGTCTCCCGAAAAGATTTATTGTAGATATACTATTATAGTATTTGTTAAAGTATGAAAAATCGACTGATTATTGACTTTTCTTTTACAAGGTTAACTCTTAGGTTCAGTTTGGATGTAGGGTTTTGGAGAGATAGACACTATAGGGCTTAATCTATGTCTTTATTAATAGAATATTTCTGTTTACATTTTAAGGATGATTAAAATGTTTTATGATCATCTATAATGTGGTTTCCTTAGTTTTTATAAAATCTCAAATATAAACCCATAAAGTTTGGAGGTCATGGTCTAAAAGTTAGGCCCTAAAATGCATATTATATCTAATACCTGCGTAATGAACATTGCCTTGATAGTTGTTTTCTAAAATATTTTGATATTTCATAGTTGGACTTCTGTGTTTGCAGGGGGATGTGCTTGTAGCCATCCTTTCCAATTACATGGTAGACATTGATTGGCTACTCTCTGGTAGGTACTCACCTTTTGTAATTGCGCAATGAGGCTATGCCTCAATGATTTTTACCCTAAATGCACAACGAAACTATGCTTAAAACATGCAACAGCAAGGTTTACACCATATGGGGTTGTGGCATATGCCTCATTACCCAATGCAATGAGGTTTAGTTGAGGCTTAACAATACTATTTACCATATTTTAAATAAGTTTGACCCTTATTATAAAAAGGCAATAGTTCCCTTTCAAACTTCCATAGAGGGGAAACTACACTTGATTGAGGATGAAGACAATATTGAATATTGATGCTCATGTTTTCCTTGATGATGACAAAGGACATGGCTTTGGTCTTGATCTATATCTTGATAACAAAGGAGATAGTGGTGGTTTTGACCTCAATTTCAAACCACTTGATAGTGATAACCCTAAATTTCATTCCTCAATCGGTTGAACTTTAAAATTTTATGAATAAGACTATTTGATATTATGGATGCTTGAGCTTACTAATTATAAGGTGTTATGAACTCCTTATCGATGGATTTGACTTTGAGGTTCCTTGAAGTTTATTTAATATTTTATCGTATTATCTTTAATTTATTGTTATTATTATTTGCAATTATTTTATACAATTTGTACCAAAACTGAGGCCTATGCAATACGCAATAGAGCCAATCTGCCTCAACTATGCAGTATGCGGTTACGAACATTGGTAGTTGAGCATAGTGCATGTTTCACTCGAGTGATTTCAGCCTTGTAGAATCTTATCTACACTTAACATCCTACTTTCATGGTCCAATTATGTTTCTTCCAGTCTTCCACAAATGTTCTTTTCTCGTCTTTAGTAGCATCAAATGCTATTTGTTCATCATAACATCAGCATTGGTGTTTCTTACCCAAATTCCCAATGAATATTCATATTTGCCACTTTTGAAGAAAGAATAGTACTTGCATTCATCATGCATCAGCCTACCCGTCATGTGACATTTTTTCCCACCAATCAATGCCATTTTTCCATTTGAAATTAATGAGTTTTTTTATATTTTGCAGCATGTCCCACTCTTAAAAAGATTCCCCAGGTTCTTGTTATACATGGAGAAGGTGATAGTACCGTAGAACATATGAAGGTTGGTAGAAATCCTTTTCCATGGATATTTTCTTCTGTTAAGAAAGTGAATGTACTTAAATTTCAATTTTTTAACATTACATGTTTATTCTAGAGAAGCAATCTTTCAAACTGGATTCTACACAAACCTGCATTGCCCATATCATATGGGACCCATCATTCAAAAGCCATGATTCTTGTGTACCCTAAAGGGGTCAGAATTGTTGTGCACACTGCAAACTTGATATATGTTGACTGGAACAACAAAAGTCAAGGTTTGTGGATGCAAGATTTCCCGTGGAAGGACCAAAATTGTTCAAATATGGAATGTGGCTTTGAAAGAGACTTGATTGACTATCTTAGTGTGTTAAAGGTAATAATGTATGGAAATTCTTGATTGAGGTCAATGTTTCATATTTTCAAGAATCTATCTTAAAACTCATTTATTTTCTCGAACTACCATTTTTCCTTGTTTAATTTATTTTCCGTGCTTTCAGTGGCCTGAGTTCAATGCAAATATACCAGGGCTTGGAAACTTCAACATCAATTCCTCATTTTTCAAGAACTTTGACTATACCAGCGCAGGGGTAATATCTTTTTGGAGACTATTCTTTGATCAGATTATGGTTATCCATTCTTGAGTGTTATGATTTCATTTCCAGGTCAGGCTAATTGCCTCCGTCCCTGGATATCATTCAGGTCTAAGTTTGAAAAGGTGGGGACATATGAAGTTACGTACTGTCCTTCAAGAGTGTACTTTCAGCAAAGAGTTTGAGAAATCTCCTCTTGTTTATCAGGTATATGGATTGTTTTAGGTTTGCAGCATTTCAAAAGTCTTGGTGCTTAATGGGATATCATTCCTTGACACAGCCTTTTTTTCCCTATAAATGGATCTATCTATCATAACTACTAGGTAAAGTAATATAGCCATTTATATCGTAGTGTCCAAACTCCAAAGGGCCATTTTTTCAGATGAGGTGTTATTCCATTGCTGCAGTTTTCATCTCTTGGTTCTCTAGATGAGAAGTGGATGACAGAACTTGCAACTTCAATGTCAGCAGGGATGTCAGATGACAAAAAGCCCCTTGGCTTAGGGGAGCAAATGATAATATGGCCTACTGTTGAAGATGTCAGATGTTCATTGGAGGTTTTTTTCTTTTGTTTTTTTGGGTATAATGTTTGTAAAGTTTTAGACTCTCTTTCCTAGATAAGGGTGTTAATGATGGTCATTTTGTGGATACTGTATTCATCCTGCAGGGATATGCTGCTGGAAGTTGCATTCCAAGCCCATTAAAAAATGTGGAGAAACCATTTCTGAAAAAATACTGGGCAAAGTGGAGAGCAACCCACACTGGTCGTTGGTAAACTGCCCATTTATTAATGAATATTGAATAATTTGTGGTTTCTAATATTCTCTCCATTCGGTTTTAAGTGATCATTATGACTTGTGTGATGCATTGAGAGCTGAATGAATATGGACATACATCATGTCCACATTCATTCATTTTTTAATACAACAACCCAGTTGAATCCCACGACAGTAGAGTCAGTTCAACGCAAACGTTACCCCTACTCTTAATTAGAGGGACATTCATTCATTAATTTTTTTTTCATTTTTTAATGTGTCAAGAACATTATAATGGGCATTTTAAAAAACCGAGGGAGTATGTAATTATCATTCAACAACAAAACACAGTATAATCTCAAATCTATTGGGGGTCTAGGGGTGGGGGTCAAGATGTATGCAACCTTACCATGTAAACAAAACTAGAGGGGTTGTTTCCATTAGACGCTTGATGCATTTCTGCATTTACTCACCAAACTTCAAAGTAAAAAGCAAACGAAGTTTGATGTGCCATTTTCATCAAGTCCGTTATTTAGGCAAAGCTAAAACATTGTCTATTATGAATCTTATAATCTTTGATTTTTAGGCAAAAGGGCAACTCTTGTCCTTTTAAAGAAAGAAACTTACCCGTGTGCTATTAAACTTTTCAGTCGGGCAATGCCTCATATAAAGACGTTTGTTCGTTACCACGGTCAAAGTGTAGCGTAAGATCCTATTCATACCCACTCCTTTCTTGAACTAGATATGGAGCCAAGTTTTTATGCTAGTATATTTTTATGATTTGAACAGATGGTTACTGCTTACTTCTGCAAACCTCAGCAAAGCCGCCTGGGGAGCTCTTCAAAAAAATAATTCCCAGTTGATGATTCGATCATATGAGGTACGAAAGATGCACTTTGAACACTAAAGGGAGTTTCTTTTTTTCCTTCCAATTTTTTTCTCTCTTGTATTTACAGATTTCCAAACAGATCCTAAACGTTATAGCTGTGAAAAACAATCCCACATACCAGATGATATAAAAACTGATATTGCGTCTGAATTGTCGCCAGCTGGGGGTGTTGTTTTTACCATCTGTCAATTGTGAAAGTGGATTTTCTTGTACGGACGAACGCAGTAATCTCTCTAAGGTTTGTCAATTAATTTGGTCAATGTAATCATGTGATTTGTGAATTGTAACTTCTCATAATGGCTTAACCCCACAGGTTAAAAAATCTACAATGGAGAAAGAGAGAAGGGCAAAGCTTGTAACTCTAGCTTGGCAAGGAAATATAGATGCAGAGTCTCCTGAAGTTACCAAGTTACCCTTACCCTATGAGCTTCCTCCTACGCCATACTCTCCCGAAGGTGAAAACTCCTTTCAGGATAAAAATTCAAGTCTTAGTATTTAGCTCGTCGAATCAGTAATTTTTTTTCATTTACCGACATTCGATTATACATTTACCTTTCTTGTAATGCAGATGTGCCCTGGTCATGGGATCGTCGTTATGCCAAGAAAGATATATATGGCCAACTTTGGCCTAGGTAAAGGACTATTGGAAACAAGTAAAAATGTGTTTGGTTGGCCCTAACCTGGCTTTCATAAAGAACTGCTTTTGTATATTCTCAAATAGAACATGATGATGATATACTCTTCTTAATCAGGGTTAGTTCCCCAATGTATAATATGCATACATATTCTAGCCCCAGGTTAACCTAATGTTTTGAAGTCATTTCTTTTACTCCTATGGTAAGGACAGGGCTACGACCGGACTGAAAAAACCCGGACCGAACCAAATAAGGATTGTTTTTTTTTTTGTATTTTATTTTTTTCAAAAACATATTATTTCATCTCTTTGATTAAAGCAAATAAAAGCAACATAGTCCCTCTGCCCTATGGATGTCATTGGATTGGGTATCAATTGGACACAGCTTCACCCTCATTCATCATTTCACTCTTCATCCATATGTTGCGTACATCATCCATCACCCAATTCATTCACATCCGTGGATGAAAGAATGGTGGTAAAACGAGTGAAATTAACAATATTATTTGTAATTAATAATAGCGATGTCATTAGTTTATCATAAAGAAAAAATAGTAATAATAATAGAACATACTTCCTCCGTTCCGTTTTAAATCGTCTGTTTTGATTTTTGAGCATATTTAAGAAAAAGAAAAATAGAGTTGATAAAATTGCCATTACTTTTTAAGAGGGGTGACGATGAATGAGAAGATAAGGTGGAGAAGAGTAATTTATTTTAGGGGTAGTTTAGGTATTTTATTCTTAAAAATTTACGATAACAAGTAACAAACAACTTATTTTGGGATGGAGAAAAAAGGCAAACAGATAATTTAAAATGGGACAGAGGGAGTATATTATTATTATGATTATTATTATTATGATGATGATTATTATTATTATTATTATTATTATTATTATTATTATTATTATTATTATTATTATTATTATTATTATTCTTTACAGATACAAATGTGTCAGATGGCATAGAGGGTGTTGGGTGGTAAAAAATCTTCACCCGTATCCGATAAAATACTCCCTCCGTCCCTAACGCACTTCCACACCCCTTCCAATTGCACCACCCGTGTTAAACAATTCTATGCATGATAGGCGTAAGTGAGGGTTTTTATAAGAACTTTTGCATTTATTCATAACATCAACATGTAAAACAACACAAATATAAGGTGGAGAGATGGAAACCCACTATAAAGAATAATGAATAATGAGGCCATGGGTATGATGATATATGCATGTATCAAGAAAATTTTAAACCACCTTTCAAAAAAACCAGGAATTGAAGGAAGATGGTCGAAATGCAAAACCTGGTAATTACAAGGCAATGAAGGCATATTAGCACATTTTTATAAAATCCAGCTTCTTGTCATGACATTGCCTTCCCTTGCCATTTATACCAGCAAGAACCACATGCCCCCCCCAAAAAAAAAAAACTTCTTTTATTTCCCAATTCACCTGGTTTGAGAAAGTTGGAATTAAGAGTTGTTTTTCTTGATCAATCTCTTTCTTTTATCACACATCTCTAGATTGTTTTTACACATTAAACCTTCTTCTTCTGCTACTACATCTTCCTCTGTGGTTTTTTTTGTCACGGACTTCAAAGTGATAGGCTAGGCCAAGTCTATGTAAACTCAATATGTAGCCACTTCTATGGTCAATGGCTTGGGCTCGTCTTCGGCTAGCTTCACCTTTTGTTTATTCGAGCGGGTTGACCTTGACGAAGCAGATGAACCACTTGACCTAAGCTTCTTTCGCTTCTGTTTCTTAGCACCACAAGGAACCTCTCTAGATTGTGCCGTGCCATTGCAAAAATCAGATCCTGATTGCAACTCTGCACAATAAGCCTAGAAATTATACATGGAGAAATGTTCCAAAAGCTCATATTTGGCTACACCTTGATCAAAGGATTTGCACTAAGAAGAAAGAAAAACCCACCTTGGGAAGACCATGGAGAAAGTCCATGTCCCAAATTACCAATTGTTGGTGAAATAAAGTCAGGCCCTGCCTTGAAGTCATTCATCTACAATTCATGCCAAGATGAATGGGAAATTGGGTTAGATTAATTATCTTACATGTCTATATCAAAAACAAAAAAGAATGGAAAATAAAGAAATATGCATACCCAAGTAGGTGCATTACCAGCTTGACCATCCCAACCAATGTGTGCAACATGCTTAACATCTGTTGGCACTCCAATCTCAATCTCAATCTCACGATCTTTCACTACTGCAATTATAAAAAACTAGCACATTTTTAAGAATGCCCAGAAAAAGAAAATCAAGAATTTACACAAAACAAAAAGTAATGGAATTTATTCGTTGGGAAATACCAAAAATGTTAGAGATGTATTTGAATCCAGCTTTGAATGACCCTTTCATCTTGGTTAGACTCGTCCCTGCCTATGGGAAACGGATAAAAGCCTGCAATCAATAGTGCATTTAGAATTCCTCTCAAATTTTCAATTTTAATCACATAAAGTTTCAAAATTTACCTTATGGGAGAGCAAGAATTGCATAGATGGAAAAAACCCAAAATTTTTCTTGGAATTTTGGGCGAAAATCAGGCATGGAGGAAGAACAGTATGGGAAAGAAATCAGATATAATTATGGAAAGGGCCATTTTCTGGGGAGAGATCAATAACGAAAGAAAGAAGAATGGGATTTGGGAAGTAGATGGGAGAGCCACGAAACCTCCCAGAGAAAGCTGAGGGGTTCGTTTCTTTACATTTTAGTACTCCTTATTTTACAAATGAAGTCAGGGATAAAGAGATGGGAGAGGAGAGTGCTAAATATGGTTTTGTTCTTTTAGTGTCTTTAACTCTTTTATTTTCTTTCAATTTTTGGATCATTTTAGATGTATTTAATAAAAAATAAAACATAGAGTTAGAAATAGTCCAACAACTTGTACGGCATTTTCTGTACATTCACGATGAGTATTCATTTGTGAAATTTGCACTAAATAGGACCAAAACATAATGACTTTCCTAATTTAGGACTTAAACTTTTTTATTCCCTAAATAGGACTTAATAATGTCTTCGTGGAAGGAATAATGCCCAGCAATGATAGACATTACTTGAATAATGACTAAAGAATAATGACCAAAGGTCCTACATTCGGAAATAAAAACATATGGTCTTATTTTGGGAAAGTCATTATGTTTTAGTCCTATTTAGGTAAATTACTCTATTCATTTATGAGCTACAAAGTACTAAATACTTCTTTTTTCCAAAATTCAGTTATGCTAAAAGAAATGATTATTCAAATAATCAAATATGAATATTCAGATGTACGAAAAACATCGTACATCCAGATGTATAGTATAGGTACTCCCTATTGGCTAGAGATAAGCTCCAACTCGGTTTGCTGCATATTACCCCAAGCTTTCAACAACCATATGTCGTTGTACTCTCTCAACTCCTGGAGATCAACAAACTTTATCATGGAAGTTGTTATCTCCGTCAAATCTTGTTTGTACTGCCGAGGTGGGGTGGAGGTAACTTGGCGCTTTCTCTTGTTGTTTCGACCGAGCAGTCAGCTAGGTTCTCTGGTGAGCAAGGAAGAAGCTGTTGAGCGAGTCATGGAGAACGTTCCAACTTCATCGTCATCCGCGTCATTTAAGTTAATGGGTACCGTTGGGTTATGGAACCAGGGGACCTAGGAGGCTAGACAAAAGAGTATCGAATGAGAGTCTAGAACGCTCAAGTCAGGAATTAAGTGAGATTGCAAAATGCTAGTCCAAAAGAGGTTATGGCCTAGTATGTTTTACATATTTTGGTCCATTTGAGGCCGATACCATCCAACCGAAAAATGTATTGTAATAAGGGTTGTTTGGATCCATTGTGTAGAAGAGAGTTTAGAATCGAGAAGAAAATTATACTCCCTCTATCTGATACTAACTTTTTTTTTTGACTTTTTACTAATTTAAATGTTAGTTAAATTAGAAGTGTGTATTTGTAGTTGACTTTCCAAGTTTGTCCTTAATGTGATAGATAAAAGTAAGATATGATAAGTAGATTATTTGTGAAAAAGTATAACGTGATAGGTAGGGTAAGAAAAGGATAAAAGTGGTTTTGTAATAAATTTTTTAACAAGATGTAACGATTAAAACCAACACTAAAAAATTAAAAATACTCCATCCGTTTCTAAAAAAGAGTTCCTATTTTGACTAACAAGTGTTTTGGGAAAAGAGAAAAAAAATGAAGTGAAAATGTAGGGAGTAATATGCAACGCGGTAGAGCAGTTATTCAACGGCTCGGACCGTAAAAGTTTGAAGCGGAGCCACAGTAAGGGCAATCACCCTTGGTCACGCCCCTATATCACCCCCGTGTTGTGGCACGACGGAGGAGGCGCGACCCAGACAATCATGTCCGGGTCGCGCCATTACCACATAGTCTTACGCATGGTGTGAGGATACTCTCTTTCTCTTTCTCTACAGCAAGCAATATGGCGACATTAAAGACCCCCCAACAGCGCCATAAATGCCCTTTCATCCTCTCAATCCCCTCTGCAATAACTCCTCCCCTCTCTCTACCCCTTCCCCTTCTCCATCTACTCCTCCGATCCCTTTCCAATGCTCTCTCCCCCTCTCTCTCTCCTCCTCCTCCCCATTCTTCTTCTTCTTCTTAAATTTTATTCACGAGAAATATAAGTTTCCCAGCTGCTTCTGCAACTATTCACCAGATCCATCACCCACCCAGGGTAAGTTTATATATTTCCCACTCAAGACAAGAAAAATAAAACAATTCTTTTCTTTTTTAACGTTGTCTAGGTTTAATTTCCGTTATGTAATATTTTTTCAAATTTGCAGACATAAGAAGAAGAAGAAGCTAGCCCGTCAAGGACCGCTATTTTCGCTGGCGTTATATTCTCTCTCTTTTTTTTAGAAAAAATTTTAGCTTAAAATTATAAATCTCTCAAGGAAGAAAAAAAAGTGAGAGAAAATATTTAAGTTTATTTTATAATATACATATAAATACAGTTTCAGCCTTTTTGCTGTCAAGACAGACAGACAAGGAGGAAAAAAACCTCGGTTTTAACATCCTAAAAAAACTTAAGTCAAACCTATATATATCTACACACCATGAGAGAGGTAGAGAGAGAGTCGTCATCTTTAGGGTTTCTTCTGGAGATAATATAAAGTTCAGGGACCTTGTGTGAAGTTTCCGGCCGGCGAAGGGCGACGGCGGCGACGGCGGATGACTGAGTAAGTGAGAAATGGGTCATCAAAGAAAAGTTCTAATTTGTGCAATAAGTCAATTATTTGTACATTTTAATTATGAAGTTGCACCAACATGCTTACCCTTTTTAGGAAAAAAACGTTTGTTTGATTGTTCTTTTGTTTTGCGAAATCACACTGCTAATTTGACGTTTTTTTCTTGTTTTAATTTTGGTAACCTCTAGCTGTGCAGATCTACAGCTTTGAAGAAGTAACAAGTTTTATTCAGCTTGGTAATAATAATAATAAATTAAAAAAAGATGTATCAGCCAAATATGTACCTGGAGAGCCACCAACACCACCACCGCGGTGGCCACCACCACCTGCTCGACATGAGCGGCCACAAAAACCCGGAAAACGAGTTCGACAGCATGATAAGAGAGGAAGAGTACGAGAGCAAATCGGGGACGGACATAATGGAGCCGCCGTCCGGCGACGATCAAGATCCCAATCAACGCCCCACCAAGAAGAAGCGTTACCACCGCCACACTCAACACCAAATCCAAGAAATGGAAGCGTTAGTGTTCTTTTATTTCTTACTGCCATACAATGTTTATATAATGCACTTCTTCACATATATTTCATCATGATCTTAGGATTATGCTAGTAATAATAGTTTTTTCATTTCTCCCAAAAAGAAATTTTAATTGAATATTTAGGAGTATCAAATTTTGATCACCTTTCTTACTAATACTTATTATCTGTGTTTATTCGATAAAATAATATATTTATATATTCAAATAAAATCTCCTAGGTTTTTAAATTAAATGTTACATTTTAAATTAATGGAATTTTTAAATTAAATGTTACATTTTAAATTTATACTATTAAATCAACTTAAATAAGATTGAAACATCAAAATGATATTCAAATAAAATCTCCTAGGTTTCGTTTGGTACATAAAATTTAAATTATGGAATTAGAATTGAGAGAAATAGTTCAAATTCTGGTGTTTGGTAGCACAAAAATATGTAGATTTGGAATTCATAGTGCCAAAAATGAGTTGAAATGAGAGAATTTAATTCCATCTAAATCAATTCCATAGAATTTTAACTTCTCATTCAATACCAATTCTATCAATTTCATGTACTAAATGAACCCTTATATTTTTATAACCAAAATAGGAGTGGACTGGGAATGTGAGAATTAATGTCCCCATTAACACTATGTATTGGCATTTAACAGTGTTTTATTGGTATTTTGTTTTGACATTGTAAATTTTTTTGTCATTAATATTCCTTCCGTTCCTTAAAACTCTTCCGCCTTAAATTTTTGCGTGCCTCATTAAACGCTGTTACTCCCACCTAAAATATCTAAATATACCCCACTATGTAGTTTATTGTGGGTAGAAGTTGTTTTAGGGGTATTTTAGACATTTCAGGTGGGATAGAATTATTTTATGGGCTGCGCAAAAAATTAAAACGGAAGTGTTTTCTGGAACGAAGGAAGTACTCCCTCCGTCCCGTGAAACATGTGACATTTGCTTTTTAGGAGGGATTTAAGGGATTGTATTTTGGTATTGAATTTCCAAAAATGTCCTTTGATGTGATGGGTAAAAGTATGATTTGATGGATAGATTATTAGTAAAAAGGTATGATGTGATAGTTAGGGTATGAAAAAATAAGGGGTAAAAGTGACTTTTTAATACAAATGAGAAGTGTTTTGTGGGACGGATAAAAAAAGAAAGGGGAAAGGTTTCACGGGACGGAGGGAGTAGTATTTAAGGTCCTATTTTGTTGTGTAGTATGTTTTTTTCTAGTTTAATGCATATTGTTTTCAAATAAATTAATTTGAAAATAATCATCTTTGATTAGTATTTGTTAGAGTCATCTACTCCTACTCTTTTTTTTGTTTAATTTCAAAACCAATCGGAAATATAATCCGGGACGAAATAATAATTATCTGTCTTAATACATACATAAACATTATATAATTATTATTGTAACATTATAGTGTGTAATGTAACAGGTATTTTAAAGAACACCAGCATCCAGATGATAAGGCAAGGAAGGAACTTGGACGTAGATTAGGGCTCGAGCCTCTACAAGTCAAGTTCTGGTTCCAAAACAAACGCACTCAAATGAAGGTTCTCATTATTCTCTTTTAGCAGTTTGTTAATTCATAAATATTGAAAGGCACTACCAATTAAATACTTTTCCATTCAATTCTTTTGAATGTCTATTACATTAAGGCTCTTTAATTTTGCACCAAGTGTGGAATTAATTATGTTAATAAATGTTACATGTACATCAGGCGCAACACGAGCGCGGCGAGAACTCACAACTGAGGGCAGAGAATGAGAAGCTTCGCGCCGATAACATTCGTTACCAGGAAGCACTCAGTAACGCCACGTGTCCGAACTGCGGTGGCCCTGCTTCTATCGGAGAGATGTCGTTCGACGAACAACAGCTAAGAATCGAAAATGTTCGTCTAAGAGAAGAGGTATATATATACATCTGTCTATATATAGAGAATTGTACTTGCTATAAACTTAATACTCCGTATATATTGTGACATTAACATATTTTAAGAATTTATTTTGGGAGTGAGGAAGTGTAATGTACTCATTTTGTCCCATTATGTTTTTTTTGTTTGTTTTGGCTTGTACAAAGTATTTGTCTTCTACCAATTTAGGGTTAGTTACATTAACATGTTTCTAATAATTAACATGTGTAGATTGAAAGAATTACTCAAATTGCTGCAAAGTTTGTTGGGAAGCCAATGCTCTCGTTCTCAAACCTGCCACCTCACGGGCCGAACCGGACGCTTGACCTCGGGGTCGGAAGCTTTGGGCACATGTCGGGGGATTTGTACGGGCCGGGCGACGTTCTCGGGTCGGTTTCGGGCCCGACTGACGCTGACAAACCGGTGATTATTGAGCTGGCGGTGGCTGCAATGGAGGAGCTGGTCAGAATGGCTCAAGCCGGGGAGCCATTGTGGGCCCCGTGTCCCGAAAACTCGGCTAACAAGGAGGCATTGTGTGAGGACGAATATGTCCGGTCGTTCCCTCGGGGAATCGGACCGAAACCGCTCGGATTGGTCTCCGAAGCGTCGCGTGAGTCTGCTGTTGTCATCATGAACCACATTAATCTCGTCGAAATTCTCATGGATGTGGTATTTATTTCTGTCACATTATGAAATCTCTTCTTCTGTTTGGTTTAATTAAGTAATAACCATCTCTAATAAGTGTTTATTTTATTTATTTTTTGTTTGTTTAATTTTAGAACCAATGGGCAAATGTGTTTGCTGGAATTGTGTCAAGGGCAATGACTTTGGAGGTTTTGTCAACTGGTGTTGCAGGCAATTACAATGGGGCATTGCAAGTGGTACTATACATATGTTACTTGCAAATAAATGTAGTCCAATAATTTATGTTGTGTTTATTACGTAATTAAGGGTAATTATTTGTCTTATGCTAATTACTTCTTAGATGAGTGCTGAGTTTCAAGTCCCTTCACCGCTCGTCCCGACCCGAGAAAATTATTTTGTGAGATACTGCAAACAACACTCCGACGGGATGTGGGCCGTGGTCGATGTCTCGTTGGACACGTTGCGCCCGTCTCCGATCTCCCGGTGTAGAAGAAGGCCTTCTGGTTGTTTGATCCAAGAAATGCCCAATGGTTACTCTAGGGTATGTACAAAAACTAACCCTCTCTTGTAACAACAATTAGTGTTACCTTATTCTTTTCGCTATTAATTAAATATCGATATATACATTTCACGATATGTCTCAGGTAACATGGATCGAGCATGTTGAGGTTGACGATCGATCTGTTAATAACTTGTACAGACCGCTCGTCAGCTCGACCCTTGCGTTTGGAGCCAAACGGTGGATAGCCACATTGGACCGACAGTGCGAACGACTAGCTAGCGCAATGGCTAATAGCATTCCAGCAATAGATGGTTGCGGTACGTAGAGATATATCAAAGAATTAAACTTAATACGAAGTATTCGTTTGGCAATAGTTTCAGCAACACTTAGCATTTTGAAAATGACTATCTGACAATACTGTTTAACTTTAGCATTTTCAAACTTAAACCGCAACATTTAAAAATAATTCAGAATGCTAACGCTAATTCCAAACGAAGAGGCGATACATTCTTTACATATAGTATCTTTTTTTTCGACATAACATTTGCTTTTCGTGTGTTAGTGATAACGAGTGCGGAGGGCAGGAAGAGCATGCTAAAGTTGGCGGAGAGGATGGTGATGAGTTTCTGTGCAGGTGTGGGTGCATCCACGGCCCACACCTGGACGACATTGTCGGGAGGTGGGCCCGATGATGTTAGGGTTATGACCAGGAAGAGCGTAGACGATCCCGGGCGGCCGCCCGGGATCGTCCTAAGCGCCGCCACTTCTTTCTGGCTCCCGGTCCCGCCCAAGCGAGTCTTTGATTTCCTTCGTGACGAAAACTCAAGAAGTGAGGTAAAATTATTGTCACATTCCCTTATATTTTTCCTAATTGAATCAAAGTGTCCATGAGTAATTTATTAATTTTATTTACAGTGGGACATTCTCTCAAATGGTGGCCTTGTTCAAGAAATGGCACACATTGCCAATGGCAGAGATCCAGGCAACTGTGTATCTCTATTGCGTGTTAATGTAAGGCATTTCATTTTCATTATTTCTCACTTTATTATATTCTAGTGATCAATTTTTTCAGTATTGGTAGATTTTTACTGAAAATAATTAATTTTGAAAATTTGGTAAATTTAGATCCTTTTATTGGAAATTTAATTATTTAGATACATTGAAAAGTGAATGAATCTGGACATGACGTGTGTCCACATTCATTTATTTTTCAGTGTATCTTAAAAGTCATGGCGGGAATGATTAATAAGTTCGATCGTCGCTTTCATTGTAGAGCGCGAATACGAGCCAAAGCAATATGTTGATACTTCAAGAGAGTTGCACGGACTCGACGGGGTCCTTCGTGGTATATGCACCGGTGGACATTGTGGCCATGAATGTGGTCCTAAGTGGGGGCGACCCTGACTACGTCGCCCTCTTACCCTCAGGTTTCGCCATCCTCCCCGACGGGCCCACAACCACTGGAGGAGGTCAAAACTCCGACCAGACCGGAGGTGGGCCCGGCGGGTCTCTACTCACAGTGGCGTTCCAGATATTGGTCGATTCGGTCCCCACCGCGAAACTCTCCCTCGGGTCGGTCGCGACGGTCAATTCCCTCATCAAGTGCACCGTCGAGAGGATCAAAGGCGCTGTCGCGTGCGAAAACGCCTGAGATTCTGTCTCGAGGCGTTCTTTTTTTTGGAGGAATGATAATAAGAAGTCAAGAACGCACCTGAAGCCATCCTTGTGGACTGGTGGTCTGTTAATGAGATGAAAACAAAGCAGAAAAGCATTTCACCAGGGTGATAGGTTCGGGAATTGACTTTATGGTAATGATGGGGAAGAAGAAGAAAGATTATTATTATCATATTATTATTATTTATATTATTATTATTACCAGTATTATTAAGATTAAGGTTGCATGCAAACGTTGTTTAGGTTGTTGAAATGTTCCAAGTAATCATAATTAGTACGTTGATGTTGTCTGTCTAATATGTTTGTTTGGCTTAGCAGTGTACTTAGGCCTGGCCTCTAGGGTTTTTATTTCTCAATTTGTATGTGTTCTTCGAAGAAAAACAAAGTTTGGTAGTTTTGACTATGGGAATTGAATCTTTTGCTGACGAATTTTAAATTAATTGTTCAATTCTGTATGGATCTTCCATTTGATCTTTGATTCATTAATGAGATCAAGTTTTTCCTCTCAACATAGTTCTGGTAGGTATAGATAGATAGACAGGAGAGTGCTATGCAACCGATATGATGGACTACAAATAATTGTAATTTATTTGAATTTTATATCTAGGGATTTTAATTAGTCTCCATTTTAGTCCTCAATATGTTAACCAAAAATACTATAGACCAGTTTTGACATTTATTAGCTAATGTATCTCGTATATAATGGGAAACTATCTTAGTTCTTACATGACATTTATTCAAGATTTCAAGACTCATCTTTGATGGATCCAATATCATTTTTGCTCAAATGCTCAATTGGGACATGTTTGGGAATAGCGTTAACATTCTGAAAAGACTATTTACGGGCAACGTTTAGCGTTAGCGTTTTCAAAATAATCTGCACTGTTAAAATTTTATTCAAAATGCTAACGCTAATCTCTAACGTTATTCCCGAACAGACCCTTTATGAAGATGCAGAGGCTTACGATAGGGAACCTGGTGTAAGGGTAAACCTATGAAAATTTGGCATGAGATTGTCGTGCTATGTAACCCTAACATTTTGTGGTTACGAATGACCCGCCTCCAAGCATTGTACTACAGACAACACAAACAATTAATGTCTAAGTGTCACACAGAAAATAACTAGTGTGTGTCTGTGCAAAGTTTAGGGTCATTTGTAACCCCAAAATGTTAGGGTTGCAATTGTTTTATTGAGATTGAGATGATTAGACAAGATCTAAAATTTCTATCCTTACCGAGGATAGGAGGAATCTGGGATCTAAGACTAAGGTAATTGAGTAGCCATTTACGTTTGAGACTTGTTTTTACTCTTGTCGTTGTGTCATTTCTATGCTTGAGGTCTAGTTGCTAACAACTTGTTTTCTTAGACCTGTGCAAATAAGAGTCGGCTCGTCTCGCTTGTCCAGTCAACCCTTTAAAAAGAGCAGATATGAGCAATTTTTAATACCCACATGGGTGGACCTGCCCAGACCCGATTGTACGTATTTGGGCAAATCTAGAAGTTACTTTTAGCCCATCCAGGCCACCAGACTCATATTCATCAAATACATTTACTTTATTATTAATTATCTAGCCCATATAACTATTAATTTTATATTTCATGTATAATATATAGTTCAATTCACTCACCTCTATTAAACAAAACCAATAGTCTTTTAATGAATTAGTATGATGAGTTTATTAATTATGTAACAATACATCTATTATGCTTTCTATGTAAATGTAGTGACTGTTGATTTTATTTTAAACATTGAAAAAAGAAGTTCAATGTTTTTTCTTTTAAATTTTTGGCAAAAACAATTTTCTTGATGTTTTATCTCGGCCAGGCGGCTCGGTGGGCAATTCGGCCTGCTAAGTTGGGTGGGTATGGGTAAAGTCGTAAAGAGTTTAGCTTATCAAATCCGGGCCGGGCTAGACCCGCCCATGTAAATGGACTAATAATTTGTATCAAGCCGGCCTAGATCCTAATTTGCACGGGTCTAGTTTTTTCTCTTTGCAATTTTATTTATTTTTTGTTTGCTCTTTGTTTCATCGTTCGTCAAAGACTTTCTATGAAATGATTTGGGATCATGCTACACTTACACCAAAAAATATATCCTATTTGTACACCATAGGTTTGCACAAACATTTCGATGGTTTACACCGACACAAGTGTTGGTGCGTTAATAAAAATTCACACGGACACAAATGTTGGTGTGTTTAACAAAAATTAGTTTTACACCAACACAAAATGTTGGTGCAAAACTACGGGGTACAAATTGGGATACAAATCTTGGGGTACACATAGCATAATCCAATGATTTGTTATATTGCTCGAACACCCAAGATGTCTTTCAATAAACTTTCGAAGAGATCAAAGTCTACCCACACCCAAGATTTACTAGGTTCTTGTTCTATATAGGTGGAGGTCGATATTGAGAGAGGCTATGTGCTCAATTGTCTTGGCGATGGGCCCACTTCGAGCATTTGAGGTGTAGTTGGAATGGTCAATTTAAAGATGGTTGACGTGCAGTGGCAGGTTCCATCGTCTTGTCAGTCTGAATTTGCAACTCCGTTGACAAAGTTTGGACTCATTTTGAATGGATTTGAGTCCTACAAATGTTTAATTAATGATTATTTGACTCAAAAGTGTGGACTCATTTTTCTACTTACTAGCTTAGTTTTGTATTCTTAATTACTTCAAGGACAATTCTCATGTTCTGAATTATATTCTATGTAACACTGCAACTCGCATAATCCGAATACGTATCGGGTTGCTACTAATTTGTCTTCCAGCACAACTTAATTTCAAAATAATTTTAAAATATATATTTAAATATATATAATTCAAACATTCATCGGTGTATTTGAAAAGTGATGATACGGAAGCTTAAGTCATTATTACATACAACTTGGGAATCAAGCTCGTAAGGGTATTAAGTCAATTGGAAATAACTAAGAGTTCAAAATCTTCAAATATGCTCATGCACATCTCTTCGTCCCGATTGTCCTCCAAAATTGGCTCTAAGTTCATGTTAGTTGTCTTCGAGTACCTATGTGTAGAAAAATGACAAATGTCACACGCTCAACATTGAAGCTTAGAAAGAAATATCTAATGTTTTAGCTATACATACAAACGACCCCAATTCCCATATTATCATGCACATAAATATACATAACAACATGCATAAACACATACTTGAAGAAATATGATCACCAAATCCATACGCTAACAGATTACTCTAATTTTTGTTAGGTCTTGTTCTTGTTACTTTTATATGGGAGTCATGATCTTCCCCTTCGGAACGAATGTCAAGCTCAAACCAATTTGGGAGTTCCTCGTTGACTGTGTGAGATCTCTGTCCCCTTCAGAACGATAGTTTATAGATCTCTGTGCGCACCGATTAGCCATTGGACCTAGCAGGTACCACATGGCTCTGATCCTTTTAAACTTATGGTATAACTTGTCTCTATTCCATTCAGGACGAATCCTAGAGTTCCTTTAGATTCATAAGTTATTTTTAATGTTTTATTTCTTACACAAGTGTATATCATATAAATATTCACATCCAACATAGCAAACGTAATCAACATATATATTCAAATATCGGCCTAGAGCTAGGGACGAACACCCAAGTTTATCGTCATGCAACAACCAAAGTCTCTGAATTGGTCATTGACGGAAGACATAGACATATGGACAAACTCTAGGTACCTGACGGTACCTACTCTGGTATTGGGGTACCGATACGGTACCTGGGTATCGTTAAGATGGAATGAGGTACCGTAAGGGTATCGTTAAGATTTCGTTAAGAATGAAATTCTTCTTCTTTTTCTTCTTCTTCTTCTTCTTCTTCTTCTTCTTCTTCTTCTTCTTCTTCTTCTTCTTCTTCTTCTTCTTCTTCTTCTTCTTCTCCTCCTCCTCCTCCTCCTCCTC
>OOIL02002240.1:2249999-2380267 GCA_900332095.2 Cuscuta campestris
TCAATAATTAATTAGTTAATTAATTATGATAAACCGGATTTTAGGGCGTTACATTCTTTATCAAAATATATTTCCAATTCCAAATTTTTATTTCATTATATATCTATGTAATTTGGAAATGAGAAATATAATATGAAAAATAGGTACACAAGTTATGGATTGGAAAATTGTATCAAATGTAACTAGAATTGAAAAATTAAGATGCTGATCATTAAATAAATGATTAATCTCATCTAATTAGAAGTGTTGATTATGTTTGAGGACTATTTTCAAAATGAATATTTTTGTAAGAATGACTTAAATAAAAAATACTTGGTCCGTCTCTGAGTGTTTGTCCACTTTTGACTTTTGGAACTGTTCATCTAAGCACTTTGACTCATCAAATTCTCTCAATGTGTAAGCCTAAAAATAGTCATGTGTGATCTTGTTTGATTCGTCTTAACATATAAATTATTAATATATAATTTTTATAATTTTTTAATATACAAATTACAAGATAAAATGGATTAAAGAAGTGCATTGGATGGTGTGCAAAAATGAAAGTGGACAAACACTCAGGGACGGAGGAAGTATTTTACAGGGACTAAAAATAAAGTTCGACTATTTTACAGAGACTAAAAGCATATTCAACACTTAATACTATATACAATTTGTGTTTCCAAACAAAGAATTTAGAATTATAGTACAATTTTATATCAATCTCTTAATTATACCAAACAAACGATATGAAAATGAATTACAATTCAATTCCATCCAATTCAATTACAATTTCATGTACGTAGCGCAATATTTTTGTGGCCGAGCTACTTTATTGCAATTGTTTTAGAGAATTGAGAGAGTCACAACTAAAAAGTTCATAAAATTTATAAACTACTACCTCCGTCTCAGAGTATTTTTCCACTTTCATTTTTACACACCATCCAATACACTTCTTTAATCCATTTTATCTTGTAATTTGTATATTAAAAAATTATAGAAACTATATATTAATAATCTATATGTTAAGACAAATCAAAAAAGATCACACATGACTATATTTAGGCTTACACATTGAGAGAATTTGATGATTCAAAGTGCTTAGATGAACAGTTCTAAAAGTCAAAACTGGACAAATATTCCGGGACGGAGGGAGTATTTGTGAACCTCCTTTTAAAAAATAAGAGTTTTAAAATAATTAAAATGAAAATATTTAAATTCACAAATGACTAGTTTATAAATATTGTGATCTTTTTTATGTGTGATTATTCCATCATTTACTTCTTTGTTGAGTTTGTTCTAATTTTTTAAAAGAATAAATTTCATAATTGGTTCTTTATAATTTGAAATTTTTTTCTATTTGGTCTTCTATTATCAAATATTACTGATGTGGTTCTTTTTCTATGAGCACTTTTTCATAAATAATCCTTTTTGACTTTCTGTCATGTTGGTATTAATTTGAGGGATAAAAGTATAATTTGAAATCACTTATGGCTGGTGACGTATTCTTATGTCGCTCAGAAGAATACAAGTCAACAATATTGACTATAACTATAGACTATAGGTATAGTAGAAAGCGATTACAATTCACCAGCGATTCAGGAGCGTCCTCTGAAATTGTGTATGAAAAAAAAAGATATATACTTGGTGTAAAGCCCACTTTAAATTTTTAATGGGATTAACAATTCTGAACATCTATTGGTGTAAAGCCCAACACAAAGCTTATTGGACCCGATTCATTTCGACCACTACTTGGCAGGATCTTGTCAAGGACACAACGGTCATGGCACGAATGCAAAGTGTCAAAAGATTAATTTTTGATTAAATTCCATAAAAGGTCCTCAGTTATAGATCGTTTTACATATTTAGTCATTACATATCAAATATTACTAATTTAGTCCTCAATTATTATATCATTTTTCACGAATGATCCTTTGTTAACGTTTTTGTTAAAAACATGGATAAATCTGTATATTCATACTCCTCTCTTTCCTCAATTAAGCTTCCTCCCTGAGTTTAAAGCTCTAAACTCGAAACTGAAATGATCATTCCTTTCTCAATTATTAGTCTTTCTGGTTTCGAATTTGGGTTCCACCATTTAGACAAACAATTGAGAGAAGAATGATGATTTCGGTTTTGGGTTCAAAGCTTCAAACTCAGCGATGAGTTTGGGAAAGGAGTGCGAGGGGATGGAAAAAGCTTAATTGAAGAGAGAAAGGAGTGTGAATTTACAATTTTATCCACGTTCTTAATAGAAATGTTAACAAAGGACCATTCGTGGAAATGAATATAATAATTAGAGACTAAATTAGTAATATTTGATATGTAGGGACTAAATATATAAAACGACCTATAATTGGAGACCTTTTATGGAATTTACTCTTAATTTTTTTAACTTATTCTGTACTATTAATTTTCAATCAGAAACAATTTTAAGTATAATTGGGGGGGTGTATTCAAAATCCTAATTGAATACTTATGGATTTTTAAAATCCAAAAACTCCTACATAGTCCCTATTGAATACATCTCCCTTAGAATCATAAGTTGAAGAGAACAATCACTAGGCCTCAAAAGATATATAGTTAGGCTAGTCACATATTTTATAATAGACAAACAAGAGAAAAGTTTATAAATAGTCCGTAATTACAAGTAGTTTCTATATTTAGAGTTTGTTTTTTAGGACTGGAAAAAAAAAGTTGGAAGAAACTGGAAGAAACATGAATGAACTGGAAAAACTGGAAAAAATTAAAAAAATCTGAAAAAATTAGAAAAAAATTAGAAAATCTAAAAAAACGTTTAAATTTTTTTGTGTTTTTTTATATTATTCTCATTATAATTCTTGTTGTTATAAATTATTATTATTAGTTAAGAGTTCAAGCTCTGAAAAACAGGCTCTTAGAGCATGTTCTTTAGAATTGGAAAAAATAGCTAGATGTTGGAAGAAACTGGAAGAAACTAGAAAGAATTGGAAAGAACTGGAAAATCTAAAAAAAATTAAATTTTTTTGTTTGTATTTTAAGAGTGCCTAGTACTAACTTATAAATTTTCATTTTAAACAAGCAAATTAACATGTCCTAATTCTCTCCTCATCACCTTCTTCGCACATCTTTCTCTTTTTTTTAACTTTCTAAAGTGTGTTTTCTTCGTCTAATCTTTTAAATCTAATCTGATTTTTTTAAGGCTGATCTGATCTAATCTAATCCGAGTGAATAGATTTGAACGTTTGCTATGCTTTAATGGATCTTATCCTTTAATGGATCTTATCCATCTGCTTGTAGTTTAATTTAAAATTTTGTTGATCAAATATGATTATATTGTCTACTCAGCATTAAAAGAACAACATACATGATGACTGGGCAGCATCAGAGTAACAATATAAATATGAGATAATTTTGGGAGTAATGATGTAATTTAATAAACTTGAGAGTAGTAATGTAAAAATGTGAATTTTTAGAAGTATTCATGTGAAATTTTTCAAAATTATTTTGTCTTATTTGGTGTAAAGGACTATTTATGAAACAATTTTCAAAAATTAAGGACCATATTAATGTAATATCTAGGAACTGGAAACTAAATTTAAAAACTATCTATAATTAGTGACCATTTATTAAATTACTTAATAAAAATTATTTCATCAAGTTTGTTGTAGAATATTGAACAACCATTTATTAACAAATAGTTACATGTTCACTACAAATAAACTCTACAAAATGTTGTGTGCTGGGTAATCATAGATGAGTCTCAAACTCTCAATAAGTACTTCATCCCTCCTAGATTAAAGATTAAGGTAGGGTTACGTTCAATTTATTTTTTCTGCCTATTACTTATTCTTATTATAATCAGATCAAATCAGACCAGGTCAACTTAGACTAGACCATATCAGATCAGAAGCATCTTTCATTATAACTACAATCAGATCATATCAGACTAGATCAAATCAAGCGAACGGAACGCAACCTAATTATTCTATTCTTTTAGTTCATAAAATTATTATCCTACTTTCTTACTAATATAATTAATAAAGTAAAAAATATATGGTTCACGATCTTTATCTTTCTTCTAAAAAAATTCTCAATCATACATTTTTTATTTTTTACGAAGTGAGAAGAGTGTTCTTGAAGAGAAAATGATATGTGTAATTAATTTAAAAATGACAATATAATTTTCTCTTGATTCACGTAGAGGACCATAAGCTACCGGTTTATAACCATTTATAATAAATGAAAAATAATAGACCCATTGAACAAGAGTGTGTCTTTGTTGCACCTTGGGTGCATATTGATTTTGTGAACCTTCTTACATAGTAAAAAAAAATTTAAAAAGAAATGTTTATTTAAGTAGTAAAGAAATGCTTATTTTGCTCATATATAGAGGTCCACCATAGAATTTGCCATTGAAAAAGAAATGTTTATTTAAGTAGATGTCTTTCTTGGCCATAGCTCGTAATTTGCCATAGAAAAAATTTGCCACCATAGAATTTGCCATTGAAAAAATTTAAAAAGAAATGTTTATTTAAGTAGATGTCTTTCTTGCCATAGCTCGTAATTTAAGTTAACAATTCTTTTAGAAAGTTACAAAAAATCCAAGAACTTCAAAAGATAGATTTCTACTCATCTCGAGAGATTCAATTATCTAAATATCCAGAAAGTTACATACATATCCAAAAAAATATAACTTTTCAACCCAAAATGAATTCGGGCAAAATGAACACGCCCTAAAAATAATTAGTGTGATTTTGTAATGGTGAACATAAAAATAAAAGCAAGAACAAGAAATGGCAATGGAGAAAGGAGCTAAGCAACCTAATTTAGGAAATTAAAAAAGGTCATCAAAAAGGTTAGAGAGGCTAATGGCGTGGAGATGAATGAGAGAGACGTATGGGTCACATTGGATGTATAGGGGATATGTTTTTCACATGACTCTTTCAGGCCGCTATCATCCTAAAATTGCACCCGAGATAGTGCTACAAAAGATTTGATTGTCCTTTCCAAATTAGGAATGTCCCTTTGATCAATGCATTCCTGACAAATTGTATGTTACAACCCGATGTACCTCCCTCTTCGTATATCATGAAGAATTTGTATTTAAAAAAATATTTTAAAATGAACACTATGTTATTTCAAAATGAACAGTATGTTGTTTTAGAATGAATACTACAGTGTCTCATAATGAACACTATGACGAGCAGTATTTAGAATGATCACTATAGTTAAAACTAAATATTGTATTGATTCAAAATAAATATTTACTGAGTGTACCTAACACTACGTATAACCGGGCATACAATATACAATTATTACAATCTCATACATCCAGCTCATTTAATATTGTTATTATTTACTTGCATTTAGGCCCAAAACACTCAACTCATTCTATCCACTAAAGAAAGCCCGGGTGAGATAAGCATTACGACAGTAGTATACATGATATGGGCCGGGAGCAAACCGACCCAAAAGTGTGGCCCAATCTCGCGACATTGATGGGTAAGGTGACATCTATGAAGAACAACGTTTTAGCTTTAACATTTTAAAACTTAATCTACACCATTAAAATTAAAAATAATCTAAAACGCTAACATTAATTGATAACATAATAAGTATTTTAGCCATTAAAGAACTTGGGTAAGTATTTAAGCCATTCAAAGAGTTAGTAACAAAGTGCATAAACTGCATATATAGACAGAATGGTACACGCTACAATTGACCTAAAAGGAGACAGTCCAAACAAACAGCAAATCAGAACAAACATTTTATGACCAAAACATAATAATCGCACCATCTAACTCCCAGCAGACGGCAGAGCAGCCATGAACGAATTGTACGAAGACTCGAGATCAAAGTGCAGCTGGCGAGACTGCTGCTCGGTCAGCTCATCTGCGGCCCCCATTTTCGACAGCCTCCCCAGCCACTCTCTCATCTTGGTCTTCCCTTCAAAGTCAGGGGGCAAAATGGACAATTTGTTGAGTGAGGACGACAATTCGGAGAGCAGGGGATGGACCTGGTCAATGGCAACCATGTTCAGCTTCAGTGAGTCCATGGCTGTGATGAAGTTCTGCACACACTCAGCCACCACCGCAGCTGAAGTGGAAGCCGACATGGCTGCTGCTGCGCGGTGCTCAACTGTGGCAGGTACCCCTGAAGTGACAAGCCTATTCAGGGCTGAAGGGCAGTCCAGTTTGTAGGTATCGTGGAACCGTTCAATGCTTGGGACCATGTCCTTCAATCCTGAGGACAGTGTCTTAAACTGAGCAATCAGTTTCTGGCATTCGTTCTCATAATCTGATGGGGGTATGATGTCCCGGACGTAGGCCTTCTCCAGCTTCTCTGTGGCTTTAAAAATGGCAAACAGCTCCGCAAAATTTTCATACATTTCTCTTTCGCGGTTATCATTCCATAGCTTAACCTCCATGGCTAATATATTTATACTACAGATTGTATTATTATAGAATCATAAAAGTAATAACAAGTTGTTGGAGAAGGGAATGGGACACGCGCAAAGATGCCTGCTCCTTCACTGTCAAAAGGGCGAAAACAACAATTAGAATAGAATCAAATGCTAACTTCATGTACAAACACTATCGGACACATAACAAATATCAACAACAAGACAAAGCCTTAGTCTGTTCTCTAATGTATCAAACAATGAGAAAAAAGAACTGGCTTTCCAAGAAAGGCAATCCTATGAAAACTTTCCAAATCTTTTGATTTCTAGTAGAAAGAGTTACTAGTTTCAAGTAGCCTCCCGAAAATAATAATATGAACATCACAATACTATGAAACGCATAATATGCAAATTGATTTGGCTTGATCATCAGTCATCACAAAATGGTTGTCTCTAATCAATAAAAGGGTACAGTACAAGCCTAAAAGGGTTCTACTACAGATCAAGTAGACCTGGAAAACAACAAAATGTTTGTTCTATTCTAAAGCATAATCACATCCAGAATATGGTTCAGAGTTCAGACAGTGATGCTAATCTAAAATAGGAAAAGACAAGAAACTACAAACCAGATGGTAACAACTAACAAACAATCAGAACCAGAATAGATGCAATTTTCCCCTAATTCCCTCTTTTAAGGGGAAGAGAAAAAAACCCATACACTTGTAAATATCTTTATACATATACAATTGGGCTTTTACATTTTCACACCACCCCTGTCGCAGATCAAGAACCCTAACCTCAAACAAACAACAAGAGGCATAAAGATTTCTTTTTTATGATAAAGAAAGCATACAAATCAACAATGTTTCAAAAGAAGTCCACAAAATCAAACGCCAAGTGTAAAACTGAAACTGATCAATGCGATTCAACAAGGGAGAACGCAAAAGGAAAAGAAAATAACCCTAATTTCCACCAATACCCATCCAAATACGAAAGACCCAGAACGAAGAACACAGAAATTCATGACCAGAAACGAAAGGGATCAAACATAAAGCAGTACTGTGGGTATAACATGAAGATGAAGAAGAAGTGGAGAACAGAGATAGAAGAACCTGGCAAGGTTTATCTGTACATGGTTAAAAGCGTCGAGGAGCAGGAAATTGGCAGATCTGGGTGGAAAGTATATGTAGCAGTGGCGGGTGAGGGGTAGGGTGGGGGTGGGGGGACGGGGGTGATGGGCAAAGGAAAAAGAACGCGGGTTTGAATAATGGAGAAGGAAGGAAGAGTGTTGCAGGTGACGAAGAGGGGTCAGGTCAGTCCAGTTGTCGTTGTGGGTTCTATTAAGGCCCACCGCTTCAAAATTTCTCAAGCTTTAACTTACATCACAATTTCGTTGGAAATGAGTTTGAAGTTCAATGGCTTCAAGCATCTATTTTTACATTTTGAATATACATCTTCTAAAAATAAATTGATAAAATTTTATTATTTAATTGAGTTTAAACGATAATAATTTATTAAATAAATAAATTACATTCAATAAAAAAAATTACATTAATAAAATAAGATTTGAATAATAATAACAACATAAATTAAAAAAATTAAAAATTACATTACATTAGGTAGAATTTATGATTATTCGAGCGACTAAAAATATCTTCAATCAAATCCACTGTTAGTGTGTGTATTGTAAATCTCTTGACTTCAAATTTCTTGGCGGTTTTGTCGTTTCTTTTCTTCATCGATTTTTTAATACGTGGGCACGTAAAGACAAATTGTAAACTTGTTATCTTCTATGATCATATTATGAAGAATAATACATGCGTATATAATATTCCTCGTTTTCGTTTGAGAATAACACTTGGACGGATGATTTATTTATATACGTGGGCACGTAAAGACAAATTATAAACATGTTATCTTCTATGATCATATTATGAAGAATAATACATGCGTATATAATATTCCTCGTTTTCGTTTGAGAATAACACTTGGACGGACGATTTAGAAAGTGTCACTTACCCTTCGACACTCTGAAGGCTTGTTCAATATCTTTTATCACCGCCTCATTAGCTTTTTTTTGTAGGCCTGACATTTAAGACTCATTAATTCAAAGAGGGATTTGACAATCGTGAAATAATCTGGATATATTCCATTGGCAAGATAATACCCACGTTTGTAAAGCGTCTCTCTAAGTGCAGATGACGAATCAGGTGCAGTCTCATTAATCCAATCGTAAAAAACGAGCGATTGATCAAGAACGTTGATGTCGTTGTTCGAGCCCGCAACACCAAAAAAATATGTCAAAACCTTAAGTCATTAGAAGCCACATCTTCGAGCATGATAGTAGGTTTGAGATGATAACCCCGGGAGAACTAACCATGCCACGTAGTGGGATAATTTTTTCATTTCCAATGCATGCTCCCAAGCATGCCGACAAAGTCGTGTTTAGCGATATGTCTAGCCAGTAACTGCTCAATTTCGTTCGTTGTCAGCTTACCTAATTCTCATAATTAAATCCCACTTTTATATGCATGCACTTGTTTCTTCCCATTCCCTCCTTTTTAAATACTCCGTATACAGCATTTCTCGCCAAACAAACGAAACCGTAGTGCATTCTTACGTTTTCACTTTTCCGTGTTCACCCTTTTACCTCGTATACATTTTGAGTTTACCAAGTGTGTGGGTGAAATAAAGTCAACTGCTTGGGGGAAGTTAAATTTATTAAATTGTGTGGCTGGAATAGAGAGTAACAGCTCAAAATTTTGTTTGTAGTCCATTATATGAAATGAAAGGCTGATAGATTGGAGCTCAGATCTGGGGCAACTACTAACACACACACGTGGGGAAGGTAAAGGTAAATCAAATGACATATACACACACACACACTTACTTCTCTGACTTGTAAGATATGGCTTACACAAGAGTTAATGTAGTATGACACTGTGCGGCAGAAGAGTTAAACTATTGCACCCAACTTTGATAGCCACAAAGCCCTTGACTCTGAGCTCATCTGGTCGAGAAGATAATTTTACATTGAACGTTAATCCGAGTTCTACAACAGCAAAACATAATTGAAAAATTGTTCCATGTAAGATTAAAAGGTGTTACTCTTCCCTAAATAGAACAAACTATGATTTTTTGTATATATAGGAGTTTTTTTACTTTTAGCTTCCAACTCTACCCTTTTTGTATCATTTCCTTTATGTCGGTGGGCGTTGTGCAATTGGCAAGGGAAGGGCGTAAGACACGAGTTCGATTTCTAGCAACTGTGCTGGGAAGTAAATATGCTAAGCATAGGGCCTCTGCATGTACCAGGTGCAGGCTCCACTCTTTTCCATCAATCTGCGATTAAAGTCTAATTTACCTCTTCTCAGTGACCGTCTGATGAGGTCTGAGGGGGCCCTCGGGATGTAGCTCATCCTTTTCTTTATGCTGTTTTTCTTTCTTTCTTTTTCTTTAATACTCTGTATTTCCTTAACTTCTTTAGGAGATAATTACTCCTAAAATTTTGGGAATAACGTACTCCTATTGAGGCTTGCTTTGGTTAATTGTTACTCCGTACTATTTTCTTCTTTTTTTTTCTTTCTTTTGCATAATTTATTTGCAAATCAAGTTATATGAAAATTAAAAGTAACATAAAAATAGAATTTATATATTTGAAAACTACATAAAAAATCATGCAAAAAAGATGTGACGACAATATATTATTTTATCAAATGAGTAATGAAAGTGTGCAAGAACTAATAATTAAACTTTGAACATAAAATAGTAAACCAGTTTTTATTTTCTACATTCAAGCAATTAGTACAATTTGCTTTAGTAAATTCATAGGTCATTGTATAAGAAACTATTAAGTTATTTTAAGACAATGTCCTAAATGTCAATGTCTTGCATTTTCTTCATGCTCTTTAAGATTCTTATTTACCAATGTAGTGTCCTTTTTTATTATTCGTCAGTTCTGGTATTATGATGCCAACGAGTAAGTAAAGTTTACAATGACCTTTAATTTCAGATATTATTGTGTTGGAAATATGTCAAAACAATGATTTTTGTTAGACCAAAAGAGTATTCTACAAAGAAGACAAAAAAAAGAGATGGTATGTAATGCCACACATGCTGCTCCAACTTGCTATGAGACCAAACCCCTGCCAAAAGCACTTGTCAATATCCCAAGCATACAGCAAAATCAAAGTCCACATGCCAAGCCACAAACCCAAACCACAAGCTTTTGCCTCCATATCAAAGACTCAAAGCCTAGTCTTTACATTCAAAATCTGATCCCTTGCCAAACTATATCTTGTTGAAACAAGGATCATAGTCCAGACTCCAGACCCAAAAACCAACAAACCAAAACATAGGTAGCAAAGTGTTTAGTACGTAGCTGTTCGAACATAGCAGCAACTCGATGGCAACAATTCGCCAATTCCAATCCAAATACCCAAAAAAAACCAGTAAACCAAATCGATAACAACTATTCAACCATAGGCAACAGAACTCTCATACTCATATCATGTAAAGTCCAGATTAAAACATAAAGCTTGACCCAAGTAAAACCAACTAAATAGCATAGTTCAGAGCAAAAAACAAAGCGTGTAATCTTCAGTTGACCCTTATATATTCATATCCACAATGACCATATACATGAAATGCTGTAAGTGTATGTGGACATTAATATTCTTATACTCAAACTCTTAGATAGGCATGTAATCATGTTCTACTTCAGTGTAGGAATCATATTCTTATTGCCCTCATCAACATATATAATGACTTGTAAATTGTAATATGAAACAAAAAAAACAAAAACTAACACATTTATTGTCCTCGTCAACATAATGACTTGTAATATGAAATCATATTCTAAGTCAACTATTTTTTACCTTCTAAAATAACTTCTCAAGTCATTATCAGATCTATTAAGACATTTATAAACAACCAAATTTGATTTAGAATATGATTTCATATTATGTGTCTGCCAAGTACAAGGAGTGATTTTACTCACCAAAAACCCTGATTCCGCCACTGCAAGTACCAATAATATATTTACTCTCTTTACAAATTTAAAATATAGCTCAATTTGACTCTTCTCGATTTATTGTTCATACTTGTTCAAGAGGGGCCTTGGGGATTGAAATATAACCCCACAAGAAAGGGTTTAGGTAGAAGAGGAGAGGAGTGGTAGAGTAATGCCTAGAGTCACAAATAACTTGGACATAAACTACTCAACTTTGTTATTTGTGTACTTTTCCAAGTAAACAAAATGGTTTTGAGTAATTACACAATAAAAATTTAAATATGCATATGGCAAATTTGTATAGTTCCTGTCTAAGTTGTTTGTGACCCTAGCATTACTCGTAACATTCAGGTCTTTACACCACCAATCACCATGCTTAACCAATCTTTAAGCCAGTTTACCTACTCTTATAGTAATTTGTCTTGTTAAAAAGTTAAATGTGTACCTATAAAATGAATAAGTTAACACGCTCGGGAGCAATTGTAGTCAGTTGCTTCTCAGCATAGTGTTTAGCAACGCGTTCTGCAGCTTGCCGCTCTTCCATCTTATGAGGATACTCAGGGACAGGCAGATCACATTTCTCCTGAGGATTGATTGTGACTTTCTCCAACGCAGTCGAATTCCGAAAGATATACGCCAAAAGCTCAAGCTCACCAGCACAACCATGATATCCATATACTAACACCTCTTTAAGATGTTCAAGTGGAGATTCTAAAGCCTCCTTCCATTCCCGTATCGTCCTATCGGGTTTAAACCAGCTCAACTCTAGAACAAAAGTTTGCAAGTTTGGAGAGGCCCTGAGCAGAGATGTTAAGCCAATCAGACTAAAATCCTTTTCTGGTTCAGTATATATGTGTAATTCCTTGAGCTTAGTTAGTTGAGGAAATTCTTGCATCTCCATTTTTTGTATTAAACGGTGCGAAACAGCCAGACGAAGCATCTCTAATTGAGAGAAGGCGCAGCACGAAAGGCGAGATAAAACACTCTCAACAGGTTCGTACATCCGAGGAAAACTTACACGAACAAGACTGGGTACATTATGAAGCTCCAAGTCTCCACAAGTCTTGAATCCAATCGAGACTATATTTGTATCCGACACGCTAACATGTTCTAGCCTGCAACACCACACTAATTCCAAGTGCTTCAACTTGAGATTTGGACCTGTCACTTGTAGATGTTCTAGATGGTGCGAGTAATGCACTACCAATCGTTCAAGCAACCGACAATTTCCCACAAAGAAGACGAGCACGTCATCATTGACATTGATACTCTTGAAGCACAACTCTTTCAGGCACCTAAAACCACCGCCACTTAGGGTGAGTGGATTAGGAAAAACAGAGGTATCGGGTTCGTTATGCCGATAGTACCTCGCATCCAAGAAGCTGAAATCCAGCTTTTCCAAACGCTGCGTGGAGCACGCAAACTTAACCCAATCGTCAATGTAACCCTGGTGGAAGTTCCTTATATCAAAACGGACCTTGAACTCGGTTACCAATTCCTTGGCTTTGTGAAGTTTCAACACTCGGTTTACACAGTCAACATACTTGGTGGCTTCCCCAGGTATTAAGGCGAAATCTGGTGGCAATTTCATGTAATCTCCCATAACATCAAAATCAAGAGTTGGTGTATGCATCCACATCTCTTTCCACCGACTTGACAATACACTCGTACGCGCTGCTTGTTTACAGTTCATATACGATAGTATATGAACAAGTATGTCATCTGGTAATTCACTAATTCTATCCTTTTCTTCCTCCTCTCCACTACTCATCCGCTTTCTCTTCAAACACTTCCTGGGTACAAACAAACCAGATCTGCTTGCAACCCTTTTCCTCATCGTCAAGGTCGAACAATTAAATCGATTGACCACAATTCATCTGTCAGTTTGGAGAAACAAAAATGGAATTGAAGCAAAAATGCATCAACTTTTCTGATTTGTGATGATAATAGTAACAATAATAATTATAATAGCAAAAATTCAAAGGTCTGGAAGAGCAAAAACTACAAAAAGCTTCCAACTTTAAACAAAAGTTCATCCATTCATGCTTGCATCTATACGTTGCAAGCCCCAAATCATCAAACACTATGCTATATTTCAATTTTCAATGAAGCTCAAGCGTCAATATTTGAACTTTTCATCAATTATTACATCTTTCCGATTCAGGGGCTTGGTTAGGGTGGTCGTGATCGCCAGTTTACCTACTCTCATCTATAAAATGTCCATGTCTATCTGCATTCCCGATACCCAACATTTGGATTAAATAACCAATTTCCATTTATTCAAAAGACCTACTCTTTTCCACTTATAATGCCCTGAGTATACCAAACATATGTGAAAGACCAAATACTAAACAGTAAACAATAAGCTAAAACCAATTACTTTAATTCATTCAAATACCAACATTGGGAGTTAATAATCTTTTTCAAGTTTTGGTTATCCCAAAACCACACATTTTGCCAATTTTATTGACCTGAATATCATTCTCCACAAGTTAAACAAAAAATTGCAAAAAAACAAAACCAGAAACAAAGCTACACCTTTCAAATATCAACCCAAATTAAACAGACATTATCACAAACACCACACCTGCATGATTGTATCATTGGAGAATACGCCACAAATTACAATTTATCACACTTAATATAAAACACCATGAACTTACTCGTCCGGATGCGCTCTTCACTAAATTTGTTGTCTTTATAATTGGCATCTTGTCAATGAGATAAAGTCATCATCGTCCCGTACAACGCCCATGGACACTATTTTTCTCACAGCGCCGCTCTTCTTTAACATCACTCTCTTCATCAACGGCTTCTGAACTTCAATTGTCTATGACCTAATTCCTAAAATTGGAAAACCAAGATCTATTATGACTTTGAAATCCTTATGCGGTAGAAGTCGCTATATACTTGGAAAGAATTATTGCCTTTATTTTGTTATTTCCCATACAGAAGCCGAAATTTATTTTGATATTAATTTTTACAAAATTCTAATTGTGGAGGCTATTGTAGTCATTTTGCCTATGGAAACGTTGGGTCACATAGCACTAGTTCTATTTAGGGAAATGCTTTTAGATCCTATTTAAATAAAATCATGTATAATAAATAAATGAATTGATTTTATTAGGAGTATGTTGTACTCCCTCCGTCCCCCTGTATTTGTCCACTTTCATTTTTACACACCATCCAATGCACTTGTTTAATCCATTTTATCTTGTAATTTGTATATTAAAAAATTATAAAAATTATATATTAATAATCTATATGTTAAAACAAATCAAACAAGATCACACATGACTATATTTAGGCTTACACATTGAGAAAATTTGATGAGTCAAAGTGCTTAGATGAACAGTTTCAAAAGTCAAATGTGGACAAATATAGGAGGACGGAGGGAGTATATTGTATATTTATAAATTTATTAAAATATATAAAATGGCCAATCCGGGTCTACTTGTTTCTAAATATTAAGAACAGGCCCGACTTGTATTGCTAAAGGATCCACCCTGGCCCAGCTTGTTTTTAAAGATTAAATTTTGGACTGGCCCTAACTCGTTCCGAACCGTGCAGTTCGATTCCAACCCATGATTCGAGGACCCGTTTGCCCACCTCTTAAAATGTCCATCTAAATTATTATTCACATGATCAAACTTTAATCATATTTTTTACTTATTTTTGTAAGTTATTCGATAAAATAATAGTCTTTGATGCAGCAGAGGACCCAAATGGAGCAACGGCATTGGCACTTGTCTTTCATTCAAAGCACGACAAGCGCCGGAAGGGGGTGAAGTAATCTTTTAGGGTGTCACGCTATTTTGGACATAACTTTTGATAAGAGTGTCCATTTTTAGCGTGTGAGCACTTTCCAAGAAGGTCTCAACATGATGCACAGGGGCCGATGGGTCAAAGCTTTGACCTCAAATTCACTCGTTCAGGCCGCCATTTTGCATTTTTATTGCTTTTGGGCTTATGGCATATTTTATGTTCAACCTATTTATTTCTCATTTCTATGCCCGTTTTGACTTCTGTTCGTTTAGGGTTTTGGCCACCTTTATTTTCAGCTATTTATAGCCCGGCTTGTGGGCTTCTTTCGTTCAGACTTGAATTATTTCATATTATATCATAACCCTAGCGAGAAATTTTCTCCTAGCGAATATTTTCTTTCCCTTGTATTCGTTATTCTCTTCGTTCTGTCCCTACGCCTTGATTCAATTTGGCGTCAGTCTTGTTACCTCTTATTTTGTAGAACTTTTGATATAATTTTTAAATATAAAAATTTTATTTTTTTAATTTTATATCTATAATCAAATAAATTGAATTGAAAATAAAGTTGATCAAACCTCGCAAACAGACGCGAAAAAACGTTTTAGGACGAAAGAAATACTTTTTTGTTTGTCCCAACTTCCAAGATAAAAAGTTCATTCATTTCAAGTAAATATTAATGAGTTGTGATAGAGTAATCTCACATTTTTTACCACGTACTTGATCTCATGCTTTGCACATACGTCGTAGATAAAAATGTACATGTGTAATCATACAGTCAAACATGAGGTAAAAATTGTAGAATTATCTTGAATTTATTCTACTCCCTCCGTCCCCAATTTGATTACAAATTGCGGGTTACGGAGTAAAATTTTCTACTTTTTGAAATCATTTTATTTACAAATTGGTATATCAATAAGATATAAAAATTATCTATTAAAAAATTACGTTAAAAGTTCTACAAAATAAGAGGTGACAAGAATATTTTATTTTATCAAATAATTAATGAAATCGCGTAAACAAACAAAAGTTATCGAAAGGAGAGAGAGAAAAAATTGTAATCTATTTAGGGACGGATGAAATATATTATATTGATTGTTTCATGTTATTTCTTTCACCTTTCTACATAAATTTAAACCATAAATAAATTTTATTTTTACTCAAAATTTAACTTAAAACACATGAACTAAATTAAGAGTGGTTTTTATACAGTCGGATGTTTGAGGAAAAAATATTTTTAATTAAGGTTAAACTTTAGAATAAAACAAAGAGGCCTAAAATCATACTCCGTACGCTTCTTTTCTGATCGCTAATTTTTCTGGAATAAAACAAACGTCGCAACTTTCAAGAGATCAAAATTTCAGAGATGTCGGGTTTGTCACGTGCGTGGTTCCTTCACTCGATGGGGCTGGTTGGCTCTCTTCTGTGTGGGGTGGGGTGCCCCATAGGCCATAGGACTATCCTATCTGTCAAGTTCATCAGCCGCATGTGTCACGTTCCCATGCCCCTTTTTAAAACTAATTCCCAAAAGGATTGTCCCAAATCCCAAGGGCCACGGCCCCAATTGCCCACCATTTTTAAACAAGTATTCCCTCCTAGGCGGATAGACTCTTTGTTTTGGTATGAGAAATGTTGGTTTTCATCCTTCTTCAAAATATAGTTTGAAGTATCTTAAGTTATCAAAAAGTTAACCCCAAAAGTTAACCCCAAAAAGTATCTATCCCTCCGTCATACACATTTACCCAATTAACTTTTCATCTTTCTTCTTTTAAAAAGTTATTGTTGAATACTCTTTATTTTGTGATAAGACCATGTATTATGACGGGTTTGACGAAGGTTTGATGAAGTGTAAAGACATATGATGTGCAATGATAGAAACATGTGTGTTATGAGCTTGAATGAGAGGCGTGACAAAAAAGTGATGAGGTGAAAATGTAAATTATTTTGATTGGTTGAAATAAAAAAGAGAGTGTCAAGCCGAGATGGCCATCACGCAAAAAGGGACAACTGCCCTCTAATGAAATGCTTGCGTGGTGCAATATAGCGTGATGCAATAGGCGTGAAGGAGAGTGGCACCCTCCCTGATGCGTGATAACATATGGCCTAAGAATTTATGTGTCTCATCGTTTTTTAAAATATATTCTAGGGTACTTTAAATATTTAAAAACTTACTCTAGTGGAATTTTCTCTTTTTTCTTTCAATTATTATTATTATTATTATTATTATTATTATTATTATTATTATTATTATTATTACTACTACTACTACTCACTCCATCTGGAAATTTTTTCTTATTTCAATTTTTCAATTAAATTTTGTACACTTTTGATCTCGATTTGCAAAAAAAATCATTGTGTTATTATATAAACTTAATATGAATAAATTCTTTTTGAAACATCGTTTTGATATATTTATTTTTTTAATATATTTATGTATAAATATAGATATTAATAGTCAACATATTACATTGGAGATTATATAAAGTCAAATAAGAAAAACATTTCGCTAACTAAGAGCATGTTGTCTTCGCCTTATTCTTATTACATAATTTTATTGAAATCAGTTCAGTTCAGATCAAAACAGATTCAATCAAATCGGGATCGATGTATTCAACAACAAAACTGGCTCCTCTCTAGTCACGTATTCTCTCCTCTCTTCTTTTGTTTCCGCGATTAAAAATTGCATGGCATGCAATAACACATTAAAAAGTTGGAGAATGGCAAGTCTTAGATTGAAGAAGATTAATTAAATAACCAATCAACTTTTGTCTAATCGAGCAACCTCAAGCACTCCCTTGCCCTTTTATGCAATAAGTACTTTTAAAAACCAATATTTGCTTCTTATGATATGATGTATTATGAGTCTCACAATTATGATATCAAGTTTTTAAAACCTCTCTGGTGCCCAGTTGAACTTGGAAAGGAGAAGATCAGAGGTGGGTTAGGTGAGAGCGCGTGAGACTGGAGAGGAGTACTTGTTGCCCTTTTTGAACAACAGATGAAGACTTAACAGTAAGTACGAGATAACTACTAACAGAACATCATTGAAACTCACTATATATACAAACACTGAATATTACAGTCGTCACGAAAATTCAATTGTATAATTAACTTATTTTGCATGAAACTAAATCAGTCACCCCTAAAGAATCATTTGCATTAAATTTTAGAAAACGTATCCATTTTTATTTTGCCAAATAGAGAAAAATCAATAAAATTTATAATAAATTAAAAATTAAAACACCACCCAATGCATAAAAAAAGACCATATGTGGTGCAATATTTTTTCTTTTCCGTTACAAAAGTTTTTACTTTGACGATATTTTACCTTACAAAAGACAACCCTCGAGCTGTTGTTCTACGATTTTACCGAAGATCCGACGGAGATTCAGGGAAAGATGCTCAAGTGAGAAGCCCAAACAGGCACCGCTCCTTGTAGTACGTTGTGTATAACTTGTGGTACCTTGTACCGAGACCACCAACCTTAAAATCTTTTTCCTCCCTTCATTCACCTACCCAAATTCAATAATTTTCAACATTAGCACTCAGGCAAGCGTTGTTCCAATTCTATATTCTTTCTGCTTCTGGGTTGATCCGCAGAAGACAGAAAGAAGAAGAAGAAAAACAAGAAATTGATTCGAATTCTCTTTTAGGGGTTTTAAGCAGCAGTTTCTTTTTTTTTCCTAGTTCAAATTCATGGCTTTCTCGATCTCACAGTCTGGTTTGGTTTCTACAAAGAGGTTAAACTTGTGTCCGGCAGTGCCTAGGGTTCTCCCACTTCCCCAGTTCGCTAAAGCCAAGGTTGTAAACGGAGATGTGTCGATCAAGAGGCCTCTACGCGTCTCCTCTGTTGCAAAGTTTGGATCTTTGGAATCAAGAACCCTAAACCCTAAGTTCAAGATCAGTTGCAGAGCTCAGGAGGGCGACCAGGCAAGGCCTTTGGATCCCGAAATCGATCAAGTGCCAAAATCAGAGGCTGCCCAGAAGCTCAAAATCGGCATTTACTTTGCCACTTGGTGGGCTCTGAATGTGGTTTTCAATATCTACAACAAGAAAGTTCTCAACGCCTTTCCATATCCATGGCTGACATCAACTCTCTCTCTGGCGGTTGGCTCTTTGATTATGCTCCTCTCTTGGGCTACAAGAATTGCTGAAACCCCCAAAACTGATCTTGAGTTCTGGAAGAACCTGTTCCCGGTATGAAATTTTGGTCTTCTTTTTTAACAGCATTTCATTTATTTTGAGATTCAGTGTTATCTGGAATTTTCAGTTTTCTTGAAGTGATTGTTATGGATTCCATCTGATGTTTGTAATTGTTGTTTCGTTATCTGCTTAAATATAAGAGTGTAATACCTATAAACCAATCTATAAATAAGAATCATAAGATACTATGTGCCAAATTTTAAAACTTAACCAAACAAACTACTCGCAGCATATCCCATGTACCCTCGAGAGTAGTGATTAGGGAGGGTAAGATGTTTCTAGAACTTACGTCTACTCCAAACTTCCAAAGACTAGATAGGATGTTCGTGGTTCGTAGTGCGAGGAGTGCAAGTTGCAATTTTTAAAAAAGTACTTGTCGGTAACCTTCTCGAATTCATAACGCATTCAATGATATACCAATTTTACTCCTTTTTATTCGCAAATGGATACTTATAGAAAATACTCCTTCCGGCTTTCATCCCGAA
Source organism: Cuscuta campestris (assembly GCA_900332095.2). NCBI lineage: Eukaryota > Viridiplantae > Streptophyta > Magnoliopsida > Solanales > Convolvulaceae > Cuscuta > Cuscuta campestris. Next base: position 2,269,819 of record OOIL02002240.1, read on the forward strand.
ACAAATTCATGGGATTGACTTCACGCTTTTAAGGAAAAATGTTGATGAGTGAGAAATATGGTTGGAATTTTTATTAGAAGAAAGAAATAACGTGAGTCACATGTTAATTTCCTAACACTATGTTTGGTTCAAGGAATTTGAAAGGGAAAAGAAAAGAAAATGAAGTGGAAAACCATTTTTCTTGTTTGGTTAGAGGGGAAAAAAAGGAAAAGTGGAAGGAAAAGAAAATGAGTAGGCAAAATGTACCAAGTGGAGGGAAACCCAAATTCCTTCCATTTTGGTGAGGAAAATGAGAGAAAACCATTTTCTTTTATTTTCCTTCCAAAATCCTTGAGCCAAACATAGTGTAAAGGTAGTGCTTGGGAACTAACATTTCATTTCAATTCTTGCATTTGAATTCCATAGTTTGAATTCCTGAATTTCAAATGACAATGGGAGACATATGGATTTGCATTTGAGCTTTGTGATGAATTAGAAGAATTTGCCTCAATTCCAAATCCAAATTTTAAAGATTTCCCAAACATGGATTTGAGCCAAATCCGGATTTGAATCCAAATTCCAGTTCCCAAGAAAAAAGAAAAGTGTGACATATATGTTGGGACCGACAAAAAAAGAAAGGGAAGTTTTTTTTAGGGACAGAGGGAATATTTGTTAGAGACAAACTATTATATGAATAGATCAATAGAATGTAACTGTCAAAATCAATAAATCAACGATCCTTATTCGAAATTGGCAATTATTTGAGATTAAAATAGTTTCTAAAGCTACAATTATTAACAGACACCCGACGGAGGGATTATTTGTTTATTTGATGATTATGTTTTTCCTTATTTATCAGGTTGCAGTGGCACATACAATTGGGCATGTAGCAGCAACGGTAAGCATGTCAAAGGTTGCAGTGTCATTCACACACATAATAAAGAGTGGTGAACCAGCATTTAGTGTGTTGGTGTCACGGTTTTTGCTCGGTGAGAGCTTCCCCGTTCCAGTTTACTTGTCCCTCATTCCAATCATTGGTGGTTGTGCACTTGCAGCAGTTACTGAGCTCAATTTCAACATGATTGGTAAGGGATCAGTGATTAATTAATAGTGATTTTTTTTCAAACAGAAATTATTGCGGGACCCATTCCTTGTATAGCGTAACGGAAAAGTTGAGATTTTGTTGCAGGATTTATGGGGGCGATGATATCAAACTTGGCGTTTGTGTTTAGGAATATATTCTCAAAGAGAGGAATGACTGGGAAGTCTGTGAGTGGGATGAACTACTACGCCTGCTTGTCTATGCTGTCTCTGGTGATTCTTACACCTTTTGCTATTGCCATGGAAGGCCCCCAAATGTGGGCTGCTGGCTGGCAAGAAGCTGTTTCTCAAATCGGTCCCAATTTTGTTTGGTACGCCCTTATTTTTATGTTGTATGTGAAGTGGTTCCCCCTCTCAGGAGACCCCCCTTAAGAAATCACCCAAAATAGAAGTAAAACAGGGTGTATATCCCAAAATATGAGCTCTATATTTTAATACCCAAAATATGAGTTTGCACTCTGACAATGTGGCACTGTGGCACTGCTTATTGGCATTCCACAGGGTTTTTTGGTCTTATACGTTGACATTATTGATACCGTAACTCCTATTTTGGGAATATTAACACAGATCTCCTATTTTGGTATGTTCTCTATGTTTTACTCCCTTGTTTAGTCTTTTTCCCAACTCCCTTCATCTTCTAGGAGGGCATATATAATAGGAAGGAGAAAGTGGTTCGTCCCCCTTAACTTTTTTGACAGGCTTGTGATTCTTTAATTTGATTTCAAAACTCAAAAGTAGCATTTTTATATCATTTGTTTCAATATTGTAAAATGCTCGTTAACTTGGCGTCAATCTTTTGAGATTGGGTTTTTTTTTAATTTAAATAATGACATTTGAATGAATGCGTAGGTGGGTGGCTGCACAGAGCATATTCTATCATCTGTACAACCAGGTGTCGTACATGTCGCTGGATCAGATATCTCCATTGACATTCAGCATAGGGAACACGATGAAGCGAATTTCGGTGATTGTTTCCTCCATCATCATCTTCAGGACACCTGTTCAACCGGTCAATGCTCTTGGAGCCGCGATTGCTGTCCTAGGAACCTTCATTTACTCCCAGGTAATTATCCCTTCTCTCTCATTCTTCTGTTTGCTTGACCTTTACCTTTCTTGCTCATTCAAGACTTGTTTGTTAAAGGGCATAGTTGTCTTGGAGCAGAAATGGTAGTTGGAAATTTGTGATGGGTATATTGGGAGTCCAAATGTGTGGGGTGAGTAAGGCCCAATGTACTCGGTCCACCTCATGTTTAATACGGGGTAGTATTTAGGCCCAAACCACCTGAACCCGCGCATTTGGTAAGAAGACTAAGGGCTTGTTCTCTCCGCCTGATCTGATTGAAATCAGATCTGATTTGATAAGATTTGATTGCAGTTATATTTAAAGTTATTTATGATCAAATGTCTGGTTCGATTTGATTTCAATAAGAATAAGTAAGAAGAATAAGTTGAAGAGAACAAGATCTTATTTCCCGTGAAATGGGTCAGACTGACCTAACATAATATGGAATTGAGACTGGGTTTAACATATACATCATTTTGGAACTAATCTTTTAAACTATGATTGATGATGATCAGGCTAAACAGTGAGTGTGATAAATGGCTGAAGGATCAATCTATCTATGAAGATGGTTGGGATCTGCACAGCTGAGGTTTCATAGTTTTTTGTTTTGTTTTTGTTTTTCATTCAAAATTACTTGCTGAACTTTTTGTGGATTCCTTGACTGGGAGTATACTGTCCATGTTTTTTCAATGTATGCAATGGTAGAATAAGAGAAGTGTGTAGTTAATACTTTTAAGATGCTAAAGTATGTTCCAATCATATTTTTTGTTGTTTGGTAGGAAGGAAAGTTTTTTCTTAAAAAGTTCGTTTCTTTTATTAAGGGTTCATAGGTGGGTGGCGTGTGGCAAGTGAACAAGGACGATGGGTAGGTGGAGGTGAGGGTCGGATGGTTGGCGGGGTGGGTGTGGGGGGGGGGTAGGGGTGGCGAGGAGTGAGGGTGGTAGTCATGCAGTGTATTTGAGGTCAAGGTAGGGGGTTACGAGTAGTAAGGGGCGGGGCGGGGTGGTAGGGGTTAGGGTGGAGTGGGGTGGAAGGAAAAGAGCCAAAGGGGTATGAGGTGGACATAGGTAATTGGTAAGTGTGGCTGTGTGGGGGTGAAGAGTGAATGAGAAATTGAAAATTAGAAAAACGGAATGAAATAGGAGTAACTGAGTAAAATATGAAAAAAAAAAATATCAAAATATGAATTTTATATTTTTATCCCAAAAATAGAAGTGAATGACATGTTAATATAAGAAATTAAGAATAATGAACTCTTATTTTGAAGGTAGTGCTACTTCCTCTCTCAAATTTAATTGCTTCTTTGATTTACAATATTTGATTAAAACTATTTTCAATCTAATTTATTAGAGAATCCAAGCATAACTAAAAATTGATTTTATATATTAAAAAATCACATCAAAAGTTCGACAAAACAAGAAATGATATGATTATATTGTTTTATCAATTTAGTCATGAAAATAAGTAAATTAGATGAACTAAGTTTGATCATGTGAATAGTAAATAAGTAACTTAATATGAGGCGGTAGAAGTATGTTTTACTTATATTTGAGATAATTTTTTATGAAAATTTTCTTTCAAATTTTAGTTGAAATTATTCTTCTCTTATTGAGAGGAAAAAAAATTATTTTTTCCGATCTTCTAATGATGGGGGTGGGCAAGAATCCTGATCCATTGCTCCAACATGAAATATCTAGTCCCGTCCTTATAGTATTCTGATTGGTTTGGGATTACAAAATTTTATCACAAACCTTCATATCTTTTTACAATGAGACGGGATTAAGACACGTAAATATTTTTAACGTTCCATTTCATACCTATTTATTTATTTATTTATAAATTTATATAACGATCTAACCCAAAAAGTATCACAATTTTATTTTTTCCAAGATAGATAAGAATGATTGTCGAGATTTAAATGGTCTAAAAAGATGGACTAGCTAGGACTGGAGCACATAAAACTTGGACGGTTCTGGCCCGTACCCACTCTAATTTATGAAGCTTATAGTTTTGATTTTTGACAAATATTGTAACATTTTTTCATGTTGTTTTATTATGTTTGGCTTTTCTAACAAATTTTTTATAGATACTTCTTTTATCATTACTTTGCAAGTCAAACTGTGTCGCCTTTTCCTTATACTCCCTCCGTCCCGCTATATTTGTCCACTTTTGACTTTTGAAACTGTTCATCTAAGCACTTTGACTCATCAAATTTTCTCAATGTATAAGCCTAAATATAGTCATGTCTGATCTTGTTTGATTTGCCTTAACATATAGATTATTAATATATAATTTCTATAATTTTTTAATATACAAATTACAAGATAAAATGGATTAAAGTAGTGTGTTGGATGGTGTGTAAAAATGAAAGTGGACAAATACTCTGGGACGGAGGTAGTATATTTATATTTTTATATCTAACTTCGAACAATGACAAAGCATGACAATTCGAATGTGTTCCGTTTTGTCCCAATCTCGAATATTAAGAAACAAAGATGGATAAACTTATGACATGAATCATTCTGAACAAAATAGAACAAGATGCGGGATGATATCAAACTCAAGCTGTCGTGAATTGTGCCCACCTCCAACTAATGGCATAAATACTTCAAAAATAAGGTAGTGTCTATGTGTCTATGTTTAGAGTATGTGCAATGGCAAGTAAAAGGAATGTCTTGCACTGCCACATTATCTTCTTCCACTCATATCATAGCATGGCAAGACCAAAATGCCTTGCTTGGTGAGGCATGAGTGTGACACTTTATCCTTCTTTTTTTATTTTTTTTAAAAATAATTTTTTTTAAAATTTTTTATGGAAAAAATGTACAAGAAAGTAGAATAATTTTTTAATAAAATAAATAATAAGAATATTTTTTTATGTTTAAAAAACATAAAAAATGTAAAAAAGTGATAAAAAAATAATGACTTGCCATTGGAGGACTTGCCACTCCATTCACTTGTCACACGCTGACTGGACTATTTTTTAGTGGTTAAAATGTTTCATGTCACCGTGTGGCATTCTATTTTTGCTTTTATTGTTAATGCTGTTAGAGACATACGTACTAGGTAGTACTCCGTATTTAATTACACCATCCTTCATATTTTCATAAATAGAATTCAAAGGACGGCAACATTCAAATGTTTAAAGTAGTACATTCAATTATATAGTTTATTTCCAACCCCATTTGCGAAAAGACACATTACAATGTTTAATACTCCGAATCAAACATTCGAACGTTACATTATGGGGCACAACACTTCATGCTTAAAGCCGCTCAGATGCAAGAGTAACCAAAAAGTTTTGCATATATTTGAATATCTTGACCGATACACTTGAATGTTTTACGTGAAGTTATCTTATCTCGTCAACAAAACATCCAATCAGTTTTTAAAAATTCAGCTCAAACCCAACAAACTACATACAAATATCACCACATAAATGTGTAATCCATACATCAGTTGGTATATAGTCTAATAAGCCCCTATCACACTCAGTATTTATTTAACCACTAATTACAGTAAGGGAGAAAGATAACAATTTTGTCAGTCTGGTAAAAGTCACCATTTTAACAATTTTGCCAACACGAGGCTAAAAACATAATTTTCCCTATTCCTTACTTTTTAAAAAGACATTTGTTAACATATCATGTTTTTTTCACCCCCCCCCCCCCAATTTCTTCTTGGAAATCAACGTATGTTCTCAGTTTCCTTTCACAAAATAAAAAACTGTAGACATGACAAAACAGATTATGAAACAAAAAATGCATTTTAAGGGGGGGAATATCATGTTTCCATGGAACTATGGATTCCACTCATGTCATCATGGGAACAAACAGCACTTTCCAGGGAAAAAACACTAACACTATGTTTGGCTCAAGGAATTTGAAAGGGAAAAGAAAAGAAAATGAAGTGGAAAACAATTTTTCTTGTTTGATTAGAAAGGAAAAGAAAGAAAAAGTTGAAGAAAAAGAAAATGAGAAGGAAAATGTAATAAGTGGAGGGAAATCTAGATTTCTCCCATTTTGATGAGGAAAATGAGAGAAAATCATTTTCTTTTCTTTTTCCTTCCAAATAAATTCCTTGAACCAAACATAGAGTAAACCACAAAACAGCATTTTACAAAAAAGGAGCATAATTGTGAGTTGTTCCATTTCATAGAAATTAAATAAATTAGCAAGAAAAATTTACGCATTTCACATTACAGCAATAAAACATATGGAGTACTTGAGAATACGGTCAATACAAACATATCGGCCATGATTTTCAAACTATTGTAGCATGGAGTAGATGTAATCACTTAACTCTCATTCTAAAAAGAACTACATTTGAGGTGATATAGTTCCTCTATGTTCAAATAGCTTTGAGAATGAACTCGAAATATGTTGCTTGGGAAATCAAGTCCAGGTAATAATACCCGAAGCAAAGTATAGAGAGACATTTGGCAAAATTTTCTAGGCACTAATGAATTTTAACCATCAGAACAGAAGGATGCAGTCAATTTCAATAGCTAAAATTGACACTACTAGATTATTCAAAAGCCGAGATAGAAGTTTACCATCCTTCCTTTCCCTACTTGGGCAGCCCTTCTTCGATCTCAGTCCACTTGTCAGCTTTCTTGGAGAATTTCTCCTTCATCTGAGAAACAATTGCCTTTGCCTCATCAACCTTCGAAATACTCACAAGCCCGTCCACGAGCATCTTCATAGTTGAGAAATTTGGAACCCATCCCTTTTCCATACAGTCCTTACAAATCGCAAGCGCGCCCTCAAAATCTTTACTTTTACATAAAAAGTAAACCAGCCTAAAGTAGGTTTCGCTATCCGGTTGGAATCCACGGTTAACCATCTTTTTATACAAATTCTTTGCCTCTTCCAAATCACCTTCCTTACAAAACCCATGGATCAAATGGGCATAAGAAAAGGAATTCAGCTTTATACCCGCGGAAAAAATCTTATCAAGCATAGCCTTTGCCTCCTTAGACCGCTTGAGCTTACACAAGCACTCAATCCTTATGTTATAAATAGAAATGCCGGATGAAACCCCATGTTGTTTCATCAAATCCATAATCTTTCCAACATCCTCAAACTTTTCCTCACTGTAAAAACCTCTGAGACAGTTCCCAAAAGTTGTGGCATTTGGCTTCACTTCATTACTAACCATCTTATCCAATATAGAGTAAACAGAGCTAGCAGAACCCGACTCGCAAAACCCCTTAATCATGACATTGTAGGTACCTAAGTCAGGAGCAATCCCATATTTTTTCGGAAAATCCACAAAAATCCTCTTCATTTCATCATAATTTTTAGCTAGAAGACACGAAAACAAAAGAGAGTTGAGTGATTTCACCGATCTTTGGATACCCATCTCCTCCATTTGCTCAAAGGTCAGCATGGCGTCATTGATCATGCCGGCCTGCCCATAGAGAACGACAACGTGGGAAATGAGCTTTTCGGATCTGAAATCGGGTCGGGACTTGGATTCCTCGAGGAATTCCCGGATCCCCCCGAAGTAATTCGAGTTCCGGAGCTTCAAGATGGCCTTGGAGTAGGCGAGTCGGTCGAGGTGAGACTCGGGGGTTAGCGAGGCGGCCCGGCAAATGTCGAGGATGCGCTCCGGGTTGGTCTCGGTTTGGAGCAGAGAGAGGGCGGCTCGAGATTTCTCCTTGCTTGAGAGCGCGGTTTTCGCATCTGGGTTCAAGATCGAAGTTGCGAAATGGCGGATACGATGAGGGAGACCGGGGGAGAGGAGACGGAGCTTGCTACGTATGATTGCTGCCATTGTTATTCTCCTGGATTTGGGTGGGAGGGGTTTTTAGGGTTTAGGGGCTGCGTCAGGCGCTGTAAGCTGGGTACCTCTCGGTTCTAGGTTTTGCTGCCGTCACTCGCCAATCAGATGTTACATGACTCATATGAGTAGCTTTTTTATTCATGGAAAATGCTTGGTTCACAAATAAAATGATCACAAACTTCACAAATTTATTATTTGTGAACTTCCATGAAAAAAATTAAATAGTTTAAAATGATTTAAAAATAAAATTTTAAATCATAAATAATAAGGTTGTGAAGTTTGTGAGTATTCTGTTTGTTAACCTAGCATTGCTCTTTATTCATTTACAAAAATGACAGGGGTACACCAAAAGTGTACCCCAAATATACACCACCTCTACGGTGAGAATGCGATCTTAGGAGAGAAATGAGAATGAATCTGTTACTTTAGATTATGAGATCTATGTGTCAGAATTGCATCAAAATTAAGTGCACTAAAATGGTTTGAAAGTGCATCATGTCAAAATGCACTAAAATCCTTTGAAAATGCATTATCTCAAATTTGAGCGCATGATGCAATCTGAGTCACACGATGCATCAGATCAAACAGCTAGATTGTGCACTCTCGCGAGAACCGGTCCCTATATATCTACATACATATATACATACATACACACACACAGATATATATATATATATATATATATATATATATATATATATATATATATATATATATATATATGAATGTACTACTTGGTTCGTTCCTGAATGTTTGTCCACTTTTGACTTTTGGAACTGTTCATCTAAGCACTTTGACTCATCAAATTCTCTCAATGTGTAAGCCTAAAAATAGTCATGTGTGGTCTTGTTTGATTCGTCTTAATATATAGATTATTAATATATAATTTTTATAATTTTTTAATATACAAATTACAAGATAAAATAGATTAAAGAAGTGCATTGGATGGTGTGTAAAAATGAAAGTGGACAAACACTCAGGGACAGAGGGAGTAGCGTTTTAACGATTCACACATGCACAAAACCGAAAACAAAATGAGTTCCGAAGCTCTGGTTCGATTTTCACTGTCGATGTCTTTGGGCGCAACCTCCCCATGGTTGTCCTTCGGGTTTAATGTAGGGCCGCTACCATGACCTCCTTTTTCCTGAGCTTGGGAGCTCGTGGATGTACTCCACCGGACGTGTGCCAACATACCCCTTTCACGGACTGAGTGTGGTATAATTTTGGAGTAGACATAGGCATTGTTTGGGAAGAACGTTTCTAATTAGCGTTAGTATTTTAGATAAAATTTTAATGGTGTATACTAATTTCGAAAATGCTCACGTTAAGAACTATCGTCATATAAGTTTTTCAAAATGCTAACACTAACCTATAAGGTGATGCCAAACGAAGCCATAGTTTAATTGGGACCCCATACCTTCTTTACAAAAGAGGTTAAATTACATTTCCTTTGTTGGATTACATGTGTATATGAGTACTACTACTCCGTAGTCCGTATTATATACACGGCCTCACTTCAAAATATCTAGAGCGGTCTATCTGTCATCAACAAGACAAACGTATAGTCGCATATCAATCTAGGGTTCCGCCGTGCGACGCAACCTCCTCCATTAATTCCCAACCCCTCAGCGACTCCAGTGCGAATCAGACCGCGATGCAGCATTCATTCTCAGGGGTCCCGCCGTCAATGGCCCCGCAACAGCAGTACCAGCAGTATCATCAACAGCAGTATCTTCAACCGCCGCACCAGTGGATGGGACAGCAACCACCACCGCAGCAGCCGCCCTACCAGGCCCCTCCGCCGCAGCAGCAGCAACAACAATCGCCTTATTATTACCAGCAGCCGCAGTCGCAGGGCATCGTTCCTCCACCGTCTCTGCAGAATCAACAGCCACCGCAGTACAACGACTCTGCCGCTGCTCAACCGGCCAGCTCGGATGAGATCCGCAGCCTCTGGGTTGGAGATCTGCAGGGCTGGATGGATGAGGATTACCTCACCAGATGCTTTTACGCTACTGGGGAGGTATGCGATCTACACACAACTGCGCGGTTCCTCTCTTTTTGATTGGTCATTTACTAGTTTTTTTTTGTTGTTATTCCCACAAACAGATTAGGTTTGAGTGTATATGTAATTAGGAAATATTATGATTTTAGGATTTGTCTATAGCGCATGCTCGAGACTGTTGACGAATGAAGCTTATAATACATGTTTATTGGCTGGAAACTGAAAATCATTCTAAACCTTTTGGTGGGATAAGTTGTTAGTTCATTGGCTAATTGCAGGTTACCTCTGTTAAAGTTATCCGTAACAAGCTAACTTCACGAAACGAGGGGTATGGCTTTATTGAATTTACCAGTCAAGCAGCTGCTGAAAAGAATCTTCATGCTTATAATGGCACCCCAATGCCCAATGCTCAGCAGAACTTCAAACTTAACTGGGCTTCTCCAGGTTCAGGAGAAAAGCGTTTTGATAATTCTCCCGAGCACACTATTTTTGTTGGAGATTTGGCTGCTGATGTCACAGATTACGTGCTTCAAGAGACATTCAAAGTCAACTACCCTTCAGTGAAGAGTGCAAAGGTTGTTACAGATAGGGCCACTGGATGCACCAAAGGCTATGGGTTTGTGAAATTTGGCGATCAAAGTGAGCAGCAACGTGCTATGATTGAGATGAATGGAATGTATTGCTCAAGCAGACCAATGCGGATTGGGGTAGCTGCTAATAAAAAGAATCTGGGCACCCAGCCACAAGGTAGCACTCAGTCACTAAGTATGCTACAACCTTATACCATGACTTTTTTAGATTTGTTTTTAATTCCATATGATGAATTTTCTAATGAATATGACAGCCAGAGAACTATGTTGTTCCACCTAATGTCAATTGAGCTGTGTTTGTTCTATCAGACTTTGACTTCATTTTCCCACACATGTTTTCTGTTAAATAAGTTTTATTTGTCCATATACTGGATAGGTCCATCTTCTTGTCCTATTTCTGCTCCATCAGTATCATCCGGAGAAGAATGAAAGTAGTTGACCGGCCAGGCGTGAAACTAGTTGAGTCTGGGGGATGCTCACCTCTTTGATCAACCTTGTCTAAATAAGTGATTCTCTCATTGTGTAACTAAGCAATTCGATGCCTCTTATAGTTATCACAACTCTGTATATCACCTTTGCCCAATTACCCTTATACAATGGGATGGCCATGCTCTTAGTCATCTTAGCCATTTTGAGAAAAACTTTAAAGTTGGTGACCCACTTCAACCCATCTCTGCCCACAAATTTCTAAAACTATACCGGAATCTTATCTGCTCCCAAGGCTCTTCCTCTTATCTTCAAAATTTTCCAAGACAAATCACTCCAAAAAATCTTCCATGCCTTTTTGGGTCTCCTCCATACTCTTTTGCACAATCCATATATCCACTCATCATATCTTATAACCAATGCATTTTGTGGTCTTCTTTGTATGTGTCCAAACCACCGTAGTCTGGCTCTCTCGCAATTTATCTTCAATGGATTTATGGATCCCACTTTCACCTAATGGAGGATCTCATTTCTTATGTTGTCCATTCTAGTGTGCCCATTCATCCATCTTAACATGCACATTTCAGCTGGTCCCCTGCTGCAAAGGAGGAGGGTTGTGGTAGGCATGCCATGTCAATAGCCAGCATGAAAACCTCATCACATCTTATGACAAAAATGGTGTCGAACTCAAGTTAATGAATGGTGAAAAAAAGTTATTTCTCCCATATTCTGTATATATGTGATTGATTTTTCCTTCATTTTTCCAATATTATGAATGCTACTCACACTTTTTCCGTGACTATTGAACCTTGAATTTGTCTTGAGTTTGTTTTTTTTTTAATTTAATAAAAAAGAACCAAAAAATATCCAAATGCATAGAATCCACTACTATCAGTATGTTAGTCTGATTGTTTATCAGTTCTTTCCTTTTCTGCCTTTCATTTGCAGGTACTTGTCAAAATGGCCAAGAGACTCAAAGTGATGATGACTTGACTAACACAACTGTCAGTATATCTAGTCATGGTAAAAGACTCAAAAGGCATGCTAACAGATGCTAACAAAAGAAATCTGCTTTTGTTGCAGTTATTTGTCGGGAATTTGGACACCAATGTTACAGATGATGCTCTTAGGCAGGTATTTTCAAACTACGGGCAGGTGCTTAACGTGAAAATACCGGCAGGCAAGCGTTGTGGTTTTGTTCAATTTGCTGACAGGTGCTGCAACAATCTTTGTTCAATGGTTGTTACGTCGTCAAGTAGTCGTTGAGTAAAGGGTTGGGTCGCGGGGAAGGGACGACCGGCGGTGGCGACTAGCATTGTAGCAAAAAACGGATCACTCCTACAGATCTGAGATTCAAAACCCCTAATCTATGGCCGCCCAATTTCAGATGCGAAAATCCCAGCCTAACGTCACCATCACGATGGAGATTCGTTGCCTCTGCTGCCAAAGGGAAGTAGATCTTCTGCCACAGTTTGTCGCCGCCGGTGTCCTGTTTAGTAAGCATTAGTCGTTCGCAGTTTTGATTAGTTCCTTTCAACTTCCCATGTATATTTTCTTTTCTTTATCTCTTTTGTTTTACCCGATTGGGGTGGGGTTGAGCGGTGGAGGTGAGGCATAGGCCAAGGATGGGTCTGTTTGGATTTATTTTTGTTTTTATTACTCTAAATAACGGGATTTGTTTTACCTATTTTTGTTTTCTTTTATTCTATTATTTTCCAACAAAATTTTGTTTTAATACCCATTAATATTTATTATGGAGTATAATATTTCTGCAACTAAACTTTGTGTTAGGAAAGGGCTTTACACTAATTGACTAATCGACTACTAATTGACTAGTCCATTCGCGGGGTGACTTGACTGGACTTGTCGACGTAACAACAATGGTCTCGTTTATAAATTTGTGAAGATCTAAATTTGGCAATGGTTAAATTTTGTGTGAACCACAGGAATAGCGCCGAGGAAGCCCTGCAGAACTTAAATGGAACCCAGTTGGGAGGACAGAGCATTCGTCTTTCATGGGGCCGTAGTCCTTCAAGCAGACAGGTTATTTTATAGTTTGTACTGTAATAAAACATGATTTATCCCAGAATACATGTATCTAGAACATCTGGTTTTGATATTAGCCTGAGAAATATATGGTCTTCTTTTTTTGTGTTCACCAGCCGCAGGCTGAACAGAACCAATGGAACAGTGGATACTCTGGATACACTCCTGGATATGAATCCTATGGGTACCCCCATGGTGGTGGTGCTGCTACCCAGGATTCAAATATGTACTATGGAGGAGGGTATGGTAATTATCCACCACCCCCACAGCACCAGCAGCAGCCTCAGGTATTACTGAATGATTACCTTACTGTGTTTTCAGAATTTTTTTGATGCATGTGTACTTTTCTTTAATCTAAAACTTGTGGTACCCTAATCCCATCACCAAGACCCACTTTAAACACGCGTCTGATAGGCTTGTGCCTTTTGGGGCGGGGGCATGTACAATATTTATACCTTAAAATGAAGTGGGTAGGATTGTAATTCAGAAAATCATTATTGTTTTTTTCTTATGTTTAAAAATTACCCATCCTACAGTGCTGTAAATGGAGTTGTGGACAAAGTCTGCCATAAGGTGTTTGGTTCATGGAACCTGAGATTACCTTCTAGAAGGCTATGCGAGATTACACAAATAGACTCCTATTTCAAACTGTACAAAATGTAATGCTCATAGAAGTACTTGTGCCGTAAAAATGTTAGTACTCATTTTTTCCCACAATAAGGTTTTCGTTCACTATTCACAAGGTCAAACTATATCTTTCTGTCTTTACACATTTTGCAAAACTTTTGATGTAATTTTATCTTTTAATTCTACACCAATATCAAATATGTTGAATTGAAAATAACTTTATTCAAGTAAAACTGAAACGGAAACCTTACTAGGGATGAAGGGAGTACAAAATATTGTACTTATGTCAAATGCTGAAGAAGCCCAATATTACTTCATACTCCCAGCATTACATTATATTCCTTCTTGAAGGTAAATACGTAAAACAGACTACTAGAGGGTCATTTGAAAACCTGAAATTACTTGTCCCATTTCGTATGTAATTTGAGATTCTTTAAACCAAATGCTCCATGAAACCAGAGATAGTAGCCATTTAAGTAGAGATTGCACTTCAACTCATTGTCTTTGCATGTCTGGGCAACACATGATGTCAAGCTTTGGTGTCAAAATTGGTGTGACCATAGAGTTATCCATTGCTCCATATATCTTTTTAGTTGCTTTTTTAACAGAGTCAATTGTTGTCATGCAGGGATACACTGGGTGAGGCCACTGGTTTTTTCCCCTTCTGAGTTAGAGAATGTAATATAATAGCTAAGGCCACTACTTTCCTCCTTTTGGGCTTAGTGGTGCATGTCTCTGAGTGATTTTTTGTTGTGTGGACTGATGTGCCCTTTCAGTAGCTTTTTAAAATGCATTCCTGCCTCCCACCATTATCTTCTACTATCTTGGATTTACTTTTTTAATGATTTTTTTTTTCATACAAGAAAAACAGGCATGTTATTGAAGGGAAGCCTTCATTCTCTTTTGGATGACCAACATCTTGTCTAGTTGTGTTTTGTCATCTCCCCAAATGTTTGGTTGGTTTCTATAAATGTTGAATCTTGGTTATGAAAAACCTACCACTAGTGATGGTGTTGCTGACCTTTGGTACTGTTGGGTGTCGACGAACACTACCATTGACCATAGTTGTCACTACTAGGTGGCGAAAATCGCCTTGGTTGAGGACCACCTTTATTGTTTGCAACCTCTGCCAATCACAGTTGTCCGCTGCCTCAGTCTTCCAGTCTTTTGATGGTCAAATCCAACCACTTATCCCCTATAATTGTTGAGAATTGGTGCTGACTATTGCAACCAACTGTTGTTGAGCATCATATGTGTGGTTTATGGATTGCATATGATAGAGATGACCTGTTTGGCGATGTTAGAGTTTAGAGTTTGCATTTTGAAGAAGTAACCCAACATTAATACTCCCTCCGTCCATAATTAAAGTTTTCACTTTCCTTTTTTGAATGTCCACAATTAAAGTTCCCATTTCCTTTTTTGTTAACTTTTTTATTATCAAAAAGACTTAAATACCCTCCATTTTTCTTCTTTCTTTCCTTTTATTCTCTCCTTTTTTTCTTTCTTTTTTTCCTTCTCTTCGGTTCTTCTTCTTTCCTTCTCTCTCTCTTTTCTTGTTCTTCTTTCCGTTCTTCTTCTTCTTTCCTTTCCTTTTTCGTTTCTTTTCTTTTTTCTTCTTCTTCAGATTTTTCCTTCTTCTCCCATTTCGATTTTTCCTTCTTCTTCCCCCATTTCGATTTTTCCTTCTTCTTCTTCTTCTTCTTTTCCTTCTTCCTCTTCTTCCCCCCTTCCGATTTGGTGTTTCTATTCTTCTTCTTCTACTTCTTGCGTCTGGAAACACCGGATTCAGATTTGTGAATCGACAAAGGATTCTTCAGATCTTGTTCATCTTCATCATCTCCTTTAGAACTCTTCGATTCTTACACTTTGGTGCGGGAATAGAATGTTTGATTTGGATTGCTGGAATTTCTCACTGGCTGGAAATTCACAGGTCGTCGGAATTTCTCCCCTGGCGATGGGATCGGCTGCAAGAACTTGGGCCAGGAACGGTGGGTGCATGGGTTAGGTTGAGGGGTATTTTGGAAAAGTCAATGTAAATTTTATATTTTATTAAACTCCGTGCCCGGTCAAAGCGGAACTTTAAATGTGGACGGAGGGAGTATTTATTTTTTTATTTATGAAGCTATTTTATATCATTAAATTTTTATTCAAAATGCTAACCAAAAGTGATGATCAATTAAGGCCAAACTATTGGGAATATATCTTTGAAAACTTGTTTTTAAAGTATATAAAATGAGCAAATCCCAATGAAAAGCTAGAAAAAATAAATTTGAAAAAAGGGAAAAATTAGAAAACAAAAAAACATTGAAAATAAAACAAACATATGAGTGTTTCTTTGGTGGATTTAAAGTCTCCATCACTTTTTGTGAACTTCAGTTATTCACATCAAAAGTTTTTTTCTACAAAAAGTATGTTGATCACGGTAGTAAGAAACTAAGAGTGTTTGGTGAGGAAAAAATTATGCATTTTGATATCTCCAAACGCAATTTTTTTAGGTGTTGGCTAAAGCCAAAAAATATCAAATTCGAAATCTTTAGATATCATAAATCTTTAGAGTTTTGATATCTCAATTTGAGAGATATCATTGTGATGATGTGATATCTTTCTCAACCATCGATCATTTTCCGTTTACGGCTACTATTGTTATCGCCAACAATCCGTGTTGTTGGTTACCCCCGCTTATTAATAGTTAAATCATGATTTTGGATATGTTCAAACATATTCGTTTTAAATTTCAAAATCATCATTTTTTTAGATTTCATAATTCATAACTTATCATTTCTCCAAAACTACCAAATGGGCTCTTAGAATTTAATTTAGTTGCCACTTTCATTCGATACATGGATAAAAAGTTGTATGAAGTCCATCACTATATTTACTGAGAAAAGCAAGCCCTAAGGCTCTGTTCCGTACGTCTGATCGGATTGAATCTGATCTGAATTTTTGAAGTTCTGATCTGATTGGGTCTGATCTGATCTGATTGGATCTGATCTGATCTGATTAGGTCTCATCTGATCTGATTGAATTTGATCTGATCTGATTGGGTCTGATGTGATCTTATTGGGTCTAATCTGATTTGATTGAATCTGATCTGATTAGATCTGATTTTCTCTAATTAGATCTGGTGTAAATGAATTTAAATTTGATTTAAATTAAACTTAAAATTATTACAAAGTTTACTACTTTAAAAGTATTACAATTCATATATACCAAAAAAAAGTAAAATAAGAAAATCAAATAATCATTAATATGTTTAAACTTTTTAAAAAAATATTAAACATCTTTTTAATAGGTGTGTGTAGTTTTAAATAAAGTAATGTGATTTAATCAAATAATAGTAATTATTATTTAATCCTTGAATAATATAAATATTATCTTTTATCTTTTTTCTTAATTTGATATTATTGGATTTGATCTGGTCTGATCTGATATGATTGGATCTGATCTGATCTGATTGGATCTGATCTGATCTGATTGGATCTGATCTGATCTAATTGGATCTGATCTGATCTGATTGAGTCTGATCTGATCTGATTGAGTCTGATGTGATCTGATTGGATCTGATCTGATTAGGTCTGATTTTAATAAGAATAAGTAATAAGTAGAAAAAATAAGTCCTACGGAACGGACCCTAAGAAATGTATGAACCCTACGGAACGAACCCTTTCTATTGCACACCTAAATTAATTTTGACTTTGGAGATTAGCATTTGTATTTTAATATTAATTTATACCATTAAAATTTTATCCAAAATGTTAATGCTAATGAAAAAACTATTCCTTAGCAAGGTGGAATCTGGTTAAACTTTGATCCACTAACTTCACTGGTTTAATGTATGACATTTGAAACAATGATAAAATTAGAATGATTTAGAATAAATTCAATAATTTGCCGTATAATACAAGGGTTTTCATATTTAGTCATCTGCTATTAAATATTACATATGTGATCTTTCTTTTATCGATACTTCTTCATGGATAATCTTTTTTGTGACATTCTGTCATATGAATGTCAAATTGAGGATTAAAAATATAATTTCATAATGATTATATATCTTTCTTGTCATATTCAATGCTAGATTTCACTGTTCATACATCATTTCTAAGTTGGTGTCAAATTACAAATGGTCTATGAAAAATACCATGTTATAAAAGGATAATTTTAGATTTCTGTGAATTTTTCTCCTGACTTGAGTGGTAGCTAGCGCACTCTCCAGAATTCATGAGAAAGTTCATTAAGGCTTAAGCCCCAGCAGAAGCATAAATATTGATTCTATGTGTGTCATTATTTTGAAAATAATATAAATAGAAATTACTTTGTAATAGAATCATTAACATTTAAAAAAAGAAAAAAAGAAATTAGGAGTAGATTTTTGTGGAAGGACTCTTTCATCTATTTTCTTCAATAAAGAGAACAAACTAAGGAAAATGACGAACTCCCAAGCAAACAAACCCTTATTGAGTGTACATACAACAGATCTTTAAAAACTTTCCGCCTTGAGCTCTTTCAGGCCGCAAGCAATAACGGAGAGTTCTGCCTCCTTCCACAATCAATCCTTCCTCCATTGCTAGGGTTTCACCTTTCTCCAACGCAGGTATCTTCTGTCTATGTATCTACTTGCATTCCGCTTCAGAAATCATCTTCGCTTAATATATCTGTGTGCGATACATGTCTTACGCATTCTAGTTGTTGCTGTTTTTATACTGCGCCTCTACCTGCAGTACATCGTTAATTGTTTTATCAATATGCAAATTACATGATTCGAGTGTTTGCTTTTGTGCTTTCTAGGTTGTTTCTGCCGATCATTCTTCATCATAGGTTAATTTCACAATGAAATGTCGTGGCCTTGTTGCGATTCTATGATCCACATCCACCCCGTTGTGCGCAACTCTAATCTGATTTTGGAAGGAAGTGAGGAGGACTTGGTATCTGCTTGATCATCGGTCCGTATTGGATATATAGTTTGTTGGCTGTGATCAGAAGTGAATTTTAAGAGGCTGGAAATGAGTGTTGTTGGGTTTGATGTTGGGAATGAGAATTGCGTCATAGCAGTCGTCAGGCAACGTGGAATTGACGTGTTATTAAATGACGAGTCAAAACGTGAAACCCCTTCTGTGGTGTCGTTTGGTGAGAAGCAGAGGTTTTTGGGCTCTGCGGGGGCTGCTTCCGCCACAATGAATCCTAAATCAACAATTTCTCAGTTTAAGAGGTTGATAGGCAAGAAATATATGGAGCCCTCAGTACAAAATGATCTGAAATTGTTTCCCTTCGAGACCTCAGAAGGAGCTGATGGTGGCATCTTGATTCATCTGCAGTACATCAATGAGAAACAAACTTTTACCCCTATTCAAATTCTTGCGATGCTATTTGCACACTTAAAACAAATAGCCGAGAAGAATATAGACACACAGGCTTCTGATTGTGTTATTGGGGTGCCTTCGTACTTCACGGACTTGCAGAGGCGATGCTATTTGCAAGCTGCAGAGATTGGTGGTCTAAAACCACTGCGGTTGATACATGATTGTACTGCTACAGCACTAGGCTATGGAATTTACAAAACAGACCTTTTACCCGGCAGTCCCACAAATGTTGTGTTTGTTGATATTGGTCATTGTGATACTCAAGTTTCTGTGGCATCGTTTGAGCATGGACATATGAAGATGCTATCTCATGCTTTCGACGTTGAGTTAGGTGGAAGAGATTTCGATGAGCTTCTGTTCAGACATTTTGCTAGAAGCTTCAAGGAACAATATAATATTGATGTCTACTCAAATGCTCGTGCTTCTGTTAGGCTCAGGTCAGCATGCGAGAGATTGAAGAAAGTATTGAGTGCAAATGCAGAAGCACCACTGAATATTGAGTGTTTGATGGATGAAAAAGATGTTAAGGGTTATATTCGGAGAGAGGAATTTGAGAAGCTATCATCACTTTTGTTGGAAAGGATCTCTGTTCCTTGTAGACATGCTTTAAGGGAATCTGGCTTGCATTTGGATAACATTCACAATATCGAACTTGTGGGATCTGGGTCTCGTATACCTGCCATTACTAAAGTTTTAAGTCAGCTCTTCGGGAAAGAACCTACTCGCACTTTGAACGCTAGTGAGTGTGTTGCACGGGGGTGTGCTCTTCAGGCCGCAATGCTTAGCCCGGCATTTCGCGTTAGGGAGTATGAGGTTTGTCTCTTGACATGGACTACTCTATTCTTCCTTAGTTCTTTCTCTTGGTTGTATATTAGTTACTTAGGACTAGTTTGGATGAAGGTGTTTTGGAGTCTTTGAGACGGGGTTCTTTTGGATACAACCTTTCTACCTTATAGGTAGGGTAAGTTTTGCATACACCCACTTGTGGGAATCCACGGGGTTGGTTGTTGAGTTTTATAAAAATTGAAAGATTAACACAACATTTCATGAACTAACTTTTATTTATCGGTTCACATTCAGTTCTGTTTATCATTGTATATAGACTAAGCGCTTCTCCTCTCCAAACTCCTTCAAAAACCTCCATCCAATAGACTCTTACAGATTACTGACTTGTATGGACACTCACACACCCACACCCACACACACACTCTCTCTCTCTCTCTCTCTCTCTATATATATATATATATATATATATATTCTCCCGATATTCATTACAGTGATAAGAAAACAACCTAACCAACTCTCATTACTTCAAAAACTGCTAGAACTGTTTCGACCAAAATATACGGAGTATATGATTAAATGAATCATCTAATTATGATAGGGTATGTTTCTGCAATGGGAGTAATAGAGCTTTTACTTCTCTACTGGGGGTTAAAAAAGCATAAAGAGATTTTACTCTACACAAATGTGGAAAAAATTAATGATTGATGCTAGCCAAATACTTAAAGGAGGTTCTTGATTCCCAAAAACTGAATATATCTAATTTATACATTTTTCTTCCTTGTGAAAGAGTAGAAATCATTTCTGATTAGAGAACTATTCGCTGGAGAGCTCTTGCCAACTAAATGCTTCTTTTTGACCAGCCTCTTAATTGTTGGTTTCCTAGAGTTATTTGAGGACATTTGAGAATGGAACTTTCATAAATTTTGTTAGGTTTTACAAGCATTTATTTGAATCTTTGGATGAACCCTCATTGTAGGTGCAGGATTCATATCCTTTTTCCATAGGGTTTGCATCAGACGGAGTTCCAATTTGCTCACCATCAAATGGTACACTGTTTCCTAAAGGCCACCTTTTTCCAAGTATGAAGATACTTACGCTGCACCGGAGCAAATCATTCCACATGGAAGCCTTTTACACGCACCAAATTGAGCTGCCCTCTGGTGTATCTACTAAAATATGCTCTTTTACGGTAGTAACCTCTCTTATTTAGTACTATTTTCCACAGTCAACTTGTATGGGAGTTAAATGTTGAAAGTAGGATTTAAGATCTTGTTGATGCTGCTGCTTTTATCAATTTGGACATAGTGCTGAAAAGAACTTCATTGTTTGACTTTACGGAGCTCAATAAAGTAGTTGAAAAGTAAAAAGTGTGTGGTTGAAATTTGTTTAAAAGAGAGAAACTTTGTAAGCGAAATTTTCCTTCTTTTCAAGGAAAAAGTAAAAGTGTGAAGTTTATTTGGGACATCCGGAAAAGGAAAGTGTGAAGTTTTCTTTGGGATGGATGGAGTAGGTTTGTTTTTTTCATTCTCATGTAGCAGCATAAATGCAGAATTAAAGTTTCTGTGGTGATCCTGTACATAATCATCTTATGACACATTGCTTCCAAGTTTTTTTTGAACTGATGTCTTGAGCCTTATTCAATGCATCACCAAACATGTGAAATTATTTTGGTGGGTTTTGTTGAAAAACGTACAGTGATCAGGGAATAAAATTATAATTTCGGAACTATGATTTGAGTTTTTAATTTACTAAGTAATGCTTATCCAGTGATTTTCTTTTAGATCGGCCCTTTCCAAGTTTCCTCTTCAGAAAAAACAAGGGTTAAAGTCAGAGTTCAGCTCAATGTACATGGGCTTGTTGAAATTGATTCGGTGTCAGTAAGTATTGATTTAAAGTCCACTTGT
Organism: Cuscuta campestris; assembly: GCA_900332095.2. Lineage (NCBI taxonomy): Eukaryota > Viridiplantae > Streptophyta > Magnoliopsida > Solanales > Convolvulaceae > Cuscuta > Cuscuta campestris. The sequence continues at coordinate 2,291,493 of OOIL02002240.1, forward strand.
CAAGTACGGAGTATAATTGCCTTGGAGATTTGATATTTCTTGATTGTCTTTGTTTCATTCATTCAGCTTGTAGAGGATCAAGTAGCTGATTTTTCCACAGAAGACACATTTTCAGATAACAATGAGGTAAGCAATCTTGTTTCTTCTGGATTCTGGGATTTCTGGCAAGTGATCCTATTCTGTAGTCTAACAGTTTCGGAATGAGTTGTAGAGCCTGCTCTTAATCTCTAAGATTTATAAAAATGCAGCTTGTTTCATGTTACTTCCCGCTTGAGCTAATCTTTATCTTTTGCTTCTTTGGGCAATTCCTACACTTGCAAATAAAACTGTTTTTTTCCTATTGCATTTAAGTCTTAAAAGAGTTCCTCAAGGAAATGTAGCCTTTTTTATTATTCTATTATCCAAGTGCAAAAAGTGTCAACCATAGTTTGTTAGGCGGCGCCTAGTGCTGTCCCTTGGGCGCCTAGTCTGCTCGCCTCGCCCAGATAACCTTAAGGCGTTCAGGCGCTCGCCTAGGCGTCGCCTTACTCTCGCCTTTACGCCTGGGCCCTTTAAAATTATGAAAAGCCCAGTTTTTTCTGCCCAATGATTTTGAAAGCCTAATTTAAAATGTTTAAAAAGATTTGACTTAAACTTGTGACCTACGATATATAATATATATATGTATGTATGTATATCTATATATGTATGTGTGTGTGTGTGTGTGTATATATATATATATGTATGTATATATAGGACGCCTAGGTGTCGCCTAGGCATAATGAAGGTACTTTGGCACCTCGCCTTGGCGCCTTACAAACTATGGTGTCAACTTATATAACATGCATTGGGATGAAAGAAGTCAATGATAACTAATCAGGCTGTTCATAACCGAGACTCATTGCTGAATTACACTAGCAGTCAAATAACTCTGTCTGTATACATGTCTAATGTCATCTGCTCGTCACATTGTCTGTTTGCTCAGCCCTCCAAGTTCCAGCTTTATTTGAGCCCCCACCCCAAAGGAAACATATTTTTCATGGAAGTACGGAGTATCTTTGAGAAAGTGTTTAGAATTATTGTCTTCCAAATTACCTGGAAATACTTTGAGGGTCCGTTTGGTACACGGAATTGATGGAATTGGAATTGAATTGGAATTAAAATTCCATGAGATTCGATTTTAATTCCAATTCATTTTTTGCACTACCAATTCCAAATCTGCATAATTTTTGTGCTACCAAACATGAGAATTGGAATTGAAATCCTCAATTCCAATTCCATAGTTTGAATACCGTGTACCAAACGGGGCCTGAATTAATTTCCTGTTTTGTTTCACTTGAAAAGATCTTATCATTTCATGTTGAATTTGCTTAGTCAAAATCTCTTTTTCTGGTGCAAGTGGTAAACATCATTATATTATCATCGTAATCATCATCATCATGGACCATGTAGATACATTTTTGCAGGGTGATAAAACTAAAAAGGGTAAGTCTATCAAGAGGTTGGAAATACCTTTTACTGAACATGTGGATGGTGCAATAACACAAGCAGAGCTGTGCAGAGCGTGTGATATAGAACATCAATTGGCAGAGCATGACAAGAAGGTGGAGCGGACTAAAGATAAGAAAAACACTCTGGAAGCCTATGTCTATGAGACTCGTAATAAGGTTGAGATTCAATCTTTTTGCCTCCCATTATTCATGGATATTCTATTTGTACCATAACTGAATGTTAGACTTCTCATGACAATTGACAAGTTCATAGTCTTGGTGAGATTCCTAGACCATGTCAACATATTCTATGTCCACAAAACACTCTTTAGGCCATGTTTTGTGGTGGGGTTCTGGAAAGAATTGGGAAGGGGATGATTGATTTTCATTTTATTGATGTATTCTTATGTTATATGGTTGGAAAGAAAGTGAAGATGAAAAATTATATAGAAATTCATGATGTAGTCATTTAACCAAGATATATTCCTTGGAACCTTTTTTGTCCAAAAAAGAGCCAGGTTTTAAAAACATTCATTTTACTAAAATTTCTGTAAGCGGCAATCAATTTTAGTCAATTACTTCTAAACGATCTTGTAAATGAGTTTTAGGGGTATGCGTGGTGCAGGTATAAGTGACCACGCTTAACCTGTAATAGCTTGTACCTTGTTGAGTAAAGTCAGTAAACTAAATATAGGACTTACAAATAGTTGAAATAAAGATAATTTAGTAAAACAAAAACTAATCTTCTTCCATACAAAACCCCAACCAAATAAGTCATCCGGCTTTGCTACAAATAAACCTTTGTTCTATACAATAACTTTTATCAATGTTTGACATGATGTTCATTTGCATATAGCTTCTGAACACATATCGGAGCTTTGCGACTGATTCAGAAAGAGAGGATATCTGTAGTAATCTGCAGCAGACTGAAGACTGGCTCTATGAAGATGGAGATGATGAGTCTGAACAAATATATTCCCAAAAGCTAGAGGGTCTTAAAAAGGTCATTATCAGCTGTTAACTTTATACTTCATATATTTTATTTCTACTTTTCCCATAAAGGGTATGTTTGAATAATGGAAAACGCCAAGGAAATTTATTTGTGTTTCAGTGTTTGGTTCTACCTTAGGAGATGCAAAGGAAAGCAAAATATGATTGTTTTTTTAATTTTCTACATATATTTATATTAGCCTTTACATTAAATAGGAATCAATAGATTGAATAAAAAAAGATAAAAAATGTATTCATTGAGTTTTAATACACGAGTATATCTTTTTTCTTCCTCCCCCACATTTTCTTTCCCTTAAAATTTTCTAGGTTTTCCTTCCTACATTTTTTCCGTGGTATTTTCAGGATTCGAAACAGACACTACCTTGATTTTCTTAACGTCTGTTGTCTATCAGATTATAGACCCAGTTGAACAAAGATATATGGACGAAGATGCACGTGCACAAGAAACACGAAATCTACTACATTGCATAGTCGAATATCGAATAGCTGCAGAATCTCTTCCAGCTAGCGAGAAAGATTATGTACGTGGTGACTTTAAAAAAAAAGATAAATAACATGCAGAAAATATGATTTTTATGTCTCATAATAGTTTCATGAATATTTCCTTTCCAGGTCATCAGTGAGTGCGATCAAGCAGAGCAGTGGCTTAGAGAAAAGTCCCAACAACAGGATGCATTGCCTAAAAATGCCAATCCAGTACTGTGGTCAAGTGATATCAAGAGAAAAGCTGATATTCTTGACGCGTATGTTTATCATCTTACATTATCCCTCCCCCCATTCGTATTCCGTTCCAAACTTCCCATTTATTTGCACTTTATTTAGTCTTGCCAAATTTGCCCTTTGCTATGAACTCACCATGACACTGCATTTATTGCAGCACTGTATGTTTCGTTAAGGGGAATTTGATTTTGAAAGGTAAATTTGGGAAAGAAGAAATTAATGCGCCTTATATTTACTAAAGGAGATGATTAGGGTAAAAAATTTTCAAAAAGTGCAGTAGATGAAGACCAAAGGGAGGATTGGAGGATTTTATCATCTGAATTTCACTGCATGGATTTTATTGTAGTTTCCAAAATTATTAACATATACTCGGTATATAATAATTCTTTAGACGAAGCTATTAAAAAACAAGAAGCGAGAGATTAGACATAAAGAGCAATTATGTTTTTGGTTGCATTATCTATAACCAATGCAACATGCATGCTCATTCTGTGCTAAATTCAACTATTATTATTATTATTGATATTGGTAAATGTAAAAAAACAAAATACTACAGGTCTTGCAAGCGTATGCTGAGGTCCTCCAAATGGTCGCCACCATCAAATGCTGACATGGACACGGACACAGACTCACATTGAATAGGTAAAAATGGGGATGATACAGCCGACACCACAAACTGAGAGTGAGTTTGAGACCTTTAGAAGCCATTTTGCTTACTGCTCGTCAGCTTGTGGGCTATTTTGTCTTTCCACAAAGTTTAACTCTCTCTGGGGCGTCACGTCTACAAATCGTCTTTTGCTGGTAGGTATGATCTTGCTGTCATTTATGCAGATTCTTGGGTTCTAGTGACCAAATTGCCCTCGTTCTCTCCTTATAAATTTTCTGTTTTGATATAACCATTCACATAGCTTCTCTGTACCTGTTTTTCATCCATCTTCATTATTTAAAAGAGAAAACATATAGCGCTTCCTCTATTTATTTTTCTTTTTCTATACGTGTTTTATGTTATTTCTTTCTCTTTTACTAGTATAAATGTTAACTTCGCAATTTTCATTTCCTTAACAAGTTGGTATGGAGTAGATCAGTTACCACATTTGATCTAAGTAGATTTTGTACATGACATTTTACTTGTGTTCAAGTGAATAACTTCCTTTTCCTACTCCACGCCCCGTATATATTGATGTGGCAGTTATATTACACTTTGGAATAGTGCCACTCCGTGGCATGCTTCACTGGTGTCAAGGCCTAGGCTTGATGCGCTCTTCTATTTTGAAGGATAAGAGGCTAATTTAGCGTGGATAGTAACTCTTCAATGAAACAAATAACAAATGCACTAATTCCATCCTTACAAGCCAAAGTACTCAGGGAATATATGGTCCCTAGGAAGTCATTGACTAAGGTGGCCTGTTTGTGTGTGTGTAATATTCCCTGGAAAAGAGGTTTTTTTTAATTATAAATGTTATGGGTTTTTATCTCCAATTTTTATTTTTAATGATTTTTTTCATTTTCTTAAATAGTGAAGTTCTAGTTTTATCAAATCCTAATTTGTGATCTAAGACATGTTTTTATTTAAATGGTAAAATATACTCCCTCCGTCCCAATTTAAATTGCCCGTTTTGATTTTTGGGCATATTTAAGGAAAATAAAAAATATAGTTGATTTTTCGAAATTGCCATTACTTTTTAGAAGGGGTGATGATGAATGAGAAGAAAAGGTGAAGAAGAGTGACTTATTTTAGGGGTAGTTTAGGTATTTTATTTTTAAAAGTTTACGAAAACAACTAACAGGCAACTTATTTTGGGACGGAAAAAAAAGGCAAACAAGCAATTTAAAATAGGACGGAGGGAATACTTTTTATAAAATTTTTTTTATTAAAAATGAAAATATATAATATAACTACTGATTAATGAAATACTTCTATCCCATTTTCTTTTCATTTCAAACAATGGATGAACCTCTTCTTTTTAAAATTTACAAATTGGTATATCAATAAAAGTACAAATTACAATGTCTAAAATTATATCAAAAGTTTTACTCTTTCTGTCCCATTTTAAATTGCACGTTTTTTTTTCTCCGTCCCAAAATAAATTGAATGTTTTTTTTGTTATCGTAAATTTTTAAAAGTAAAAAAAAATCTAAATTATACTAAAATAAGGCATTCTTCTCCATTTTATCTTCTCATTCATCGTCACCCTTCCTAAAAATCAATGACAATTTCGGAACATCAACTCTATTTTTTTTCTTTCTTAAATATTCTCTTAAGTCAAACCGTGCGACTTAAAAAGGGGCGGAAGAAGTATAAAACAAAATGCGAGTAAAATATTTTTTTCATATTATAGGAGTATATGACTATGTTCGCCGACCAAACACATCAAAGCAAGGCACCCCGTGAGGTAAGCCAAAATGATGGTGAAATGGGGACAAATACAATCCCAACTTTCTCGGTTTGCAAAATAAGTAAAAATAGCTGAAATGATTTGCGAGGAAAATTTACCATTCATGTTTCCTAAAAAAATTAGAATTTAACAGGTTCCTTCTTAGCCGGACATTCGCCGGAGGCACTTCCACGCCGGCAATTGCAAATCGGCCACAGGTTCCTTCTGCACGTGCCACTGCAGGCCTCACCTCTCCTCGGCCACTGGGTTGTTAAAGATGTATGCACGCTGAAAAAGGAATGGAGACTGTAATCAGCTAAATGCCATCGATCCCATTGGAAAGAAAAACCAAATTAGTGGGGTCTTGACGCCAAAATTGGCCTGCTGGTCCTTTTCTTTCGTCCCCACCCCCTCCCCCGTGAACTGTGGGTTAGTAAATATATATGGGTTAAACTATTTGTACCCCACTTTGTACTCTATAGGTTTGCACCAACACTTTGGATTGGTGTAAAACTAATTTTTGTTAATGCACAAACATTTTGTGTCTGTGTAGTTAAACCATCAAAATGTTTGTGTATAACTGTGGTGTACAATTTGTGGTGTAAGTGTAGCATAACCCAATATATATTCATGGCCTCTGAGTTTTTATTTCTTACATAGCCACTTACCCTTTCCCAATTCTCCCGAAAAAGGTCACTTCTTGCTCAGAAATTCATCTTTTTTCTGGGTTTTCTTGTGTCCATCTGAATTGGGTTTTCTTGACAAAGTAGAGTAGGTATGAAACAGTGCGTTGCTAGGAGGTGGATGCTCTATCATCTTATCCTGTTTCTGCTTCTCTGTGAGTGTTTTATGCCTTTTTCTTTTCATTTCTTGCTACTTGTATTTGCTTCTTGAATGCTTGACCTGTTTATTGTTATTTTAAACAAAAAAAAGGAGATTTTCTCTCTTCACTGGTTTTTCTTCACAGGTATTTTACTCTATATGTTTGGTTCAAGGAATTAGTAAAAAAAATAGTTCTCTTATTTTCATGGCCAAAATTGGAAATTTTGATTTTCATATTTTAGTACATTTTGCCTTCTTTTTTTCTTTCTCATTTTATTTTCTAACCAAACAAGAAAATTTATTTTTCAAATGCATTTTCTTTTCCTTTTCTCTTTTAAATTCTTTTAACCAAACATATTGTTACGAAAATTGTAGGGTTTGTAGTTTTATTTTGATTTGTGGTTCATATTTATTGCAGTTTATCTGCTCTTATTGATCTGTGCTTCAATTACATTTATTATATACTCCCTCCGTCCGGAAATTTTCTTCTCGTGTTGACTTGGCACGCTTATTAAGGAATAGTAAAAAAATGTAAAATTTTCAAAAATGCACAAACTATAAACTTTTAAATCTTCTTTTATTATTAAAAAAGTATTAAAAAAGTAGATTTGTGATAAAATAGAAGGGTATTATTGATATTTAGCCTTAAAAATCATACTAAAAAAGGAAATGGGAAGATTATTTCCGGACGGACCAAAAAGGAAAATGGGAAGAAAATTTCCGGACGGAGGGAGTATTTCTTAATTCTTCAATTACCTTTCACTAGTAGCAGTGTTGCTCCAAAGCTCTCTGGTCTGTTTCATTTCCAAAATGTGTTAGGGCATGTTTTTTCCCCAGTAATTTGGCTGAAATGGCCTTTTTTTTTATAATGGGGAAGTGTTTGATAAAATCCATTTCATCCTAATAACCCTAAACACATTAATTTTATAATGAGAAATTTTGTTTTATCTCCTTTTAATACATTTTGCCTTTTCATTTTCTTTTCATTTCATTTTTCTTTTCTTTTCCTCTTTAACCAAACAAGAAAAACATTTTTCTTCTCATTTTCTTTTCTTTTCTTTCTCAAGTTTCTAAAACCAAACATAATGTTAATTTTATTTTCCTTGCATTTCCTAAGTTCCTAACGGTTACGGGCCCTAATGGTAGAGCATGCAAAAAATTAAAAATACAAAATAAAGAGAAAAATAAAACATAGAAGAAAAGAGATGGACAAAATGCCAGGTCATCCAGATGAAACAAAATAGTAGAATCTAAAGAGTGAATTTGCTCATAGTGATGGATTAATTTTGTTTACTTGGATGTGTGTAATAACTATAAATCCCATCTTTGATTGTTAATAACTTGTTACATAAATATCTAAGGTATGTGTAATAATTGCTTGTGTTGACTTTCAATATGCCAATGTTTATCGCCGTAATCAAGAATTTAAAAAAATGAGGAACTCTGTAGAGAGCCTCCTTGCAAGTAACACTATCTCTACATTATTTTTCTTCTCTAGTGTGCCCTTTGGTTTTCCCCGACATGAGCGGTAGCATTGAGGCTTGTAAGAATGAGATAAAGAATGAGACTGAGTGTTGTCTAGCCATGGGGCACTATGTTTCACACTTGCATAGGCAGAACTTTATCACTAACTCGCGAGCAGTGGACTGTGTTGATTCACTCGGCATGAAGTTACAGAAAGCTAATGTTACCCGAGATGTTTACAAGCTTTGCCTTATTACCCTCAAGGACTTTTCAGTTCAAGGTCAGTTTTGATCATTCAAGATTCCATTTGAATGTTTTTGCCCAATATGAAGATATATTCAGCTTATGCTAACCTCAATTCTTTTTCTTTTTTGTTTTCATCTTGGCATCCTGAAAACGACAATTCCAGTTACACCAGAAGGTATGTACCGTCTATTTGTTCACTTGTGAAGACTATACTTAGTAGTTTTAAAAATATTACTCCGTACATTGTTTTGTGGCTCTTTCAATTGTACTCTCTTCAGCTCAAGGTCAGTTCTGATTCTTAGGGATGCCATTTGAATGTTTTTGCAGCATATGAAGATAATTCAGCCATGCTAACCTCATTTCTTTATTTCTTTTCTTTTTCTTTTTCTTTTCTCATCTTGAAGATATATTCAGTTTATGCTAACCTCAATTCTTTTTTTCTCATATTGGCATCTTCAAAACGACATTTCCAGTTACACCAGAAGGTATGTACCTTCTATTTTTCACTTGTAAAGACTATGGTTAGTAGTTTTAAGTGCCTCGAGTGTTCAAACATAATGAGAATATAAATCAAATGATTCTTGATTATATTCATTCAAAGAGTCAATGCATATGAAATATCTAACTTATTATATTATAATTATATCATAAAATTATACTTTTTATAATAAGAAGCAAGTGAATCTCATTTTGGGTTGTTTGCTAGTAAGGTACGTGGCTAGACAACTTTTGAATGCGTCCCTGCTATCCTGAGAAAATTTAGGATTTCTCTTTATTCATTGAGGGCCTTACCTTATTGGTTTCTTAAGTTTTTTGCTTGATCCTTTGTTTGGAGATTCATTCCTCCCGATTTAGTAGGTTTAGTATCAGAGCTTTTCCACATCAACCTAAGCCCGACTACGTGAGAAGCAGTGTCAATTCGTTTATATTCCTTATATTCGTTTATAATAGAAGACCTTTCCGCCGTTGCTTCTCCTTGACCGAGAACATAAAAGTTGTTACCAATCCTACTAGTTAGGATGAGTTAGAGCAATTCTAGGAATAAGTTACACTAGCTAATAAATACAAGAATGGCTACACATGGTAATTAGATATAAGCATAATAAGTAAATATGAATAATATTTATTTATCCTTAATACGCCCGCGCAATGATGGAGGATCCGTTAAAGATTTCAATCTTAGACCGAAACTTATGAAACATAGCCCAACCTGGAGGCTTCGTGAGAATGTTTGCAGTCTGCTCAGTAGTAGGTAAATGCAACACACAAAGATGACCAGCAGCGGCCAAGTACTCCCTCCGTCCATGTAAGATGTTTTCAATTTGACTTTTCACGGTTTTTTAGGAGTGTTAAAAAGACTCTTGACTTTCCCATTTTTCCCCTCACTCTGCCTCTGAACAATTCACCTGTTCCTATTACTGCTTTGTTACCACCGCACATATAATAACCTCCCCCGCCGCCGCCGCTGCTACCACGACTGCCACCCCACTTTCACCGCCAGCCCCACCCTCATCCTAGTCCTCACAATCATCGTCAACCCACCACCGCTTGCGATCTCACCATTGTCGTGATTGTGGTCTAGATCTAGAAAATAAATGGAAGAAAAAGGGAGAGAGAAGAAGAAGAAAACAAGAAGAGAAGAAATATAGATCTAGACTCACCATCGCCGCCGCCTTCATCCCCACCACCGTCACCGTCATCTTCATTCCCCCAACGTCACCACCGTCCTCAGCCCCGCCATCGCTGCCACTGCCTTACCCCCACCATCGCAGATCTAGACGGCGAAGAAGAAGAATACGAAGGAGGAGAAGAAAGAGAAGAAACGAGAAAGAGAAGAAACGAGGAAGAGAAGAAAAACAAAGAAAAGAAGAAAAGAAGAAAAACAAAGGGAAGAGAGAAGAAGAAATATGGACAGACCAGTGGAAAAAATGGTGGGGGGGGGAGAAATGAAGAAAGAAAAAAGATTGAAGTAAGCAAGTGGCGGACGAAAATGGGAAAAAAGAAAGAAATAGAAGAGGGGTATTTAGGGTATTTTGTGTGTAAAATATGTAATGAGAAGATCTATGACGGACAAATAAAAAGGGTTAATGAGAAGATCTATAAGGTACGGAGGGAGTAGATTATTAATATATAATTTCTATAATTTTTAATATATAAATTACAAGATAACATGGATTAAAGAAGTGTATTAGATAGTGTGTAAAAATGAAAGTGGACAAATACTCTGGGATGGAGGGAGTATGAGGCACTCAACAAATGTAAGCAATAATCTGATGAATATAAAAGTCATTAAAAGAGACTATGTACCAGAAGGGTCAAGTTCTTACCTCTATTGTTTTTGCACTTAGAAATCCTCTAAGAACTTCTTTTGCACCAGAAGGTCAAGTTTGCTTGCCAACCAACGATGTACAACACGTTGACAGTCATTGGCTTTAGTTGACTGGTCAGGAAATACATTTGAAAGACCATAAGCTTTTGCAGCAAGCTTCTCAGTAGCTTCTGATATTGCACATTCACAGATTTGTTCAGGACACTTGATTCCAAAATAAAACTTCCTACACGAAGAAAGAAGGGTCGACGAGTCCACCGTGGCTTCAAATTCTTGAACATTACTGATCGGACAAGAACCTTTGGTGAGGTTGACGGGTTACAAGAGCATATTTGTTGTAGTGTATTATTGGCACCCTTACTCTCTAGAATCCTTTGAAAATCTGAGAGGCAATGCCTTGCAAGGTCCTATTTAAAGCAAGTTTATTTTTATTATGCCTTGCTGGATACTTTGCAAGTGGAGTAGCACAATCAATCAAGGTCAAGGCTATCATACTTTCCAAGGCAGCAAAGTTTAACGGACATGATCCTGAAAGGGAAATGAAGAAAGCGAGAGTTTTATATTTATAGTAATGGCGCCAAGAATCTAAGGCTCCGTTTGATAATCTTATTCAGCTTTATCTTAGCAGAATAAGCAAAATAAATATGTTTAGGATTATTTGAATGAAATGGATTTTATCAAACACTTCCCCATTATAAAAAAAAGGCCATTTCAGCCAAATTACTCGGAGAAAAATATGCCCTAACACATTTTGGAAATGAAACAGACCAGACAGCTTTGGGGCAACCGTACTTCTTTGTCTATATGGATGATATTGTGGTGACTAGAAACTCCGTGAAGTTTATTGATTTGTTTGTGGAGACACTATCTCGTCGCTTCTCTCTAAAGGATTTAGGGTCCCTCGTTCATTCTTTTGGGTGTAGAAGTTATTCCTATGTTTTCTGGTATATTTCTATCTCAGTCTCAATATATTTCTAACATTTTTGATAGCAAAGATATAGCGGATGCAAAGGGAACATGCACTTGTATGATGGCTCATGTGCAGCTTCACCCACAACTTTTTGTCAAGTACTTGGCCGCTGCTGGTCATCTTTGTGTGTTGCATTTACCTACTACTGAGCAGACTGCAAACATTCTCACGAAGCCTCCAGGTTGGGCTATGTTTCATAAGTTTCGGTCTAAGATTGAAATCTTTAACGGATCCTCCATCATTGCGCAGGCGTATTAAGGATAAATAAATATTATTCATATTTACTTATTATGCTTATATCTAATTACCATGTGTAGTCATTCTTGTATTTATTAGCTAGTGTAACTTATTCCTAGAATTGCTCTAACTCATCCTAACTAGTAGGATTGGTAACAACTCTTATGTTCTCGATCGGTCAAGGAGAAGCAATGGCGGAAAGGTCTTCTATTATAAACGAATATAAGGAATATAAACGAATTGACACTGCTTCTCACATGTTCAGACTTTGGTTGATGGGGAAAAGCTTTGATACTAAACCTACTAAACCGGGAGGAATGAAACTCCAAACAAAGGATCAAGCAAAAAACTTAAGAAACCAACAAGGTCAGGCCCTAAACGAACAAAGAGAAATCCTAAATTTTCTCAGGATAGCAGGGACGCATTCAAAAGTTGCCTAGCCGCTTACCTACTAGCAAACAACCCAAAATGTGATTCACTTGCTTCTTATTATAATAAGTATAATATTATGATATACTACCTCCGTCCCAAAAAGAAATTTTCTTTTTGACTTTTTCATGATTTAAGAGATGGATGTTTTGTGTTGATTTTCTAAAAATACCCTTGATGTGATGGATAAAAGTAAGATGTGATATGTAAATTATTAGCAAAAAGGTATGATGTGATCGATAGGGTATGAAAAAGTATGGGGTAAATTAAAAGTGGTTTTTTAATACTTAAGAAAAGTTCTTTTGGGGACAAAGAAAAAACAAAAGGGGAACTTCTTTCGGGAATGGAGGGAGTAATTATTATATAATAAGTAAGATATTTCACAAATCGACCTTAAGATCACTAATAAAAACACTTCGAATGTCATATAAAGTGACAAAAATTTTACTCCATATTTAGAAGATGCAAGATGACAATGCTGAGATTTTGTACTCATACTTAGTATAACTCTAAATTCTTAATTGCTACCAATTCTTATATGTTCATATGCATGCAGTTGAGATGATGACTCTGGAGAACCTTTACGTAAATGGAATAAAGGAATGCTTTTATGATCCCACCATCAATTTGCCATGTGAAGGTGCAGCTATGTGGGAAATTTGTATACCAGCATGCAAAAAGATGTTAGGAGGATACGCAAGTGGATGTTGTTCATGGGACACCCCTACGAAACATTGTCGATGCCGATGGATATCAAATGATGATACATGCTAAAAAAATGTATTCTTATTTCACAAGTGCCTAAGAAAACTAAAAAGAAAGAGGAATAATGTAAATGTGGTGCATTTATATATGCTTATTTAGTCTTCGAGACATAATACATACCCGTACTATATTTTAAACTTAAGTCCTACCGAGTAGTTTTTAACTTTTTATTCCCTCCGTCCCATATATTTTTAACAGAGCACCACTCAAATTTCACGAGACCTTTTATTTGTTTGCATTTTTTATGGCCTATATAATGAAATAATTTTTATCGTTACTTATTTTGTAGAATTCTTAATGTAGTTTTTAAATAAGTTTTTTATTTCTATACAAATATTTCAAAAAAAAATAAATTCAGAAAAATTGGAATTTTCCCTCATTTTGCACAATGCGAAATGTAAAATTAGAAAACAAGTACAAAAGTAAAATATTTATAGAATTGAAGTCGTCATGTTATTTCACTAGTATATATTTTACATGTAAATTTCATATGCACGTTTTTACATTATTGGATGTTTGACCAGAAAAAAAGAAAAAACAAATCATATCGGAACCGAGCCTAACTCCACTGATTCTAGCTAGGTCCGGTTCCCCTACCTGCCCGACCGTCTTCATCGATGGTGTGAGAAAACGATTGAATGAATGAATCTTTTATTAAGAAATCAAGATTTTTTTAGGCATCCATATATCCGTTCAAGAACTCAGCATTCAATACGGAGTATCCTTGGCAACCCACTAATAAATACTCCCTCCGTCTGGAAATGTTCTTCCCATTTGACTTTTCACGGTGTCTAATACTGCACTTTGACCATTAATATCTATATTTATACATAGATTTATTTTATTAAAATTTGATATTTGAAAACTGTGTTTCATTATGAATATATTGATATTAAATTTACATCATAATACAATATGTTTTTTCCACAAATCGTAGTCAAAGTTTATAAACTTTGACCAAGAAAAGTCAAATGTAAAAAACACTTTCGGACAGAGGGAGTAATAACTGTGGAATTTAACATGCCCTCTTTATTTTATACTCCGTACTTTTCTTATTAGAATTACAAATATGGTGTACAACTTACCAACTTACTACAGCCTTTTTAATTAATTAACTTAATTAATAAATTAAAATATAAATTATTTTTGAATTCTACAAATCAATGTAAATCTTATTTTAAAAATATAAACATAAATTTAATTAAAATAAGATGTATAAATATTGCGAGTAGGTTGTAAATATTTCTAATTTAAAATTTTTAATAAAAATTTAAAATTTTTCATAATAAAATTTAAAATTTTTAAATATTAAAAAATTATAAATAAAAAGGCTAAAGCAAGATATGGTATGGATAGTAAGTATATAGACAGCATGCCAATTTTTTTGTTGTGCCAATAAGGATGGGGTGGTGTTTACCTCTACACCAAAGTCAAAGTCAAAATCAACTTGTTGGGTGCAATTGACGGGGGTAGGGGGTGTGTTCGGGTCGGGGCCGGGGTGAGATGTTTACCAGGGGGTTAGGGGGGTAGGAACCATCAATTTTACGAACGGGGCACCGGAGCACCCCTGGTCATCCCATGACATTGGAACCCAATGTCATGGGAACTTTGGTGTAGATGGATATAATTTGGTAGCAAATTGATTTTGACAAGTCCATACCATACACCCAAAAAGATTGTATTTTATAAGTGGAGGTGCATTAAATTTTGTCAATTACCGTTTTAAGGCACATTTGTTGAGTTTTGAGGGTATGATAAGATATTAATTCTAAAATCTAGCAAATGAAAATAATATAGAGTTCGAAATCTGGGAAAAAAATTGGAGAGATTTTAAAATCATGATATATATAGTGATAGGCAGACATGACTAGCAACGAGAGTGGTTGGTGGTGAAATTGAATTACATGTATTTTCACCTACAGTTCTCCCAGATAACTTCTGCATTTACTATCTTTCACTTTCTCAAATCCAATAAACAATTCTAAACCCTATCTAGTACTGTTCACCCGGTGGTTAATTTACACCATCACATACAATTCGCAATTTTGTTAAGGAACAAAGGGAATATAGCCAAAATATATAGTTGCCAACCTCTATAATTGATGATTATGACTAATACAATCTTTTTCCCCATAATCTCTCGTCTCTATTCTCCCAATCTAGATTGAAATACAGATTTCGAAGCTCTCATTCTCATTACAGCAACTTCCTACCAGCTGCTATATCACAATGGCCTATTGATTCTTCTCTTATGTCAACATGCATGCTTCCTTTCTTTCTTCGTTTCCACATTTTGGGTTTTAATGGTTGGAGATGCTCTTACCATTTCTTCAGCCCCATCCGGTTCACTTTGTAATCAAATCTTGCAGATGATAGAATCTTTGATTCAAGATATTTTAAAAAATGCTCTCATAAAAAAATCCATTATTACTAAAGATTTCATCATAGACCTTGTAATAATAAATCACACACATTGTTTTTATTATTAACTACATATGTTTAGAATGCTTCTTGTTATCTTTTTATCATTTATAATAATTACAGATTATTTTTTCATTTCGTAAATGCATTTTCTCTTAAGGTGGCCAAGTCGAAAGATCACCTTAAGAGCAATTAGTGCACATACAAAATTGAAAAATAACAAGTAATTATTACAAACCATAAAAAAACAGCAATAAGCATTGTAGACATAGTTGATAATAAAAACAACACTACTCACAAGTCAAGCCCACAAGATCTACAATGAACTCTTTAGTAATCACTAGTTTTTAATGAGAGTTTCCTTGATTTCCACAACCTCCTTCAAGATCTCTTGAATTAAAGGCTTCGTCCTCTTACATTCTTTACATATTAGTAAGTTCCATCGGCTCGTTTATCATCACAAGCTTTGTGGCAGAAGCAAAACAAGCATTGTTGACATTGCCACAAGCAGAATAGACCCCAAGTCAAGAACGTAAACACCTAACAAAAACATAAATTTCCATCAACTGGTGCAACATGAACATGAAAACTAGTACCATTACTATTGTATAATGTATACAATGGCAGATGAATTCAGCATTCTTGGATAAATAAATTTAAAATTGGGAAATAATGCAAGTAAACGAATGAAATCAGAAGGATGGTATCCTTACAAGTTTCCCCTGATGATGCTGCAGCAGGAAGTGCAGGAACTTTGACAGCTGCAACAAGAAACCATTAACATACTATGATCCGGAAGGTCCATTGTATCGAAGAGAAGGAAAAACTTAACATACTTTTATTGCATGATGATGAAGCATGCAGCAGTGACGCAGATGGCCAAGGAGCTGGAATGTTATCATTCAAATCACACATAAAACTTATCCCAGTGGTTTGGTCAAGTGTGACATCTGAGGGCAAACTTAACAAAAGGCACCCGGAAACTGCCCCCCATGAAAACAAAACAAAAAATAAATAAATAAATTATAAAGAGAGTACGATTGAAAAAGCCACGAAACAATATACTAGTTTTAAAACTACTAAGCAGGGTCTTTACAAGTGAACAAAGAGAAGGTGCATACCTTCTGGTGTGACTGGAAATGTCGTTTTAAAGATGCAAAGATGAAAAAGAAAAAAAATTGAGGTTAGCATAAGCTGAACATATCTTCATATGGTGCAAAAACATTCAAAGGGAATCTTGAATTATCAGAACAAACTGACCTTGAACTGAAAAGTCCTTGAGGGTAATATGGCAAAGATCGAAAACATTTTGGGTAACATTGGCTTTCTGTAGCTTCATACCAAGTGAGTCAGCACAGTCCATAGCTTGCAAGTTAGTGATAAAGCTCTGCCTTTGCAAGTGTGAAACATAGTGCCCCATGGCTCTGCAACATGTTGTCTGATTCTTTATCCCGTTCTTACAGGCCTTAATGCTACGGCTCATGTTGGGGAAAACCAAAGGGCACACTAGAGAAGAAAAATAATGTAGAGATAGTATTACTTGCAAGGAGGCTCTCTACAGAATTCCGCATTTTTTTAAATCTTAATAACGGCGATCAACATTGGCATATTGATAATTAACACAAGCAGTTATGCATACAATAGAAATTTATGTTACAGGTTGTTGACGATCAAAGATGGGATTTATAGTTAGGAACTTGGAAAATGCTAGGGAAAGAAATTTAGAGAAGCATATAGAGGTAATTTGGAGGGTATGAACATCTGAGAAAAATAAAACATTGGTTCTTACTCAATAGTAATTCTTTTGAATTTTTTTGTATATTACTCCATACATACTTGAAGATTAAGAAATATACACATGTAAACTTTTGTTACAACATCAAATTTTTTCTTTGCATTTTCCTCAATAAAAACAACCACAAGAACATAACTTTCGTTGGATTTTCTTCCCCCCTTCCCATAGAATTTTGTTAAAGGAAATAGAATTGGTATTTGGCAATTATTATTTTGGATATATATTATTTTGGTATGAGTTATTTATGATATAAGATTCCTTGTATAATTCTGTTTCCTTTGGACTCTTAACCTATTGAAAAGCTTTCCCTATTTATAATTTTTTCTTGCAAATTATTCTCATAAGAAATACAAGAGAGTTTTACTCAGAATTTTTTTCTTAACACGAAACAGAGCCCTAAAATAATTTTCACTTCACTGCTGTGCTTTCCAGGATCCAAACATACCCTTAAAGTAGCTGAGAGCTGACTTCAAATACAAGTTGAAGCACATACTATAAAGGCATGGTTGATTTGTTCACATTACTGAACAAACGGTGCACATTACAGTTTGTTCACAACACTCTGTCACATTGTTTCTGTCCCAATCAATGTCCACACTTTATATCTTAGCATAACACGGGGTGGGGGTGGAGGGGAGGCAACAAATGTAAGAAACAATCTGATGAATATAAAAAGTCAATAAGAGAGAACTATTTTTATTCCTTACCTCTATTGTTTTTGCAGCTAGAAAGCCCTCTAAGAACGTCTTTTGCACCAGATGGGTCAAGTTTGCTTGCCAACCAACGGAGTACAACGCGTTTGCAATCATTGGCTCTAGTTGCCTGGGCAGGCAACACATTTGAAAGACCATAAGCTTTGGCAGCAAGTTTCTCAGCAGCTTCTGATATAGCACTTTGACAGATTTGTTCACAACACTCGTTCACAAGATCAATCTTCCCACACAAAGAAAGAAGGGTCGACGAGTCCACTATGGCTTCAAATTCTTGTACAGTACTGATTGGGCAAGAACCTTCACTGAGGATTGATGGGTTAAGAGAGCAGATTTGTTGCAGTGTATTGTTGGCACCCTTACCCACCAGAATCTTCTGAAAATCGGAGAGGCAATGCCTTGCAAGTGTTGTGTTTAAAGCAAGTTCATTTTTACCGTGTTTACTGTATTGTCCTACAAGAATGGTGAGGGTGGTTTCCAATTGTGGGCAACAAATGACATTTGCAAGATACTTTGCAAATGGAGCAGCACAATCAATCGAGGTCGTGGTTATCATGTTTTCCAAGGCAAGAAAGTTTAACGGACATGATCCTGCAAGGGAAATGAACAAATTGAGAGTTATTTTATAGTGATCCGCCCAGATTCTAAGGCTCCATTTGACAATCTTATTCTGCTTTTTCTCAGCAGACTAAGCAAAATAAATATGTTAAGAGTTATTTGGCTGAAATGGATGTTATCAAACACTTTCCCATTATAAAAGAAATTGGCCATTTTAGCCAAATTACACTGGGCAAAACCGGCCCTAACACATTTTGGAAATGAAACAGACCAGACAGCTTTGGGGCAACAGTGCTATTAGTGAAAGGAGCCAACGGAGAAGGCGCTAGAAGAGGAAGAAGGGGCTGTGCGTCAGGAAGAGAACTTGGGGAGATCTGAGGTAAGAGGCCATTTTCCAATTTCTCTGCAAAACCCTTGAGATTATTCAATGGACTACAACAGGTGCCATGGAGGCCTGTACAAATTAGTCCTTAATAGTCAGAATTAAGAAATATATAATAAATGTAAGTGAAGCAGAGATCAATAAGAGCAGATACACTGCAATAAATATGAACCACAAATTAAAATAGAACAACAAACCCTACAATTTCCCTAAAAGACCTATGAAGAAAATTCAGTGAAGAGAGAAAAATCCCATTTTTTAAACAATAAGCAGATCAAGAATTCAAGAAGCGGATTCAAGTAGCAAGAAATGAAAAGGCATAAAACACTCACAGAGAAGCAGAAACAGAATAAGCCTCCTTCTAGCAACCCACTGTTTCATACCTACTCTACTTTCTCAAGAACACCCAATTCAGATTGACACGGTAAGAACACAAGAAAACCCAGAAAAAGAAGATGAATTTCTCGGAAAGAAGTGACCTTTTTGGGCAGATTGAGAAAGGGTAAGTGGGAATGGCAGAAATCAAAACTCAGAAGCCACGATGAATAAGGCGTTCCATAGAGGAAGGGAAGGGGTGTGGGGACGAGAGCAGTAAGAAGGAACAGCTGGCCATTTCTGTGTCAAGACCCCACTAAATTGGTTTAACTGTTTAAGCTTCTTTTTTCCAATGGGTTCGATGGGATTTAGCTAATTATCACTAAAAAGGGATTATAGTCTCCATTCCTTTTCCAGGATGCATATAGAGTACCTACCCACTAATCCACTATTAAAAGATCGTTTTTTATTGGTGGGGTGCATTAAATTCCGTCTAAGTGATCGTTCTTTATTTGACTAATTTTTTTTAAGTCAGTGGGCGTTGCGCAGTTGGCAATGCAAAGGGTGCCAATGGATTAAGACTAGAGTTCAATTCTTGGCAACTGCACTGGAGGCAACTATACTATATTAAGCATAGGGCCATCCTTTTTTTATTTTTAATTCAAATAAATTTCAGAGGAGGTATTATTACTTTTTATTTATTATGTCTCGTAAGATGCCAACTTATCACTTCGTTGTCGTAATATGACAAATTCAATCAGAGGGTATCACTTTGTAAAGCATCACTACTCATTTTGCTTTATTCCTCTCATACATCACTCATTTCTAATGTCACATCATTTTCCTCTCAAATATTTCTCACCCTACTGAGTGGCGGATCCAAAAATTCAATTAGATGGGGGCACCATTGGTCGGGTCCAGAGGGGCGTTTCTGAATTTTTTTATAGGCTATTTGAAATGACAAAACATAAATAAATGATGATTTTTGCTTCAAACATTTATTAAATGTAAACCATTTTTAATAGGCAATGTGAAATTTTATTTTATACAGAAATAATTATATGCAATAAAATACACTTTACTAAAAAATTAAACAAAAAAATAAATTTGACATGATTAAATGGGGGCACATTAATTTTTGTTGGGGACATCTATATATAAATTTTTAATTTATTATTCTTTTTTACCTTATTACCAATTATTAGTCGGGGGCATTTGACCCCTACTCCCTAAAGGTGGATCCGCCCCTGAGTGGCCTACTCTAATCTACTTATATTACTACTCCTTTTCTCTCAGAGTATTCGTTCAGTTTAACTTTTTGAGTCAAACTGGATAAATTTTAATCATCTATTACTCTAAACTTGTATTGCGTATTAATACAATAGAATAAATTTTTGAAAGTTCAAAACAAGTTAGAGATATTAAAATTATTTTTATACTAATATACATTATAGTATTTACTTAATTAATGCTAAAAATTTATCCAATTTGACTCAAAAATGTCAAACTCAGCGAATGCTCTATGACAGAAGTAGTATATTTTTTACACTTATCATCCAATCATTAGTACACAAAAAATGAAAAATGCAAAGCATTAATAAAATAATTTTTCTCTCAAGAGGAATAATATTCCCCTATCTTATTCTTTGTCTTCTATTCCTCTTAACTCTCTAATCATTCTTCTTTTGCTTCCTCTTCCACATCATCTTATTCCCATTTCATTTCCCCTTAATTCTTAAAGATGTGGCATAGTTTTGTTACCAACATGAGATGGGTACCTTTTTGACATTTTATTACAACATTTAAAGTTTTGATATCTTTGGTGAAAAAGCCTCTTATATATTTTAAATAAAATTTATTTTGTTACATAAAATTGTGCCAAGGGAGAGGAGCTTATTGTTTTCCGTCCCTAAATCATTTACTCACGAACGAAGTAAATTTAAGTTTTTTCTGCTTATTTTATTTAAAGAATGGAATATAAATAAAAAATAAAAGTTTCAAATTTAAAAAGTACATCAAAAGTTTTTCAAAATAAGAGGTAATATATGACGGAGGCCCCGTTCCGTTCAACTTATTTTTTCTTATTTTCTTCTTATTTTTTCTTATTCTTATTAAAATCAGACCAGATCAGATCAGATCAGATCGAATCAGATCAGATCCAATCAGATCAGATCAGAACCAATCAGATCAGATCAGATCCAATCAGATCAAATCAAATCCAATCAGATCAGATCAGATCCAATCAGATCAGGACTTATTAAAATCAGATCTTATCAAGAATTATTATTATTATTATTATTATTATTATTATTATTATTATAATCATCATCATCATCATCATCATCATTATTGTTGTTGTTGTTCTTAAAAATGAAAAAAATAAACTTTAGAAATAGGTTAAATAGAAAACTGAGAAAGTAATTTTTAATTATTAGACGTCGGAAAAATTAGTTTTAAAATACATTGACAATGTCAATCTAATTCTACTTTTAAAATATATTTTTATTGATACTTTTTAATGTATATCTAAATTAAATATTTATTCTAATGTATATATGAAGTAATTATTAAAATATTAAATTAATATTCTAATTTCACAAAAAAATAATCATAAAATAAAAAATATTATTACATTATAATATGAATGATTATTCTAATATATGAATTTACTATTTTTATTTTATTAAAAAATAATCATTAAATAAATAATATTGATTATATTATAATATAAATTATCATTACAATTTTCAAACATTATTATAAAGTCAAATCAAATTATTGATTTGAAATTTTAAATTAAATCATAATTAATCAGATCAGACCAGATCAGACCAGATCCAATCAGATGATCAGATCAGATCCAACAGATCAGATCAGATCAAATCAGATCCAATCAGATCAGATCAGATCAGAACTTATTAAAATCAGATCAGATCAGAAAAAATAAGTTGAACGGGACGGAGCCTGAGTGCCTTTCCTGAAAATAAGATTACTTTAAATATAGAAAACGATATGATTGATGAGATCTTCATTCCATCTTCCTTCTCTTTTGATGCATAGCCTCATTCCTTGTCTTCCAAATGTAATATATGCTAGCTACCCATATAGCTATCCAAATCTTCCTCATTTTATCACTCTTTGTTTTTTGAATTTTATCCCAAACAGCATCAATATTTTGGCATTGATCTGCATTTGAAATTCCCCCCCACACTGCTCTACATATTTCTTGCGCAAAGTCACATTCCCTGAAGAGGTGTTGCCTAGTTTCAATCTCCTTCCCACACAATTTACATTAATATCTAAGAACTTGTTGATTATGTCCTTTGTTTGCAATTTCCCTCCCCAAAATAGTCAAAAGATAATTTGAAACTTGTGAGGTGTGAATTTGTTCCATGCCTAGTCTCTCCAATTAGGTCTTGGCTTCTCCCCTTGCAACCATACATATCCAGACCTAACATTAAAAGCTTTCCCTCTAGGCACATCTCCAAACTTTTTTCTAACCATAACCATTTCTCTCTAATGAAAGCATAAGTCAAGTTCAGGAAAATAATTTCAGAAATCACATACTTTAATGTACCCGGCATGGATCCATTTTGCTCGTAGGATATCTTTTTTCTCATTTATATCCCAATTTAATTTCATGATTGCAACATAATTCCAATGGAGAATATTCTTGATTCCCAAGTCCCAACCCACCATGTTTTTTCAGTTGCAATTTGCAAACACCATCCCAATGGACCAACAGAACCTTCTTATATTCAAATGAACCATTTCGTAAGAAATTTCTAAATATGTTCATAATCTTAATCATTACACCTTTGGGTAAAATAAATATTCTAGACCTATGTAAACCACCCCCATCAATAATAAGTTAATCCGCTTGATCCTAGTAACATAAGAGAAATGCCTAGATCCCCAAGCTGTTATTTTAGCAGCAGTTTGTTGATCAAGGCATCACAGTCTTCGCATTTCAATCTGGCTGTAGTAATTGGACTCTCCAAATATGTAAAAGGCATCACGAGTTATTAATCTGTTGTCTTATTATTCCACCATGAAGTATAATTTTTATTTCTTCCTCTTTCTTAAATTTTTCATTCCAATCTTTATTCACGCGGTTAAATTCTAGTTTCTTCCTTTACCTATTTTGTTATTTGTTTCGTAAAATAATATAGTCATGTCAATAATTATTTTATAAAATTTTTTGATGTTGTTTTTAAATATATATTTTTTATTTTTAAATTTACACTATTAATTAAATAAATTGGATTGAAAATAACTCTAATTAAACTTTAAAATTGAAACAAAAATAGAGTTTTAGAACGACGGTAGTAATTTAAAAAAAACTTAATACATTACTCACTCTGTCCCAAAATGAAAATCACTATCACTATTACGAGTTCTCGAATTTTTTTATTTTTTTGTATATTTTCATTAATAATTTGATAAAATAAAATATTTTTGTCACTTTCTATTTTATAAAATCTTTAAGGTACTTGTAAATGGTATAATTTATATTTTCAATTTTATACTAATTTGTAATTAATATAATTTTAAAAATAATACTCCCTCCGTCCCAAAATGTTTGCTACATTTGCTTTTTCAACAGTTACAGAAACTTTTATTTACTTGTACGTTTTCATTTATTATTTGATAAAATAAAATACTCTTGACACCCCTTATCTTAAAGAATTTTTCGTGCAATTTTTAAATATTTAAATTGTATTTTTATATCTATACCAATGTTTAAATAAAATAAATTTTAAAAACTTAATATTTTACTTCATTTTTGAAATGTAATACTCCGTAAATATTTAGAGATAGAAGAGTAAAATTTTATACATTATTTAGAGTATACTACGTACTATCCAAATATGAAAGGGAATGAGTAGCCCGCATGGGCAGCTCAGTTGGTCAAGAGCGTGAAATCTTGGACCGATGACCAGGGATCGAGTCCCGCAAGCGGCAGTGTGGGAGCTATCCAAAAATCCCATAAAGGGTGAGGAGGCTCCTTGTGCGCGGTGGGCACGGGTCTAGCGTTCTTGACCAACTGAGTCACCATGATTTACTTCCTCCACCATTCCTGTCGGGCAAGGGGGTGGGGGCGTCTGGGGTGGGCGATTCCACCTTTTGGACCGATGAAAGGGAATGAGTATGATTTTGTATCGATCCTTTTAATTCAATTGATAGAACTCCCAAACTTGGCCCATAAATCACTTTCAATATAGGTGCGCCTTACTATTAAATATCACACTTTGCTCCCCAAATTTACCACGAACTATTTTTCCACCAACAAAAAAAATGCAGTTAAAAAATTGACCGAATAAATACAAATCAAGTACAGCTTGCTCTGGCCATTGCTTTCCCCTAGTTGAACCCAGTTCATTTCTTTTTTCTTTTTTTTTTGTGACCAGAAAAACCCACCACAAGATTTTTCTTTGGACATAATTTAACATTAAAACAATAATAAGAGTAAATACTAATTAATGTTCAATCCAAATTTTTACCCCAACTAATAATTGCCAATAACTGATTTCGATCGCGTGAAATCTGAAGACGAACCCGGTTCCAGTTTTTAACCGTAGAATCCGGTTTGACTCCAGACCGCATCTCGAACCCGGCTCAGGTCGCGTCCCTTCAGTTTTCTTCCCACGCCCTCAAACACCGAGTTAGTGGCTGTATTCCGGGAGCGTGCGTATTCACGCGCCAGGTATTCGTGTGGCGGGACTATTTCTGTCCCATTTTCATCCAACCCCTCGTCCGAGTCTACCAGTGACTCCACCGAGTTGACTCGGTATATTTTGGACCAATCCGGGACGTTGACCGGGGCCGAGGTAGCCATGTGGCGGCCGCCCGACGCCGCCATGCCGTGCTGGTGCACGATCCGTGACGACGCCGTTCTGCCGGAATCTTCGAAAGCTAATGACAAGCCGCCGACTTGGCGGCGGTTTCGGTCGGCGCGTGGGATCTGCCGCCGGCTATCGTAGGTCCCGTTAACCTCCGGGACGTCGGCGCGTAGGGTCCAGTCTCCAGTCAAACCATCGTCGGGACCACTGTCCCCGTTGGCCGTTTCATCGACAGTACCCCACACGTCGTCCTCCACAAACTCCGATGCATCGTTCAATGCTCCCCGGCCACCGCTATAGCCGCCCAAGAACCTCTCGCTCCGGCTCGCCGTTAATTTCCGACCCTTCGCCATTTAGCATCACCCCTACCCAAAAAAACAATCTAAATACAAACGGAGGGTATATATACGGGCGTATGGCTCTCGGATGTAGGGTGCCGGATTCTTGATTTCCCGGCCACAAAATTAGAAACTCAAAAGTGTAGGAGACCGGAATCCTGATTTCTCCAGCGACACAAACAAGAACACGAAGTGTGCGTATAAGGGAGAGATTGAGAGATTTGATTAAAAAAAGGGACAAACCATCACAGACGGAGTTGGGAGCGGTGGTGAAGCTTTATATAAAAATGAATAAATACCGTGAGTAAATAAATTACTGATTACTGTATTTCATTCTACCTATCTCAAGATAAGTCATTTTAATTCATATTTTGGTCCCAAAATTTTGTTTCTTATATTCTCTAAAGAAAGAACTACTATGTTTTAAGTCTTTTTCCTGCTGTCTTAAAGTGTTCTTCTCACTTACAATTTAATCATTTTGTTTTACCTATTTTTGTTAGTTACTCCATATTTGATAAAATAATACTCCCTCAGATCCCGAAAACATTTCTCCTTTCTTTTTTCATCCGTCCCAAAAAACACTTCTCATTTCTTTTAAAAAGTCACTTTTACCCCTTACTTTTTCATACCCTACCTATCACATCATACCTTTTTACTAATAATCTATCCATCAAATTATACTTTTACCCATCATATCAAAGGACATTTTTGGAAATTCAATACCAAAATACACTCTCCTTAAATCCCTCTTCAAAATCAAAACTCCCATGTTTTCCGGGACGGAGGGAGTATATTCTTATCACTTTTTGTTTTGTAGAACTTTTGATGTACTACCTCCGTCTCAGAGTATTTGTCCACTTTCATTTTTATACAACATCCAATACACTTCTTTAATCCATTTTATCTTGTAATTTGTATATTAAAAAATTATAGAAATTATATATTAATAATCTATATGTTAAGACAAATCAAACAAGATCACACGTGACTATATTTAGGCTTACACATTGAGAGAATTTGATGAGTCAAAGTTCTTAAATGAACAGTTCCAAAAGTCAAAAATGGACGAATATAGCAGGACGGATGGAGTAGTTTTTAAACATATATTTTTTTTAATTTTACATCTACGATCAAATAAATTAAATTAAAAATAAAGTTGGTCAGACCTCTTAAACAAAAACGAGAACTTTTTAGAACGAATGGAGTAAAATAAATGTTTTGATTTAACTTTTATAGAAATTAAGGAAAAATGAAATCGTATCTGGAGGTTTATGCTGAGAGAAAAATATATTCTGAAATATCATTTTTTTTTATAGATTCTTAGGGAGTGGAGGAATATTATTTCGTTTATAGAGTTTTGCCAAATGCACGATTTAACCAAAATTTTATGTTTACGTTTACAAATTTAGTAAATTTTTATAGGTCAAATAGCTCTACTGCTCCTTGAGCTTTAGAAAATTCGCATCAATATCCACTCTTTTTTCAAAACTTATTTTTAAAATTTTTGTAGTTTCAAAATGTTGCACTCACACCTCTCTGATCATTTTCCAGTCATTTTCAAGCAAAGAGGGGTATTGGTGTCTATTTTTTAAACCATGGGGACACTCATGCTCATTTCTTATTTATTGTTTATTATTTGGTTTTTTTTCTTTTTCTTTACTCTTTTTTATCTATTTGTTTCCTTTTCTTTGAAATTTTTTTAATTTTTTTCAATTTTATAACATTTTTAAAAACCAAAATTTTTGGTTTTTGAAATAAAAATAAAAATAAAAAACATATACTCGATCTATCTCAAATTAAACATTTTCACATTTTGTTTTCTAGAATATTTTTTTGGTAAGTTCCGAAAGAAAATTCAGAATAAAAATAAAATTATGAAAAAATGAAATGAAAAAAAATTGAAACATGCAAAAAAGTCTTTTACAAAAAGGAATTTTCAGAACGACTCAAAAGTCTATAAAATTTTGATGTCCAAAAAGGATATTCATTTTTATTTTTTGTTTTATTATATTTCTTATTTTATTATTCATATTTTGAAGTTGTCAAAAAATGTTTTTACTATTTTATTTTGGAAAACAAAAAATAAAAATTATTAATTTGAGACATACAGATGCAATATAATCGTATATATTTTAATTTTTTTTCAAAAAAAAATTAAGAACATTATAAAAATTTAAAAATTTGGGGGTTTTACAAATTTGATTACAAATTGGGGTTTACGAAGAGAAAATATCTTACTTTTTGAAATCATTTTATTTACAAATTAGTACTCCCTCCGTTCCAGAGTATTCGTCAAGTTTTGACTTTTGGAACTGTTAATCTAAGCACTTTGACTCATCAAATTCTCTCAATGCATAAGCCTAAATATAGTCATGTGTGATCGTGTTTGATTTGTCTTAACATATAGATTATTAATATATAATTTCTATAATTTTTTAATATACAAATTACAAGATAAAATGGATTAAAGAAGTGTATTGGATGATGTGTAAAAACGAAAGTGGACAAATACTCTGGGACGGAGGTAGTATATCGATAAGAAATAAAAATTATTTATTAAAAAACTACGTCAAAAGTTCTACAAAACAAAAGGTGACAAGAATATTTTATTTTATCAAATACTTAATGAAATCGCGTAAACAAATAAAAGTTATCGAGATGAAAGAGAAAAAAATTGTAATAAAAATGGGGACGGAAGGAGTATAAGATGGAGTTTAGGCCTTAGGGGCGTATGGAGTAAATGAGTAGGGTTTTTTTTTAGGGAGGGTAGGGTTTTTCAGGGAGAGTCCTCAAATTCTCGCGATGAATCAAATTCTACTATACATAGTACACATGTGGGCGTTATGCAGTAAACAAAGGCATTAAGGCAATGAGGGTAAATGGTAAGACTCGAGTTCGATTCATGTCAAGTACATCGAGAAACAACAATCCTAAATAGAAAGCGACTTCTGCAAGTAGTAGATTTAGGCTCCACTATTTGACACTAGTCTGTAATCAAAGTCTAATTTATCTCTTTTCTGCAACCGTCTGATCGGTCTTGAGAAAGCACTCAGATGATGTTGGTCTTTTTTTAGGATAATGCTACTTGTACCACAAGAGTTTGTATCTTATTTTGTAGGGAGAAAGATCAAAGCAGGACTAAAACATTAAAAACATACCAAAATAAGCCTTCTATGTTTTTATTCCCGAAATAGGACTTACATTACCATACATGGTCATATACATTACCAAACAAGTATAGTAATTTGCACATGTACACTGCCACATTACAACAGGGCAAAGTCAAATTACCACAGTGCAAAGTCCTGTTTCAGGAAAAAACATAGAAGTCTTATTTTAGTACTTTTTTCTATGTTTTAGTCCTATTTAGAGTGATTTCTAGATTTTGTACGTGTGCATCAACATTTTGTGTTGGTGTAGTATTAATTTTTGTTAACGCATCAACACTTTGTGTCAATGTGAACCATCAAAATATTGATATATAAATTTAGTGTAAATGTAGCATGGTCCCTTTTTTTATAAACTGAGTACGTGTAATTTTCATGCACGAATGGGCTCCAACTTGAATTTGGAATGAATTCGAGATTCATTTCCACTAAGGTAGTGTTTGGCAACTAGCATTTCATTTCAATTCATGCATTTCAATTCCAAAATTTGAAATCCTGAATTTCAAATGACAAGGGGAGGTGCATGGATTTCAAATTAAGCTTTGTTTTGAATGTAAAGAATTTGATTCAAATCCAAATTTAAAATGCTTAAGTTTTCCAAACATGGAATTTAAGCCAAATCCGGATTTGAAATCCAAATCCATGTTCCCAAACATACCATAAATTTCATTAGAAAAAATCAAATTTACCGTGCGGAATCGGGACGAATGAGCAAAAAAGGGGGCGAGAAAGTGGAGTAGGAAACTGTAAAATCAAAGGTGGGCGGAAAGCCCACGCGCGTAATGAAGGGTTGGTGTGTGCACGTGCCAATGAGATGAATGAGGATATGACATCTATTTTTTGCAGAGGAGGGCAGGCAGGCCCTGGGAAGGGAATACGAGGTTGGGCCTGTAAAATATTGTGTCAGTAGCTCGTAAAGAGGAGTAACTTTCCGCAGTAAAAAATGGATAGATGATAGGGAAATATCAAAGTAAAAATAGATATACATAACACGAACTTTGGATATTTGTATTTGTCTTGGCAATCTCCAATTACTTTTCTTAGAAATAATAACACAACTTTGTGTTAGGTAGGCTTGATATATCCTTCACGGTTCGAGATACTACCAACATTTATCACTGGTCACACTTATGAAAATGATGAGATATGGATATGGAATGAATTTCAAAATCATTCGTTACGCAGCATTCTACTTTAATTCGTTTTGAAATTGCAATAAAACAGAAGAACCCAAAACATATCAAAACAAAACAAAAGAGCCTCATAACAATAAATCAAAACCAAAATAACATAATTTTTAACAAACTACTCATATTATAGCACCACAATATAATAACTAAACTATATATTCATTTTAAAAAAGAAGTCATACAACTCAATACAAATTAAACATATGAAACTTAAACTAATTCGTCAAGGAAACTACCGGACCAAAACTCACGAATCTCATCTAATTCGGCTTTCGTGTATGGCGCGGTAGAATGAAGCAGCTACAACAAAAATGAAGACATATGTTAGAGTGTCATCCCCCATCGGAAGTTCAAGAGCAAAAAAATCGGTATATAAGCTCTTGAATTAAACTAACTAATCGATTGAATTCAATCTTTTAATATGGTTCAACCCAAATATCTTATTGTCTCAATCCAGTTATCCCTACCCAATTCTAAATTCTATCAACATACAATGATAAATCTTAAATAATTATAAAGAAGACAAAGTATGTACAAAAACACACAAAAACTAACTGACGTCGGATAACGGTATATTGAAGACTGAGCACACAAAAAAACGATGAGCCACATAAATCACATCGTATAATATCCACACTCTGTCCCTCTTGGTTGTTGTGGCACTCTGGGAAGATCAACCCAATCTGATCTAGCCTTGAACTGAGACATTAGTTGTTCTCAAAATAACCATCTAGATCTTAAAAAAAGAATCATTATGATATTAGTTCGTGACAATTTCAATTTAAAAACAAATGTCACAATTACTATTTCGATTTCGATAAGTTAAGTAGGACAAGGGCACATTGGACGGTCGAGGGAGTAAATGTAGACCCCGCAACTGGCTTCGTTTCAATGTAGTGAACAAAAATAATTCACATCACCATTCAACATTAAGGGCCCCAAGACACTCGCTACTCCAAACTGCGCGCATGACTTAAATTTAAGAAAAATAGTGATGCTTGAAGTTGATATGTGTGTTTGTCTTCATCTGCCCAAAATATAACGGATCACGTTTGGTTTGCGTTTCTGTTTAACAATAATTTTAGCGTTTAATTTAATATTTTAGAAAAACTTTACAAGAATATCTCCAATGCAAATTGTAAAAAATGTATATTGTTAAATACTCCGTATAATATATACTCTCTGCTTACTATATGCATTACAACATACATATTTTAACCCATGTAATGAATAGTGTAAGAAATACATTATAGTCCAAAATGTAATTCTCAACTTCTATATATATACATCTACTATAGTAGTATATGATTTTGAAAAATACTTACATTAGCGGTTCGGTCAGGTCGGGTTCAATCGAGTTTGATACATTTTTAGCAAGTTATTTCAGGTTCAGTCAACAAATTTTTTTTCAAAACCTATTATTCTCGGGTCAAGTAACAAGTCAAAAACAGAGTAGGACAATTTTTACCAGACCTATTTACATACTAAGAATTTCATAGTCAAAACATAGAGGTTGCATCTTTTGCGTGACCAAATTAAATAAAAATATACTAGGTATATTATATTTGGTCTCCGCTTTAAAAAAATATTCGCTCTCCCAGACTCCTCAAAATGATTTTTTTAATTTGACTTAATGAGATTTAATTAAAAAAAGTTTGAGAGTATTTGTTTAGTTTTGACTTTATGAAGTTAACCAGGATCAACATTTCAGTTATAATTAAATATAAGTTATATCCTTTCAAAAGATATAAATAATAAGGTGTATTAATTAGATAAAACAATATTTTGAAAATATCTTATAAGATGAATATGTTAAAAGTATTTTTATATCAAAACTTAATATCGTTTTTATTTAATTTATGCAAATATTCGAAACAGAAATAATATTAAATAGAAAAAAAGTGATTAAAATTTATTTAGAGGCTGTTTGAGAGTGTGACAGATTATTCAAATAAAAAGTAAAAGTTTTAAGTAGAAGCGGAAAGCAAATATTTCTAACTTTACTTAAAAGCACTTCTGGAGCCTATTTAGACGGGAGACGTCATAATCTATAAGCACAATCAAATTTGCAAACACAAAAAAATATTTTAATGAAGCAAAAGTTCATAAACAATTACTCCCTCCGTCCCATAAAGGGTCTGTTTGGGAATAGCGTTAGCGTTTTGAAAAGGCTATCTACGGACAGCGTTTAGCGTTAACGTTTTCAAAGTAATCTGCACCGTTAAAATTTTATCCAAAACGCTAACGCTATTTCCAAACAAGCCCAAAGTGTTACCCATTTTGACTAAAGTTGAAATTAAGGGAGAGATAATTTTGTGTTGACTTTTCAAAAATACTCTTGATGTGATGGGTAAAAATAGGATGTGATGTGTAGATTATTAGGAAAAAGGTATGATGTAATAGGTAGGATTTGAAAAAGTAAGGGGTAAAAGTGGTTTTTTAATAGAAATGGATAAGGGATTGTGGGAAACAATTTTTTTGAAATGTGTAAATCTTTTTTGGGACGGAGGGAGTATATTTTTTATTAAATGCAATCCCAAACACTCTCCTAGAAGAGATGGAATAGCTCTCAAGCACATGTTTCATTCCTTAACA
Organism: Cuscuta campestris; assembly: GCA_900332095.2. NCBI lineage: Eukaryota > Viridiplantae > Streptophyta > Magnoliopsida > Solanales > Convolvulaceae > Cuscuta > Cuscuta campestris. Next base: position 2,323,644 of record OOIL02002240.1, read on the forward strand.
GGAAAGATGAGAAGTTCCCATAAATGAATGTATCTTGGGATGACGAAAAACAGAAACATTAAACATACGAAGGAAATAAGTCCGAATATAACTTAGAACAATATACTTTCAACATGATCATTGATCAGTAAAATAAAAAACTACAAACACGAGGCTAAATAAAACTAGCATTATTTAGATCAATAATGAACATGGCATCAAAAAAAGTGATGAGAATATATTGTCTGTACCTCTGAGGGCATAATATTGTTCGTCATAAATAAATAAATATATATAAGGAAATTCTCTAAATACAGAGCATATAATTCATGAATGAACTTGGTTAGTTTTCGAGTTGAAGGAAAAAAATTTATGTGTACGTAATTACCTTATTGCCCTAGACAAACTCTTAGATGCATTTACTAAGAATCATGGTCATTCACCAAAAATAGCATAAGAATAAGCATTTAGGAATTAGGAGTACACAAATTTGTGAAATTTTATAAGTAAATTTGATTTTTTAGTAAGGGCATGGATATTTTAACATTGGTTATTCATTATTGATCTCGTTTGGCATCAGCTTAAATGTTACCGTTAATAATTTGAAAAGATTATCCAACAGTAGTCTTTAATGTTTTCAAAATTAACCTACGCTATAAAAATTTTATCAAAACGTTGACGCTAATAGAAAAACGTTAATCCCAAACAAGACCATTATATCAATGTCATAATATGACATGAGCGCCTACATGCATGTTTCGTTCACCTACATGCCAATTATTGCATACTCCATTTATGATGTTTTGCATCGTAAATTACATGATGTATTAACCAATTAACCTTCTTCGGCCTCAATACATAACATTCTCGCAAAGATACCCAAACTCAAACTATTCAATCTATATCACATTCCTGAAACTAAAGTACTCTGTAGTTTTTATTACTCCGTATAAGAAATAGTTAGGGTTACCGCTTCTTCAATCTTCATCCTCTTTAAACGCAGAACTCCGTTTCTTGCCCTCCAAATCTTGTATATTCAGGCTGCCCATCCACACAGCAAGCCATGCCTTCCTTCTTTTGGTTCCCTTTATCTTTTGAATTACATTCACCACTTCAAACTTCAAAGAGTTATCTTGAATTTGCACATGAAATGCCAAAAAAAGATATTTGTCCACTTTGAGTTTCTTTACCACAAAGCTCACAAGTAGTATTATTGGCTAGGAATCTGCTAATATAAGCATGTGCTTTGTTTGTAACCTCCCTTGCCATATATAGAAGCCAACAAATGGTTTTGTGTACTTGTTCCACACCCAATCACACCATTTGTTTTGTGTACTTGTCCCACACCAAAAAAACAAACAAAAAGAAGCCTGTCATAGAAGTTTAACAATCTCTTCTCGTATCACCAAATAGTTTACGTAATACCTCTGTACCAATTGTAAAGGCAATTCACCATTGGTCCCTCAACTTTATGAGTTGTGCACGATTGATCCTTCAAGTTTCAAAAGTTCATGAATAGTCCTTCAATTTTATGAATTATGCACGATTAGTTTTTCAAGTTTTAAAAGTCTATAAATAGTTCTTCAAGTACACGCCAGCCCTTCAGATGAGATCTTTTTGACACTAAATATTTAGTGGAATACTATTTCCATATAATACGAGTAAATTCCACTAGGTACGACTACTCCGTATTATTCGGAGCTAGTACTCTGTTTAACTTTTAACGTTTACCGTCAAAAGGATATCATCTGGAGGGCTGACACGTACTTGGAGGACTACTTATGCACTTTTGAAACTTGAAGGACCAATCGTGCAGAACTCATAAAGTTGAAAGACTATTTATGGACTTTTGGAACTTGAAGACATAATCATGCGCAACTCATAAAGTTGAAGGATCAATAGTGAAGTTTAGCCAATTCTAAATTAGTCATCCTTAATTGGAAGAAAAAATTAAACCAATCATCATTAAATAAACAAAAACACAATGTAATAAACCATTCCATCTCTTTCCCACTTGTGAATCACATTGATTATAGCAGTTGAGATTCTTATTCTACTATTTCTAGCTAGTGGATCACAAACAGTCCTACCTTAAATAGGACTACTTTTTATAAATTAAAAGTAAATTAACGTTATCATATCACTTTTATAGTACATGAGACCCAAAATTATTTGGACGCTCTCCTTAACTCTCTCATCTAAACCTAATACTCTCCTAATTCTAAAATCGATAAAATAATATTTTTTCCGTTCTAGAAATGGCTCTTTGATTGACTTGTCACAAAATTTAAATAAAATAAAAAATGTAAGATTCAAAGTGATGCAGAGGATAGAGAAAAATTACAAGTCGCCACTTAAAATTTTCTAAACAAGAAAAGAGGAGAATTTTTTTAGACGCCACAAAAAGAAAATAAAAAGTCTTTTTTTGGGACGAAAGAAGATTCTTTATGTAATTTCTTACGGAATATCTTCTAAAAAAATTGATGTACTCGATCCGTATATAACTTTTTAATACGGAGTATAAAATTCTTATTCTTTAATTCTATATTAAATTTTAAATAAGTTGAGTTGAAAATGACTTTCGTCATAGATCGTAAACCAACTTGGGAGTTGGGGAGCTTTTGCCAAATACATATATGCTGCCTCCGTCCCAAATTAGTTATTCAATTTCTTGATCTTTTTGCAACTCTGTCAAGTCAAACATGAAATATAATTATGGAAGGGAGATAGTTTTTTTTTTTAATCCAAGAGTGATGCTTCTGAGTGAGCAAAATAAGTCCCTAACTAAATTTATCATTTTCTTCATCAGATCGATCCTCAAAAAAAAAAAAAACATAAACAAGTCACATAACGCACGCAATTGATACACGAGAGGACACTGGAAATAATAATAAGTGCAATATAAGGACACCAGAAATAATGCAATATACATATCAAAGTTTAATGGCTATAGCCTTTCGTTTGTTGGGTCTCATGGCTTGTCCTTCCCACGTTTCGTCTCTTTCTAACCCAACTTTGGGTCGTGAATGGGTCCAAATGTCTCCATATATATATATATTTCCTATTTCTGTAAAAGACGTTCTTGTTTTATTTAAAATACTTTTATCTCATGTGAAATGTCAAAAATACTCCTAAAACAATTTCTAACAACAATCGAGGAATGAGGTGAATTTTAGACATTTTTTAAAAACGGATGGAATATATGGGTGGCCGCTACATTTAATTTTAGGTAGTGTTTGGCAACTAACATTTCATTTCAATTCATGCATTTCAATTCCAAAAATTTAAATCTTGAATTTCAAATGACAAAGAGAGGTGCATGAATTTCAAATTAAGCTTTCTTATGAATGAGAAGAATTTGACTCAAATCTAAATTCAAAATTTTTAAGTTTCCCAAACATAGAATTTGAGTCAAATTCGGATTTGAAATCCAAATCCATGTTCCCAAACATACCATTAAGGAAAAAGACTAAGTAGGAGTAAAATATTGAAAGAGCAATGCTAGGGGTACACCTTTGGTGTACCCTATTTGTCCAACACCCTTTTCTCCACCACTCAATTTGATTTTATTTTTATTTATTTATTTATTTTAGTCTTTTGCCTTTTTATTTTTATTTTTAGCATTTTTCATATTGAAAATATACCAAAATAAAACTTCTATGTTTTTATTCCCGAAATACTAGGAGTTAAAAAGCATTTACATTACCAAACATTGTCATGTACATTACCAAAAAGTATTGCAATGTGCACATGTACAGTGTCACATTACAACTAAATTATCACGGTGTGAAGTCCTATTTCGGGAATAAAAACATAAAACTCCTATTTTGATACTTTTTTCAATGTTTTAGTCCTATTTAAAGTTATTTATATTAATTTTATGTTTTCGTTTTTTGATCTAATGTAAATTTATTTTAAAAAAAAAGAATTACCACTTTTGGTCCGGCTTGACACCTTTTGCCAGAATGTGTCACACATGGTTTGATTTTTGAATTACAATTTCGTCTTTTCCTCGTCTCTCTCTAAACTTTCTATTCACTTACAAGTTGCATGTGTAGGTAATATGAATACGAGTTCGTATACCGTACATCCGGCTATACCTAAAATTAGGTACAGCCGGCCCACTTAACCGTTAAAATGCAAAAGCCCATTACGGACCAGGCCCAAGTACGCAAATTATACCCGGCGATTTCCACATCATCCCCCACCTTCGAAATTCAAATTCATTTTCTCGAATCGAAGCGTTTCCTGCACAAAATCACTGCGCTCGAAGCTAGTCTGCGGCACAACATCACTTCGCTCGGAGGAAGATGAGCATGCAGAAGAAAAAAGCTTCTTCTTCGTTGAGGTATGCAATTTTTACTTCTATTATTGTTAAATGTTCTCTCTAAAATCCGAATTTATCAAATCTTAATCGCAAAGATGTCAAACCCTAATTGGAACATTTTTAAAGCAAAATCGTGTTGAGCTCTCCAAAGCAATTTCATCTACCATTATACTAATTCTCGCATTGAAGTGTAAGCTACCAAACTCGTACGTACTTATACTCATTCTCATATAAAATGGTACTCGTTTGTAATCTGGAGAGTTGTTAAGTTCATTCTCGTAAGGGCCATAGAAAATGTCACATAACATGTCCATTCAAGTAACTGATTTAATTATTTACATTCTAGTATGTGTCATAATACATTGGCATGTATACTGGTACTCATTTTTATGGGTCCAGTACTTCTGCTTATGATAGATAGTAAAGTTCATCCATATAGGGGTTGTAATATAATCATTGTCCTGTTTGGTAGAACACATTATGATTTATAATCATACTCATTTATACTCTCTGTAATTTCGTGTGCTTTTGATTCAAGTAATGGATTGAATTATGTCCATTCTTGTATGTGTTATCAGTGATTCTAATCTGTAATGGTCCTCATTTTTAGTCCACACAATAGGTGCATGTTATGTTTGTTATAGTAAAGCTCATTCATATTGGGATTTGTAATATGATCATTCTAATGTGTTGCAGTGTACATTATGACTTATTCTGGTACTCAATTATACTCTAAATACTGAATATGGTCAGTCTCATTCTGTATAGACAACTTAAAGCCCAATGTTATTATTTTTGTGTGTGGTAGGAATATGATCATTCTCATAACTTCTGGTATTCATTCTGTTACAGAATAGTACTCAGTTATTGAACTATGTAGCTAAAAATCTTATTGAAATGTGCTTGAAAATTATGCAGTAAAAAAGCCATCACGGAAATCCCTTTACTACGTGAAGAACAAAGCATTTTTACTAAAGTAAATCTGAGGAAAAGGAAAGGGACTGAGAAGGAACCAATGTTTGGGAGAAAAATGCAACTGAGAAAGAGAAAGAAAGGGATACCGGGAGAAAATGCTGAGCAGGAAAAGAATCAAGCTCAAGAAGATCTAATTTCACAAGAAGATGAAATGCCGAGCATTGAAAAGATTGACCAATTAAACGGTGACAAGTTTTTGGTAGCAGAAGTTGAGCTCGAAGGAAACACTGAGCAAAGGACTTCGAGAGATGAGCTAAACACTGACAAAGAATTTGGTGAAGATGAAGTAAACACTGAACAAGAGTGTAGTGAAGAGGAAGAATCTGCTAGGAAGAAGAAAAGTGCAACAGTGGAAGGAAAAGGTAAGATGCAATACAAAGAGAGAGAGAAAAATAAACAAAGAAAGAGAAAGAAGCGGGTGCTGGGAGAAGAAGGAGAACTGAATAAGATTGGTGTGAAGTCCATAAAGACAAGGATGTCACCGAAAACAATAACTGAACTGTTAAAAAATCTGAGTGAAGAACAAAAATAGGATGTTAGGGAAATGGGGTTTGGTAGGTTGTTACAGTTGGATATCACGCATCTTCCTCTCCAGTTAGGTTACTGGCTGGTGGAAAATTTTGATACCAGAAGTGTTTCGCTGAAGTTGCCAAGTAAGAAAGAGATTCACATTGATGAGACTTCTATTCATAGCACCATCGGATTCCCAATGGGAGGAGAAAGTGTGATGAAACAGAATAGAGAGAAATCTGAAGAAGCAAGAGAAGTGATGAGAGCTTGGAAGTTACAATTTCCAGTTCAGAAAGGGACAGTTAGAATAGCAGATGTGAGAAAAAGTGTTGAAGAGAATAAGGGAGGAGGAGAAATGTTCAAAAGGAATTTAATGGTATTGATTGTCAGTTTTCTAATTGAAGGGAAGCAGAATTGTTCAGCAGCACATAAAATTGTGAATGCTTTGGTAAATGTGTCTGAAATAAAAAACCTTAACTGGTGTTCATATACCTTGGAGAGTTTGATAGAGGCAACAGATTATTGGAAAGCCAACAAAAGCAGATTCTTTGGAGGGCCATTGCTGTTTTTAGTTGTAAGTTCTAAATTTTATATTTGTTTTCTGAAATTTTATATATTTTGTGTGTTGTATTAACACATTTATTTGATGAAATGATGATCAGGTTTTCTATGTTGACAATGTCATTTTCAAAAGCAGAAGAGTTCAAAGGCAGTTCCCCTCTTTCGTTGGGTGGAATGCAAGACTACTGTGGGAACGAGAAAGGGCTGAAAAAAAGAGCGGAGGATTTGGTTACGGGTACATCGATGTGCCCAATGTTGAAAAGATTGAACTGACAAGTCCAAATCTCAACAAAGAAAGTCAGACAAACCAAAGTGATGGTGGAAATCAAGATGAATTACATGTTCAGAAAGAAAAAATGGTAAGGTTATAGTACTATTCATTTCCTCAAAAATACTAATATGTGACCATGTTTAAAATGCTGTATAATGCAATTCATTGCAGGATGTTATAAAAGCATTTGCTTCAGCCACAAAGAATTTGGCAGAAGCAATATCGACATTTGATGAGAAGCTTCGAGCAGCTGTTCAAGTGTTGCCAGATGATGAAGCAATGAAAATGCTGGTAGAGAGGGTTTATAATCTGGTAGATGGTTATTCAAAAGAGAATGTGCAAGAAGAAGAGAAAGAAAGCACAAGAGAAGGAGAAAAAGAATGGACTTTTAGTCAAGATGATGAATATTGGAGAAGTGAAGAAGTGATGAAGGCTATCGATGCTATAGAAAAAAACACAAAAAAGGCGACAAGAGAGAGCACAGTATGATGGGCCAACCTTTAGGCTACTTTCACAAGAAAGCCAAGAGAGACGTGATAATGAGATGGTTCATGATTGGGGGGTGGCAGATGATGATGTGGGAGGTGTGACAGAACATGCAGAAAAAGAGAGGGATTGGGTGGCAGCAGACGTGGGAGGTGTGATAGAAGAAAATGTGGGAGATGGGGGACAAGTGACAGAAGCTATGGAAGCTGTGGGAGATGTAGAACATGCAACAGAACCTACACACAGAGAATGGAGAGTTGAATGCAGATGTTAGAGGTGGGGGAGATGTGGCAGATGTGGCCAATGTGAAAAAAGTTCCAAGTGAAAACCGGATTCTTGACATGGCAGTGGAGAAAAACAATAGAGAAGTTGAGCAGAATAAAAAAGGCAATCAAGACGAATGTCCAGAAAGAATTGCAGAACGACAAAAGGGTAGAAAGAGAGATGTTGCACTTTCAGCTGCACTAAGGTCGCCATTCATGAATAGAATTGTAGACATAAGGTCTACCTTGACAATTGAAGAGAGAATGGTGGAAGCGTTCACATTTTCAGCAGACAGTGATGAGTAAGTTATTTCAATTAATTATGTAGCACTCATTCTGGTATTTTTTGGTGATGAATTTGAATTCATTCTTGATGACATGGAATACTTATGATTTCTTATTTGTATCAGTAATGTGCTATACAAGGAAGGTGATAGAGCAATCAAGAAAGGGCACTTCCAAAGCTTGAAACTGAACTCAGCAGTTTCTTTTGAAATCATAGATTTGTGGACTGATATTCTTAACCACAAAGAGAAGTTCAAAAGCAATGACTCATCAGCCAGAGTGTTCTTCCCAACGAAAATTTGTGTATGTTAAAATAAAATCACAAGCAGTAGAGTAGTTTTCCTTAATAAATATAATAACTTTTTAAGTTCAAATTTGCAGGATGTGTTGGATTACAATGTTGGAAGTTCAGCAACAACACGAAACAAAAACTTTGTGGAGAGTATGGAGAAAATAAGTCCAATGTCAATAAACAGGGTGAGGAGTACAGATATGTTTTTCTTCCCGGCAAAGCTGACAGACCATGTCTACTTAATGTGTTTTGACTTGAGAAATATGAAGTTTCTCATAATTGACAGTAAAGAGACTACAGTTGCAATAGGTGTAAGATATATATTCCATCCAAACCACTTGGTAAGATTTGTTTAAGAAATGCTCCATTAAAGAATTTTCTTTAAACATTATTTAAATAACATTACTTCATATTTTTTTTATATGTCCATTGTAGAGAAGTGCCTTTGTAAAGTGGCTTAAGGAAAAAAAAGATCCAAGAGCAATGGAAGTACAGAAGCTGAAACCAGAGCGCTTAGATGTGGGATTGAATGTAATCAAAAGTCGTACAGACTCAGGAGTGTTTGTTATGAGATTCATGGAGACATATAAAGGGGAAGCAGAATGGGATTGTGGGCTTGAATCCATAAATGTAAGTACTGGTAGATTTCTTGGTAACACAAATATTACTCTATACATGAAAATTTTAAAAATGAATGGTTTAAAATTGGGAATATTGTAGGAAAAGCTGATGCAAAAGTTGAGGACAAGATACTTGAATGAGATGCTGACATTTGAAAAGAATGAGACGAAGGAGGAAGTGGTGAAGAAAATCAAATCTGGACTAATTGCTCAAAGGGAAATCAAGAAAGCAGCTAAGGGGAAATAGGAGGAAAAAGACTAATGCTGAAACCTGATGCTGAAGCATATGATGAAGACAACTTTTTTGTGTGTGGTTATATTAGTATTATGGATAACTGAATTTTAATTTTGATGATAACTTATGTGGTTATATTAGTGTTATGGTTATATTGCTGTTATTAAAACTGATGTGGTTAGCAGATGTTATGTACTTTTGGGTTTGAGAAATGTATATTACTTCCAGAAAAGGTTATTTTTGTTTGAAATTGAGTCGGGTACGAGGACGTTGCTGAAGGGAAAGTTCATATATATGTATATATATGTTCAGTGTTTTGTGCGCTAGTACTCATTCTAATGTGTCAAGGTACACAATGTGAGTACATAATGTGTCGAATCTGTAAACGACACACGAGAACGAATGTGAATCGCCTAATCTATGGCTATGTGAGTCATACTTCTGACGATTTAGGCAAGGTACGTCTCTTGACACAAACGGCTTTCTTCATGGATGGTTCCTCAAGCTCACACAGTGCCATAGCCGGCGGGCACTGGCAGCTGCAAGTGGATTGGTTTCCTATACTCAATACTATAGCCTGTCGTTGGGACACACCGATGACACGACGCGCGCTTTGTAGTATCTCTCTAGATCGAAACAAAATTCGAATGGGAGGAAAGGATAACGAGTGCGGAGCCCGCCAAGCGGGCATGTGCACCAGGCGGGGCACACTGAAGGAAAAGATATGTATTCGTGTACGAGAGGTTTACATACACTTTTATTCAGTTCTAATGCCATGGCCATGATAAAGTAGGAAAAATATACTAATTTCTCACAATAAAGATTGTTCATTCTTGTATGTGTTGGTACTCATTCGGATATGTCATGGTATTCATTACACAAAACTTACACAGATCTAAAAAAGGCATAAAATTCAGTGCAACATATGAGAGAAGTACCCCAGGTCTGGAGACATTCCCTTCACTGTCAGCATCTTTTATGATGGCAGTGGTTTATATTGTGACATCTAAAGGAATGAATAAATGGCCATGATAAAACATTGCAGAAGAGCTAAAAGACTGAAACACAACCAATGGTTAACATACTGCCCAGTAAAAAATAAAGCACCAGAAACAAAACCAATGCCAACTCATTGCCTATAAACTTTTTCAGAACTCAAAATAACTCCAAAGTGAACATTTCCAATTCATTGCCGATAAACATTTCCACAATACTCCAAAGTCCAAAGTGACTCGAAATAGAAAATAGAGAAAACTGTAATTACTTGCACAACTGTAACTTTCAACATTTAAGGTAAAAAGTGAACAAATCATAATTCATGTATCTAACAATGAAGAACACACCATTGAACTTGGAAGTTCTGCAGAACATGTAGAAGCACTCCGGTGGACAGCTTGTTTTCGGCCTCTAGCTTGATTAGTCTTCTTTTCTCTAACACTTTTCCGCCTAACATTCCTTTCTCCCTTATTCCTCGAACCCTTTGGATTACTGATCTGAACTTCTCTATTATGAGGTCAATCAGTATCAGAAAAATAAATGCTGCCAACATGAGCTTCAACATCGACTTTCAACTTGTTAAATGCTTCCTCACACAAAGCCCTAGCTACTTCATTGGAATGACTCGAAGACAAAACTTTGTGAACTTTCCTTTGCATCTGTAACCGCCAAACAGAAGGTAAAACAGGAAACCTAGAACATGAAGCAGTATGGGATTCTTCAAATGACTTCGCATTACGTGACCAACGTTTCAAAATATAACAACCTGGGATATTTTCAACACAATGAATGTGATAAATTCGCAGGATATGAGAACAAAGAATGCCAGCTTCTTCAAAGTGTTTGCACGTACAACTAGCACCGTAAGTGGAAGTATCATAGAGAACAAAGTATGGAAAAACACTGTCAGTTGGCACACACACCAAATAACGAAGCAAACTGCCATCTGAATGTCTGATCTCATGTTTAAGAGACAAGCTTTTGATAAATTCCTTCTCAAATAACATGTATGCATCAATGGTGTAGACTCTTGAGGCTCGATAGAGTAAACTCACATATGGGATAGCAATCTCTGGAAATCCCTCCCAACATCGTTCATTATCACGCCTCTCATGACTACGCCATTTACTCACAGTTTCATAGAAGAAATGATAAAAATCACATAGAGTAGCAGTTACACTAACTTTCCTAGACAAGGCATGATTGGTTGACTCACTACGTTGGGAAGACAAAATACCAGTAGAGAAGAAATCCTTTGAAAATGCTGGGCACCACTTCTCTCGAAGGTTATAAAGCTTCTTTAACCAATCATTATCCATACACGAATACTCTGTAACCAACCTGGAAAAAAGAATAAAATTTATAAGAAAATGACAATAATATATAATAAAAGAATGTCACTCAAGATACAAAAGACAGTACCAAATGAACATACCTATTCCAGTAATAGTCAAACTTAGGAATGGTATGACAAAGTTTCAGAACATGATCGAAAAGATCCAAAAAACCATCCTGGTTCCTCAAATCCCTTATATGCTTCTTGGAATTTTCAGAAATGTGCCATACACATAGTCGATGTTTGGAATTAGGGAATACTGAAGAAATTGCAGAAGACATTGCAAAAGACTGGTCAGTCATAATAGTCTTAGGATGCAACCCACCCATTGCTTCTAGAAAAGTGTGAAACAACCATTCAAAAGATTCAATTCTTTCATTCAATAAAAACCCACAACCAAACATACAGTTATGAGTGTGGTTGTTAACCCCTACAAATGGCCCACAAATCATTTCATATTTGTTTGTACGATATGTTGTATCATGCACAATCAAGTCACCAAATAAACAATAATCTTCCTTCATCTGCTTGTCCCTCCAAAAAAAACTGACCAATGAACCTTCAAAATCAACCTCAAAGGCAAAGAAAAAATCTTCCTCGTTTCTTTGTCGTTGCCTAAAATACTTAACTAAAGTATTAGCATCTGTACCATCAAAGCACCTTTTAGCGTCTTTTGCCAAATTGTTATAAACATCTCTCAATGCAAAACCAACCGCAGGTGACCCCCCAGCTTCTGTCCTCAAACAACGAAATGCATCAGCAACTTTAACCCCTTATTGTTTTAAAAGATTAAGATATGACAGCTGTTCTTGAGAAATATCTCTATGTGATCTTACATGGTGAACCAATGAAGAAGGGCAAAACGAATGATTGTGTTCCATCAAATGTCTAACTACAACCCAATCACCATTATCCTTCAATTCAAAGTAAACTTTAGCTTGACAACCAGTGCGTCGATCAATTTTGGTGAATTTTTTCCCAACAGCCCCTTTGATCTTTTTTTTACCTTCTTTATTACAACAAAACTCTCTCCCCCTGATACTCAAACCATTCTGACCTTTCCTTAAAGTTGAATAACGAATACCAAAACCAATCCTAAATGCATATTCATTATAAAAATCAAATGCCTCTTTCTCTGAATTTACTTTTTTGCCAATTAATTCTGATGTTTCTGCCTCTTGAACAAGAATGGTAGAATCTATCAAGTCATCATTAGATAACACCAGAGACGTATGTTGAAAATCAGGTACATTGCATCCAGCTATAAAATTAAAAAAGTACCAAATAAGAACAGAGGGAATATGTACAGAGGAAATATGGACAGAATTAATTATTTCCATTGTAGTATATGCCATAACACATTGGCATGTATACTGGTACTCATTTTTAGTAAAGTTCATCCATATGAACAGAGGGAATGCATTTACTAAGTAGAAAATGATATACAAAATTTAGGAAATTTACCAGAAGGGGTTGGGGTTGGGAAGTTTACAATTTCTCCACAACTCTCAATTGCTTCTATTAATTGGCCTTCATATAAACTAAAATCTGAAAAATGAAAGATGTGAATTAAAATTGGAATTGGAAAAAAGTTTCTGCTGGAGATTAAGATTGCTAAATTCGAGTATGAAGAACACTGCAAAATTTAGTTAATTAATGCCCAAAAAATTATCACCTGGAGATTTAGATTGAAGGGCTCTTAGCTCAGAATCAATATCTGGTTCCATGGGGGAGAACAACGAAGAAAGCAGAGAGCAGAAAGCCGCAGCGCAGAAAGAAACGGAAGAGAAGAATGATGAAGAAAGCCGCAGCGCAGAAAGCAGAGAGCAGAAAGCAGAAGAGAAGAAAAGGGAAGAGAAGAACGATGAAGAAAAAGGGAGAGAGAAAAGGGAGATCGGAAAAGGAAAGAAACAGAGTATCTAATGGACGTAAAGTTTGCAAATATTACAAAAATACCTGGCTGTACCTAAAGGTAGGTACAGCTGGATGTACCATATAATTTGCCTATGAATACAGAGAACAACGAATCTTTTAAAAAGAGGAAACTAATTGGATCATTTGGATGGTAGAAAATTATTTCAAATAAAAAAAAAATAAATAAATAAAATTGGAGGGTAGAAATTTGCCACATCATTCACGTAACAAATTACCCCTAATAAAGACCTTGTCTCGAAAGTTCGAATCAAATCAAACTACTGAGCAAGGATATTAGCGGGTCACCCTACACGTACATACAATATATATTTACCAATATGCCCTTAGGCCGAGAGGTGTGCCTAGACGGGAAGGGGAGGGGAAGACGGGAAAGCAACGGGAACACCCCCTCCCCAAGCGGGAATGGGAACGGGAGGGTTCCGGTGTCGTTTTCCCGTTGCTAACGTTCGGATTATTATTATTATTAAAAAGTTAGTCATTGGAAATTTAAAAACATAATTTTTTTTCAAAATTCTCACTATTTAAACCCAAAACTCTATTCATATTTTTCACACTTCTCATTCATTTTTTTTAAAACACAATTTCTCTATTTTTCATATTTTTTAAAACAATTCACGCTAGAATGTGGGTTTCCATCATCTCCGATGTAGCCAAAATTTCACCATTTTTTGGCTTTGGGGTGTGATGGAATAAATCAAAATGGATCTCTAAATTGTCTGCGCTTCTTTAATTAATGAAGTAGCAGTTAGTCAAGCAATGTAACTTTCGACGTTGAGTCGGGGGTCTCTTTGGAAATAGTCTCTCTACTTTCGAGTAGGGGTAAGGTCTGCGTACACACACCCTCCCCAGACCCTACTCTTGTGGGATTTAACTGGGTTGTTGTTGTTGTTTGTTTCTCGCTAGAATGTGGTGAGTGTAGCGTAGCGGGGCCCTAGAGAGAACCCTAACAATCCCATTATTGTAGTGAGGGAAGTTAATTGAGTATGAATGTATGATATAAGCCAATTAAATACTTCCTCTGTCCCATGAAACATGAGAATTTTGCTTTTTAGGAGGGATTTAAGGGGAGTGTATTTTGGTATTGAATTTCCAAAAATGTCCTTTGATGTGATGGGTAAAAGTATGATTTGATGGATAGATTATTAGTAAAAAGGTATGATGTGATAGTTAATGTATGAAAAAGTAATTAAGGAGTAAAAGTGAATTTTTAATAGAAATGAGAAGTGTTTTGTGGGACGGATAAAAAAAGAAAGGAGAAAGGTTTTATGGGACGAGGGAGTATTAAAATTAAATGTGGGTAGACATGGCCAGCCATGCATGCATGATCCATGCACGTCAGGACAGTGACACAACCAAAAATAAAAATTAAAAGTAGAGAGCACAGAAATGGTGGCCTCACATTTATGCCTCATATATCCCACACCATATATAATCTTTCATGATTCTGCTCATATATATGTGCAGATTTCGCCAGCTGCGCCTTTAATTTGCATATATGGAACAATCATAGCACTTCTCGGTGAATATGTTTCTATGTCTCCTTTTCCCACCCAACTTCAACTTGTGTCACAAATTAATTTTTTTCACTCTAATTTTTAAAGAGGCGCAAAAATGAAATTTGCTATTAGAATTTAGGCCGTGTTTGGCATCAGCGTTAAATATTAGCGTTCAAGTTTTGAAAAGACTATCTGACGGTAGCATTTGACGTTAGCATTTTCAGAATTAATCTACACCATTAAAATTTTATCCAAAATGTCAACGCTAATTGAAAATGTTATATTCCCAAACATGACTTTATATACAAAAGATAGAAAAATGTAAACTACTACTCCCTCCCTCCCTTTAAACATGGGATGTTTTGATTTTGAAGAGATTTAAGGGAAGTGTATTTTGAAATTGAATTTCCAAAAATGTCCTTTGATGTGATGGGTAAAAGTAGGATTTGATGGGTAGATTATTAGTACAAAGGTATGATGTGATAGGTAGGGTATGAAAAAGTAAAGGGTAAAAGTGACTTTTTAATAGAAATAAGAAGTGTTTTTTGGGACGGATGAAAAAAGAAAGGTGAAAGGTTTTCAGGGACGGAGGGAGTACTTAATTCTTACTACGCATATAAAAAATATACTCTCCGTCACACAAATTCCTTCTCCTTTCTTATTTTATTTGTCCTACAAAGTCCTTTCCATTTCTTTTAAAAATCCACTTTTGTTGTTAGTAATTCTTATCTTATCTATCACATCATACCTTTTAACTAATAACCTACCTATTATATTCTACTTTTATCAGCCATTACATCAAGAATATTTATACAAAATCAATATAAAAATGTTCCTTCTTTAATTTTTTTAAAAGTCAAAATGAGAATGATACTTGATATTTTATCTCAGTAATAGAAGTGTGATAAATATTTAGGAACAGAGAGAGTATATTTTGTGTCGAATAATTAATAAAATAAGATAGTCTGGTGCAATATTCGGTAGAAATTGGTGCGTCTGGAAGTTTGGGAAACCATCAAACCACAAAGGATAATTCTATGGGGACACCGGATATGTACACCGGATGTCCCCCATATACTCCATACCCCCCACACAATTCCCCCCCCCCTCCAAAAAAAAATTCCCTCCACCCCAAAAAAAAAAATTTCTCTCTCTTTCTCTAGGTTTCCCCCTTATCCCACCCTCCCCTTCTTGCTTCGCTGCACCTTCCCTGCTTCGCCATCCCTGCGCATCGCATCGCCTGGGATTGTCTTCATCGCGCCGTCCCTGCGCCTCGCAGCAACATCCCCTTGGATTGTCTTCATCGTCGTCCCTCGCCGGTGATTGTCTCTCGCAGGGCCGGTGATTGTCTCTCGCAACATCATCACCTTCCAGGTATTATTGTGCTGAATTTTTACCTTTTAAGGACTTAATTACATCAAATTTCTAGCCAAAATGGTAAACTGCAGCGATTAAATACACCAATGAAATGCGTGGTCCGAAGTAGAAGAAATAGGTATTCATATGCAGAATTTTTACGTTTTCATACTGGAATATGAACCCTAAATTCCTAATTAACGTTATTTATGTTTATGTCCGAAAAAATGGTAAATGTATGTGAACTGCTTTTCACAGACGCGAAATATCTATTTTGTGTTTACAGTTCTTGCCTGCTTTGTATCATGTTTTATCTGTCTCAATTATTACTTTTTGATAATCTATTATGAACCCTAAGTTCTGAATAATCTTTATTCCATGTTTAGTTATTTAAAAAATGGCAAATGTATGTGAAATGCTACTCACAGACGCAGAATGTATGTGTTCAGTGTTACTTCCTTACGTGCTTCGTATCATGTTTTTGCCCATTTATTACTATCATATCTCTAATAGAAGTACTACGCTAAGGTTATTAGTTTTCTTTGCTCTCTTATATCCGGTGACTATGGCAATGACGAATGTTTATTTTGTAGGCACAATAAAATGGCACTTATGGTTCCCACCAAAGATCACTTCCCTGCGCAGTATTCGGTTTGTGGAGAACTAGAAGATGCAGTGGCCATAGTTAGGAGCAAATTGAGTGTAGAGAATATGGCGAACTTTCGAAAAATGCCATTCGGTCATTTCATGGATGTGCGGAAGCTCCAATTTTCTGGACAACTCATCCATATCCTTATGCTACATCTCGTCCGCGAACAACCTGAAGACGAGATGTGGTTTATGATCAATGGTACTCTTCACAAGTTCACTTTTGAAGATTTCTGTCGAATCACAAGTTTGCCGACTTCGAAGTCATATCCAAATTTTAGCAATGTGAGGTCTTCGTCCGAGACTATTCACAAAAAGTATCTTGGAGGGGGGACGGTGAAATGCACCTTCGCGCACTTTCGGAATATGTTTATGACTGCGGAGGAAGATGTACCCGGGAGTGATTTACATAAGCTTGCCTCATTGTATTTTGTTGAGCATGTGCTGTTAGCAAAAGATAGAGGTACATGCATTGATGCCTCCCACCTCGAAGCAGTTGATGACCCTGACCTGTTTAATGCATTTCCTTGGGCTTGGGAGTCATACCTCTTGACGGTGCGGCATCTGAAGGGGATGATGGATGGCCAACCGGAGAAATTTAAAGAAAAGAAAAATAACAACTCCAATTTGAAGTCTTGGAAATATGCATTGTATGGATTTCCACTTGTTCTGCGGGTAAGTTTAATTTATATTTATTCTTCTACATATTTTTATATGATGTTTCATAAAAAGTATTGATTTCCACACTGTCTTGTTTTCTCCGATTTCAGGATATTTATAAAACAGACACTTCTATACTAGGACATGGAAAACACTAACACTTCTCACCTACGCTCTGAATAAAACAGACACATCTGTTTGTGTATATTTATAAAACAGAATAAAAAATCTGTCTGCCATGAATAAAACAGACACATCATCTGTCTGACATGAAAAAAACAGACACATTTTGTGAACTTTTGTAACATGTATAATTTAAAGTATTCATTTCCATGTCTTTTATTTTCTCAGATTTGGGCTTATGAGACGTTTCCAGTGCTTGACGCCGAGGTTGCTCAGTGTAATCGAGCGATAAAATGTCCACTGTTACGTTGGGGAGCCAAGAAATGCCCACAGTACCACTCTCTAAAGCAGTTGCTATTCCCTAATGAACCTGAAGAAGTCGCAAATAAGATGGTATCATAGTTGAGAATTTGATAAAAGCATCATTACCATATGCTTGATGTATTTTCGATTTTTTACTAACTTATTTCCTTAAATTGTTTTAGGACAACACACTTGATTTGTTGTTTAGAAGTGTTGAAGATTTAAAGAACACTCTAAACAAAAGGATTGATGCATTGGAGGATAAAATTGATGGTTTGTGTTGTGACGTGAAGGATATGTTCACGGTTGTAGTAAACACACCTTCATCATCACATGTTGCCGTAATTCGGGCTGTGCAACCACAATTGGATCGGGCTTGTGGCTTTAGACAATTCTTAGATCGGCTCACCCTATTACCTTCTCTACCACATGAGATTGTGATAGAACGTATTATTCCATAACATCCCCTCCTCAAACTTCTCTTTTTAATGGGAAACCCCATTCCCTTTGCATAAGTATGGTAGAATTCATATATGGCATCATAATTCGAAAACTTCATCCCAACATCAGGGACAAGGCTTACAGGGACTGGGAGTTCAGCACTTCTTCGAACATTGCCATCACTTTCATTCTCTTCATGTGTGGACAAATTACCGATGGCCGGCATGTTCAACACCGCTGTTTCTGGACAAACATTTCCAACATTTCCATCAATTCCGTTTTCTTCAACACATAGCTCTCTGGACATGTCCATCTCAAAACCTAGAAAACAATATAATACCTTAGTATTAATGCTATTTACCATGAGGAGGGTGATATAAACTTGAAACTTACAATGCCCCGTTGTGTTGTTGTTTTCCTCGCACCCATCCAACATGTCAATGAAAGAGATGTCAAGTACAGGATCTATGTCATCAATGTCTATTAAATCTGTCAAAGAAAAACAAATCACAACATTAAAATTCCCAGTTCCAATTATCACATACAGTAAATGTCTGTTTTATACTACATGAAATACCACACTGTCTGTGAAACCCTAAGCACAAACCTTAAGCACATACTTTGCTAAATTTTCTCAGTTCCATATACTATGTACATTGTATGTGTGTGTTCAAATACTGTAAACATGTATTTGTCTAACTAAACATATGGATATAACAACTATATTCGTCAAAAACCAACAGACCGCTCACAACACTACAATTCCCCTTATTCCAATCATTACATACAGTAAATGTCTGTGACGCTTTAATTTAAATAACATACTGTCTGTGAGAACAGAGTGACAAACAAAATAATCTTTTACCCCATCGTGTTCCTTTTAAACATGGTTCAATACGACTACTACGAAAAATCCTCATCCAGTTACATTAAAGGACTATTATCCCAAAAAATTCCATTCTTTAAGATTATCACAAACACTTTTCATCTGTGTTACAACTTCATATACATCATAGTCTCTGTGTGAGTTACAAAATTGAAAATTAGAATGACAGAGGTTCATAGACTGTTTACTGTACGGATTAACTTACCTGCAAACATAGGGACGACCAGAGGTTCTTCGTACATTATCACGCACACACTCCTACAGCAAAGCTTCCAGATTGTGATGATGATTGACGATGATGGTGACGGAAACTGGTGTTGATGTGCGCGACTGTCAGGAACACGATGGACTTCCTTACGCCGTTTACTTCTTCTGCGGGCGACACAGGATGGACGGCCGGCCGTAACATCCGATGGCGGTCCGGTGGGAGAAATCGATTGTGTCAGAAATCTAGGGTAGTTGACGACAGCGGAGAAATCGTGCGAGGGAAGAGAGGGAATGTGTAAGGAAAAAATGTGGGAAACTAACGTGGGTGGGGAAGTGGGGGTGGGGGGGGGATTTGGCCGTGTGGGTGTATATGGTGGTGATTTTGGGGTACCCATACGGTGTACCCCTAGCGGGATTGAACCACAAAACAAGTTGGTGACGTCAAATTGGTTAAAGGTGTGAAATTAGTTGCGTCATTTGCATGTGTGTGTCGGCTGTCGGGTATAAGTTTATCATAGAGATTTTTTACTTTAAAATCCATAAAAGGTAAGTTTGTAAAATTTGTGAACTATATGTTGGGAGAAAGACCAAAATAGAACTAAAACTTTGAAAATATACCAAAATAGGACTTTCATGTTTTTATTCCCGAAATAGGATCTACATTACGAACCATGGTCATTTACATTACCAAAAAAGCATAGTAATTTGCACATGTACACTTCTACATTAGCATAATGCAAGGTCACATTACCACAATGCAAAGTCCTATTCCAGGAAAAAAACATGAAAGTCTTATTTTAGTACTTTTATCTATGTTTTAGTCATATTTAGGATGATTTCTACTATATGTTTGTGACTCTAGTATTTTCTTTCATCATAACTCGAAGTGTTATTAGCTTACTCCGTATTATATTCTTCTCATTAAAAGAAAGATAAGATGCACTCAAATAATATGCTAAAAATAAGATGCACTCTCATATAATAAGAGATTTTTTACTTTAAAATCCATAAAAGGTAGATTTGTAAAGTTTGTGAAGTATATATTTGTGACTAGCATTTTCCTTCATCATACCCCGAAATGTTATTAGCTTACTCCGTATTACTCCGTATATTCTTGTCATTAAAAGAAGAGTAAATTCCATAATTGGTCCTTTATAACATGGGGGTTTCCCTATTTAGTCCTCTATTATCAAATATTACTCCCGTAGTCCTTTTTTTAAGGGTGCCTTTCCACAAATGGTCCTTTTTTGATCTTATGCCATGTTGGTGTTACTTTAAAGACTAAAAGCATAATTTGACATCAACATTATGTCTAGTGACGTGTTCTGATATTGGTTAAGCGAATAACACAAAAATAATGACTATGATTGTGGACTAGAATTCAGACAAAAGATCACATTTGTAGACTATGGTTGTAGTAGAAAGCGACTGTAATTCACAAACGACGCAAACGAAGCAGCCTTTGGAATTGTGTATGACAAAAGAAAATATTATCATTGTGAAATTACACTTTTAGCCATCAAATTAACACAAACATGATTGAAGATTAAAAAAAGGACTATTTATGGAAAGATACCCATAAAAGAAGGACCACTGGGGTAATATTTGATAATAGATCAGAGGACTAAATAGGGAAATCCCCATGTTTTAAAGGACCAATTATGGAATTTACTCTTAAAAGAAAAACAGAAAATAATCTTGAACTCATTAATTTAAACTATCGTTACCCACTTACCCTAGCTTAGTTGTCCCGTGATCATAGTAAGCTTTTTTTGCCCCTTTTCTACCTTGAATAGCACTCACCCCGTCCTATAATGATCTTCTCGGTTTGACTAAACTTCATTTTTAGAGAAGGGATATATATACAGTTTGACTTTCCAAGAATACTCCTCTGTTCTAAATTTGGAAAACACAAAACATGTCCATCTTTTTCAGTTATTGGATTGTGCAAGTAACGACAACAGGACGATCTACTCGGCAGTCTGCTCGGTGTCGGTCAAGTTGGATTCGTGTTTGGTCGAGTTTGACATATTTTTAGCAGGTCATTTTGGGTTTAGTCAACTTAAGATTCGGCTTGCAAAACGTTTGCTCAAACCCCAATTTTTTTACGTCGAGTCTCAGGTTAAAAGACAAAATTAGGTCTAGGTATAATTAAATTGTAGAAGGCACCTACCTATAGTTATAGAAATCACCACTAAAATATAAAAAAAATATCAAAATAGGAGTTCCATATTTTTATTTTTGAAATGGAACTTCGCACTGTGATAATGTGGTTATAATGTGGCACTGTACATATGCACATTACTATACATTTTGGTAATGTACATGACCATGTTTGATAATGCAAATGCATTTCAACTCCTATTTTGATATATTTTCAATGTTTTACTTTTACTTTAATTTTTTTCCCTTATAGTTATGGACATTAATGATCATGATGGTGTAATTATTGACCGGTATATCGTTTTTAGCCGGACAAAAATAATAAATTACTCTAAAAAATACACCAAAATATAAAAATAAAGATTTTGACGTGGCAACCTAAATCGAGAGAAAACTACGAGCTTTTTTGGCGGTACCATGTCAAAGGGATATTTTTATTAATATCGAGAATTATACACAGTACATAATGTCTGGTGACTAAAATTAAATGGGAATCTATTCAAAACAAAAAGAAAACACTTTTTAAATTTTTGACCAGTCTGGGACAGACATTAATTAATTCTTGCTAGCTATAGTTACCAGTTAGGTTCTTCAACCTTTTAAGGAGGACCATCGAAATTGCCTGCCTTCCAATCTAGCTACCATTTCTTTAATTTTTCCTATATAATACTCCTTGCGTTTTTAAAAGATGTTCGTGCTTCATTTTTTGCACATCTCATAAAATATTTTTATCTCAACTCAAATGTCTAAAAAACTTTTAAAACAACTTCTACCCGCGCGAAATAAAGTAGAAGTGTGGTAAATTTTAAATATTACAGATGTGGATAGACATGTTGTATAAGATACCCAAAAAATGAAACGAGAACATCTGTTTGCAACGGAAGGAGTACAATATTCACCCAAATTTTAATTTTACATTAATTAGTTTTCAGGATTTTTTTTGTTATTTCATTTGAAGTGTTAATTAAAACAAATTAACAACTAAGTTCAAGGATAATTTTGCATCATATCTACTCCCTCCGTCCCTAAAAATTAAACATTTCAACTTTCATATCTTACATGTCCATAAAATATTTCAATTTCGCCTAAATAGTAGACACAATTGCACTTGTTTTTCTTAAATCTAACTGAACCTATCTCACCTACCTTCTACACTCTATATATTTTGACATTTTTCGAGCCTAAGTTGTTTCAATTATCGTCGTTTCGTCTTAGTCAAAATTTTATCTTTTCCTCTCAAGCCAAAAGTCAAAACTGATAAAGTTTTCTGAGATGGGAGAAGTATTATTCTTGATAGTGCTTGGGATTGATATACACTTTTGTATGTTTCTTACTATTTCAATAATACGGAGTATATAATTATCCCATCAACCATTAATCAAAATACTATGTATGGTGCCTTAATTCTATATTTAGAGACAATAATGGTGAATGAAGTATCACAACAAAAAATAATGAATGAAATAATTGAGATGTGTTTGGCTTGTTAATCGAACCCCGATGAATCAAATCAAATCAGATGTGTATTTAATTTAGACTTTGCATTACCATTTTGGTGTAATTCAATTCTATTATATCTTTCATCATAAGCCAATGCATGTGGTTTGTCCCTCGTTTATTTGAAATATATACAAGCTAATTGTCAATTCTCTCGAGACTCTTAACTTTAAAAATGTGACATATGTCTCTTTAAAACAATGGCATGTGGCTCTTTAAAAAAATGACATGTGGCAATATTTATGTGTCATTATTTTTTGACTAGTTTTTCATGTATTTAGTTGATGCTATCAGTTAGATAATAGTAATAGTATTACTTATGGTAGTATTGATTATGGTAATGTTTGATTACTAGCCAGCTTCATATTTCTAGCTATTTATGTGGTAGATGTACTATTTTTGTTAGTTTCCGTTCTATATTTCTAGCTAGTTGTGTTAGTATTCTCTTCTATATATACGTACTATATCATGTACTCCATAAATAAATGAGCAATATTATTATTCTAATATTGTAACATGGTATTGGAGCCACTGTTCTTGGTGACCAAAAATTCACCGCGCTCGCTCCTGGTGGGTGGCGCCGCCATTAGTCACCCGCTGGACTTGTAACATCCTTAAACAAGCTAAGGGCCTAGAAAAATTTAGTTAAAAATAATAAAAACAAAAAAATTGAATTTAAATAAATTAATTTGATAATCTAAAAATAATAAATTATAATTTGAATCAAAGTTAAAAATTTTGTTTTTATAAAAATGGTTTGGGAATATTAGTTGGGATTGGATCCAAGTTAATTTAATTTTGGGCTAAGTAATAGAATTGGGCCACAAAAAAAACTCTGAAATACGGAATAAGTACATTAAAAATCATTAATTTGAATGAGAAGTTGAATAGCAAAGCGAAAATTGACTCAATGTTTGAGTCACGCCATTAGAGTTTGAATCCCACTCTTTGCAGTGAAATACTCCCTCCGTCCCAAAAAGATTTACACCTTTCAAAAAAATTGTGTCCCACAATCTCCTACCCATTTCTATTAAAAAACCACTTTTACCCCTTACTTTTTCAAACCCTACCTATCACATCATACCTTTTTCCTAATAATCTACACAAAATCAACACAAAATTTTCCTAATAATTTACCCATTACATCAAGGGTATTTTTGGAAAGTCAACACAAAATTATCCCTCCCTTAATTTTTACTTTAGTCAAAATGAGTAACACTTTAAGGGACGGAGGGAGTATTTTTTATCTCTTCCTTTTCTTTACATGAAAATTAGTAATATAATTCCCAAAAATATCCAAACTCTTCCCTAATCATTTTTTTTAATTGGAACTAATTGGAAATCTATTTCTAAGTTATTTTGGAGTCTTTTTAGTTACTTTATCACATTAAATTACTCCATATCAATCAAAACATCATCAAATATTCTTAAAATATTTTTAATGGATTTTGATGACATATTTGAAGAGTTTACACTTCTCTTGATTTTTTTTGATATGATCTTGATTTTATGATGTTAGAATTCTCCAAAAATAATCTAAATTATCATGATCAAGTTGAGGTAATCTTTATTGATTGTTTCTACAAGTTTTTACCTATAAATAGCCACATAAGTTTATTCATTTTTTTCACAAAACTTCCTTAAAAATTGCAGCAACTTTTCTCTTCTTTATACTCTATATATCCATAAAAATATTAAGTTATTTTACTCCAAATACACTACCAAATTTTTTCCCAAAAGACTAGAAGAAGTTGGAGCCAACAATAGTTTGTTTAAAGCTCATTTAAGGTAAGAAAACCCTACCGAAAATTTTGTGTTTTTTTAAAAGTGTTCTTCAAGTTATTGAGACACTTTTTGCTATTTTTTGTTCTTCGGTAAAACTCGATAACACCTCTAAAGTCTCAGTTTCTTACTAGTCTTCAACAACTCCGTTTCACTTTCTCTCTCAAGCTCGAGGTATGTACAAAATTGTATTGCACGGACCTCCCGTTCAACTACTATATTTTTAGAAATCCTTTAAAAAACACTCTTTTTATGATATAAAGTTATTTAAAAAAATATATACAAAGTAGTATTTTCTTTTCAAATTAATATTTTTAACAATTTTGAAATTAAAGTTTTAAAAGTGATATATAATATTGATTTATAAAAATAATTTGATATATATGGAATAATATTCAAACTTTTATATTATCATAAGTTTGAACAACTTGAGATCATCGTAAACTTATATTTCGGAGCAACGGTAGGAGACCCCTATCACCGCTCATCGTATATGTATACAGAATCATCGGCCAAGGTTGCGAGAATGATGCCCAAAAGGCATTATTTCTCAGGGCTACATTCGGAGACCCCGGGTGTATGTCGTTAAATTAAATATTTCGTATCTCAGTACTTTGTATAAAAACCTTTTGAAAAATTATTATCTAACTTATAACTATGTTGTTTCATATATGGAAATTCATTTTGTAAAAGTATGATATTGATTTTCGTAAAAATTATATTTTTACGAGACTCGGTCCTATATTATTTTGTACAACTCAGCAAATATGCTTAACTTACAGTATTTTTGGTTTTTATTGTGCGTAGGTGATGTAGCAGGAACAAGTGGAAGTGCAAGACATGGTAATTAAATCTGTTTAAATAAATACAGTTATGTGTTTATTTTAATTGCTTGAATAAAAAGTTTGTATTTTTTTATATGATGTTATGTTCACAAACATATTGTATTTTAAACTTGTTTCCATTGTTTTTAATAAATATTTATATGATGTTTTTTATAAGAAATTAGTATATTTCGTTTTAACTCTCTAATTTGGTATAGTCCACGGGACTGTTCAAGTTAGGGTGTTTCCTTCAATTTTAAAGATCTCCAACTTCTCAAAAAATCTGCACCATGTTTTTCTTTTGATCGGATTTGCTTCAATTAGAAAGTCAGCCAAACTCTCAAAAAAATCCAATCCAATTTTAATTATATACACCCCTTAATTTTTTCTCTCTCTTGCATTTATGTAGTGGAGATGAAGGAGGGTACAAATAGAATAAACATTTGGTATACTCTTAACATTTTTGAACAAATTTTATTGGGGAAAGAAACAAGGAATTGAAGGGAAAAAAAAGGAATTGCAACAAAAAGCATCTCACGGTTTTCTCAGCCCACAGCGCACGAGCTTGAGAAATCACAAGTCAACCGACATGGGTTCTTCTGGGATCTGAGAAGAATATCTCGCGGCAGCCATCGGAGCGAGCGGAGCAGAGCGCAGCTTCACCACCACCACCACCGCTCAAAATTTGATTTGGGTTCTGCTTCATCCCCCCAAATTGAGGATCTTGAATCTTGATTGATGTAAAGTCACAATTTTTTCTTCTTCCCATACACTCTCAAGATTCCAACTTTTCCTTTTGATTCTAATTACTATTGTTATTGTTTCGGCTGCAAGTTGCTACATTTTCTTCAAAGATATCACCTTTATGACTTTTGAAGCAGTTTGGATTCTGAACATTCAGTCTTGATTTACACAGGCCGCAGAAATGGGGATCTGTTTCAGCAAGAAGAAGTTAAGACAAGATGGTAATCGTAATGGGGATAGGATTGGAAGGGGAGGAGCTGCTGCTGCTGGGTACCAGCCAGTGAGTGAAAGCCCGCATCAAAAGGAGCCACAAGCTTATCCGCAATCCCAGACACAACAACCCCAAAGGTCCCACAATCCCCCTCCGTCCTATACTGCCCCTGTTCATGTCCCTGCAAAGCCCTCGCAACCGTCACAACCTCCTCCGGTTGTTAGGGATCCTGTTCAGAGAACAGAACCAAACAGCATATTGGGGAAACCGTTTGTGGACATTAAGGCTCGCTACACTCTTGGGAAGGAATTGGGGAGGGGCCAGTTTGGGGTGACTTACCTGTGCACTGAGAATTCCACGAGGCGAGTGTATGCTTGCAAGTCCATCTTGAAAAGGAAGCTTGTGAGTAAGAATGATAAGGAAGACATGAAAAGAGAGATTCTTATAATGCAGCACTTGAGTGGGCAACCTAATATCGTGGAGTTCAATGGTGCTTTTGAGGACAGGCAGTCGGTGCACCTTGTGATGGAACTATGTGCCGGTGGGGAGCTGTTTGATAGAATCATTGCTCGTGGGCATTATACCGAGAGGGCGGCTGCGGATTTGATTAGACAGATTGTGAATGTGGTCTACATTTGCCATTTCATGGGCGTTATGCACAGGGATCTCAAGCCGGAGAATTTCTTGCTAAGTAGCAAGGATGAGAATGCCATGCTCAAGGCAACTGACTTTGGACTCTCTGTATTCCTTGAAGAAGGTGATTTCTTTCGTTCTACTTGAATGTTGATTAGGCCATACATTGAGATCAGATACTTTTGTGATATCTGGTAGTTGGACTTGGCCCTATATGTGCTAGGATACATGAAATTTAGCACTTTCGTTTTCTTTTAACTTAAGTTTAATTGTGGCCTATTCCAGCATGATGACGCAAGGTGTCTAGATCATTGAGTTTGGTTGATGTGGGATACTCTTTCATATTTTTAGTGAGGAGAAGAGACATGGTTCCTTTCATAATACAATATGATACTAGTATTAGTAACGAAAAAGCATCTGAGCTTCATTGTATAAATCTCATAGGGCTTGTTTGGTTGGGGGATTTTTAAGGGGAGAGGGGAAAGAGATTGATTTTTGTTTTATGAATCTATGCATATTTGTCATCAGCGAATAACTATACCTTTGGTTATGCAATCATAGCAGTGTAGTTCTGTATAATCTATGTATCCAATAAACTTCCTTTCATAGTTTTGATGAAGTTTTGGGTAGTAAATGCGGCAATGCACCCATTTACTTTCTATGTTATTGTTAGTTTTTACTTTCTTTCCAACGAACTAATCCATTAATAATTTCTTAAATTAATTATCACTCTTTAAAATCTCCAAAACAAACAAGGGGTCATAGACTTGTTTATGAAAATTTACTGCAAAACAGTGTTCGCAACTTTGCACTATTCTCTAAGCTTTCAAGAAGAGGAAAAGCCTACAAAAGAACTGCTACAACAATATCAACATCTTTAGGCCATAAACATGCCAAGAACGTTATTTGCTCTTCACGAAGGATGCATTTTAGTAGTCTAGTTTTAGAGAATTTCTTGCATTTCTCTATAACCGAATTAGATCTGCATATGTAAGAAGCCAAGAACTACTGCAAGTTATCTTTTGTTAAAATTCACACCCCAATTGAGGTTGTTTTTTTGTGTGTATTGATGATAAAGCATGAGAACCAATTTTAACGCCCAAAGCAGATCTTTGCTGAAAACTATAACGATTACTTTTAATTGACTTTCTGTGGCGACTTAATGACCTTATCCATGTTCTTGGCTTCATGCAAATGACTTTTGTTAGCTTTTATCAGTATTGCTAATGGCTTTTTTCTTTTTTCTTACTTTAATTATAATTGCAGGAAAAGTTTATCGGGACATAGTTGGGAGTGCGTACTATGTTGCTCCTGAGGTTTTGCGGCGTAGTTATGGGAAGGAAGCGGATGTGTGGAGTGCAGGCGTGATTTTATATATTCTTCTTAGTGGTGTGCCTCCATTTTGGGCTGGTGAGGTGCAATTAGCATTTGGATTTTACATCTTTTTCTATACTAGTAATTTGGAGTATGTGTGAATCACGAAACATAACAGGGGAAAAACGTGAGGTAAAATTATTTATTTATGTTTTGTGTTACCTTGTAAAATGGAATGGAAAATGAAACACGATCAATGTTGAATCTCAAACTTTACATATGTTTAGCTCTCTTATTCGTCATATAATTGAAATTTTAAAATTTGTTTGAACAATAACATGAACGACTGTGTTTAGTTCATTTTTCCCCTAGTTTTCTTTTCCTCTGTAACCAAACAAGAAAAAATGTATTCCATATCACTTTCTTTTCTTTTCCCTTTAAAATTCTTTAACCAAATCTAGTGTTAATGATTTTTTTTCTTTTTGCAGAAACGGAGAAGGGAATATTTGATTGCATACTAAAAGGAGAAATTGATTTTGAGAGTGATCCATGGCCGGCAATATCAAGTGGTGCCAAGGACTTGGTTAAAAAAATGCTTACGCTGGATCCAAGAAGCAGAATTACTTCTGCACAAGTTCTTGGTATCTCAAACAATTTTTTCTTCATTCTTGAATTATTAAGACAACATCTGCCTGCATTGCACTATAGGATGATTATTGTTTATAACTTCCTCAAAATTCACTATGACTGTTAAATAGAGCACCCATGGCTTAGAGAAGGTGGAGAAGCTTCCGACAAGCCGATTGATAGTGCTGTACTTTCCAGGATGAAGCAATTCAGGGCAATGAACAAGCTCAAGCAACTTGCACTAAAGGTGACGAACTTTCCACTTTGATTTTCACATGTCTATTATATTGTGTGCGTATGTGTGTTATTCGTCTTTTTTTTTGCATTAAAATCATAACAATGTAGTTTATCTAGCTCTGCATACCACTTTTTTGTACTGTACAACTTTGTTGCAAGGATTTTTCAGATATGTTTTGTTTCCCTTTCCCATACCCAAACCGTCCCCATTTGGGTACTTGGGCTTTGTAAAATTTGGAAAAGCGGGTGTTTCCCGTCCGTGGGTGCCCATGCTTAATATAGTTGGATTTTTTTGGACACATTTATTTATTTATTTCTATCATAAAAACACTAAGAAATTTAAATATATGAACACGAACAACTCTAATCATATTCCCATTTCATTTGCATTTTCCAAGGCAAAAAAGTAGCTTTCTTTACAATTTTCTTGGCATTTTCCATGGTCAGAACATACACTTACACTATGTTTGGTTCAAGGAATTTAGGAGGAAAAGAAAAGAAAACAATTTTCTATTATTTTCCTCGTCAAAATGGGAGGAATCTGGATTTCCCCCCACTTAGTACATTTTGTATTCTCATTTTCTTTTCCTTCAACTTTTCCTTTCTTTTCCTCTCTAACCAAACAAAAAAAAAACTGTTTTCCATTTCGTTTTCTTTTCTTTTCCCTTTCAAATTCTTTGAACCAAACATAGTGTTAAGATGTAATCTTGGAATTCTTCATGTTTCATCTGAAGTCTAAAGAGCAGTAATGTGCTCCTTGTTTTGAGAATCATATACAGCAACTACCAGCCTACCACCATTTATATGATTCAATAAGACACCTTTTTTTACCACCATTCCAAAAATGTGCATCATATTGGCTTCCAATCAGCGTGGAGTTAGCTCTTTTTGCCCATGAGTGTTGTTTTTGTTTTGATGGATACTCTCTGAGGCGCGGAGATATTGGGCCCGGCTCACGACGCCCATCGTGTAAACCCTGACCCCATAGTGTTCCCTGTTCACCTATAAAAGAGGCTCCTTTCCAAGAAGAAGGGGATCTTGATCCAACCCCACTCACACCTCTACACACTATAATTATCCCTCTTTGTATATTCATGTTCTCCATAGAACTTCAAGCTCCATCAATGACCACCGAACCTATATTGTACTCCCTCCGTCCCACTTGAACCTTTACATACACCATTCACAGGGTCAAACTTTATATACTTTGTTTTTCTATTTTCGTTACTGATTTAATAAAATCATATAATCATGTCACTTCTAGTTTTCTAGATCTTTTGATGCAGTTTTTTAATATATAATTTTTATTTTTTAATTTTACACTTACAATCAAATAAATTGAATTGAAAATAAAGTTGGTCAAGCATCGTAACACAGACCGGAAAGATTCAAATGGGACGGAGGGAGTATGTGTAAACCCCTAAATATAGGGTTAAATATGTTTTGGTCCTTGCAGAATAAGTGAATTTTGTTTTTGGTCCCTCAAAAATAATTTTTTACTTAAGTAGTCCCTGTAAAACATAAGTTTTTGCAAATGGCCCTTCCAGTTTTTTTCTAAATGTAGGATTGATGTTGAATAAGTTTTTGGGCTCTGTAAAATTGAGAATTTTGTTTTTGGTTCCTAAATTTTGTATGCCCAAAATTATTTTGTTTTCAATCCCAGTAAACCCTAACTCATCAACTTTAAACTAAGGGGAGGACTATTTGCAAAAAAAAAATACATTTTACTAGGATGAATTTAAAAAAAAAATATTTTGGAAGGACCAAAAGCAAAAGTCACTCATTTTACTGGGACCAAAAACATACTTAACCCCTAAATATATGAATAAAACACCCCCATTGACATGGTACTCCCGGAAAAGGCATGCACTCTTTACAGATTTGGTTTCCAATGTAAACATCATCGTGTTTATACTATCTATCATTCTAGATCAGATTTCAACATTCTTGAATATCGATATATCAATCATCCATCGCTTTTCTTTTTTATTTTATTTGTGATAGGAGGTCCTATAGACAACCTTCTGATATTGTATGTATTTAAGAACTGTAGGTGATCGCTGAGAATTTGTCTGAAGAAGAGATAAAAGGACTAAAAGCAATGTTTGCAAACATTGATACAGACAATAGTGGCACTATTACATACGAAGAGTTGAAATCTGGATTGACCAGGCTCGGTTCCAAATTGTCCGAAACTGAAGTCAAGCAACTCATGGAAGCTGTGAGTATGAGATATCAATAATCTCTTCTTTTTTTCTCTCCATTAATGGTTTGTTCGCGTGCCTTATTTATCATACAAAAATAAAACTTCAGGCTGATGTTGATGGAAATGGAACGATTGACTATATTGAGTTCATCACTGCAACAATGCACAGACATAGGCTTGAAAGAGACGAGCATCTCTACAAAGCATTCCAACATTTTGACAAGGATAATAGTGGGTAAGTCCAAAATGTTAAAGTATTTCAAAGCAATTTTTCATCCTTGCCGTGTTTATTACTTGCATTGCATACTCCATCCGTTCTTGAATAACTTTCTACTATGACTTTTCACATACATTAAAAATTGAAACTCATAATATACAATTATTTAAGAACAGAGGGAGTATGTCTTATGTCTAGGTTTATAAATTATTATTGTAAAAAGTAAAAACAATCTTGGCAATACGGGTGCATTTATTACTTTTTATTTTTTTTTGTTTTTACCATTCTAAAAAGTTGAATCATGGCACACTTGTACATGGAAGCAAAACTAAAAATATTTCGTATTAAATGCGTAGTGACTAAAAGTTTTAGTACATTTCAAAATTTTATGTAACATTCTTATTATGCAATACTCTTATGACAGTGGATGTTATAGCATATACGCGGTTTGTCATAACTATGATACGTCAACATTTTATTCTTCTTCTGAGTTCTGACCATTATCAGATTTTCCTATATATTGATAATACTCTGTATTAATTCATATTTTAAAAATATTTGATGTCTTGGCTCTTAAAGATTCATTACAAGAGATGAACTCAAAAGTGCTATGAAGGAGTATGGTATGTGCGATGAGGCTACGATCGAAGATATCATTGCTGAGGTGGACTCAGATAATGTAAGAAGTCATCGTCCCGTCCTCATACAATCTCCCTAGACCCCATTTTGTGGGATTTTACTGGGTTTTTATTGAATTTGACAAATTTACCCTTGGAACAGGACGGGCGGATCAATTACGACGAATTTTGTGCAATGATGAGAGGTGGAATGCAACCACAAACGAAGCTTTTTTAATGCGCCGAGGCAAGAATTTAATTTCCATTACATTTGATGAATTTCATGTTTTTCTTTTCTTTTTTTTCTTTATTAGTTCTTTCTTTGAATTCGTTTCTCGACTTTTTTCGGTGGGTGATGTGAGATGAAAACTGGAGTACACTTAGGCACTGTGGTGTAAATTGTTGCATTTTCTGAGCATTATCATGTAGTGTGTGCATATATTATTACCTATGTCCTAGTTTCATTCTTCTTTTGTAACTTTAATGTAATCTGGTCTGAAATAATCTCACCTTTGTATGAGATCTGTTTGGATAAGGGGGATTCAATAACTCAGATTCTCAGAATGTCATTGAAATAAAGAATCTATGCAAGTTTTGAGATGCCTTTGTTTAGTGAGATGCCAAACAGACCTTTCAATATCAGTCAAGCATTGGGAATGCAACATTGGAGGGTTTTACACTATTTGTACACTCTCATTTGATTATTGTTTGTTTGTTATTTATATAAAAATGAGGAAAAATAAAATCATGTGAGTTGATTTGTTGACATTGGTATTTTAGTCTTGCTTGAAGAATAAAAAAGAAAAAGCACAAATGATATGATGACTCTGGAAGAAGTGTTTTAAATAAATGAGGTGAAAAGGTGAAAATCCTTCGAGTTTCTCTCAATTTCTTTCCGTTTCTTCCCATTTTCAACTCTGAAATTTTCAATTTTCAACTCTGAAGGACAAGCCTGACTATATATTCAAAATGGACTACTGCACACAACTTCAAATTATTATAGGCCCGAGGTGTTTTTTTACTTTTATTATACTCATAACAATTAGAAAGATTTTTAAAGAACTTTCTCTCCTGGCTTGAGTGGTAGAAATTCCACTCACTAATATTCGTGGAGAAGTTCATTTAGGTTTGAGCGCTAGCAGAGGCGAAGGCGAAGGCAGAAGCGTTGACTCTTTGTGCGTTATTAGGTCGAGACTAATATGAATAAGTACTACGTTGTAATAGAGTTAATAGCAATAAAAAAAGATTTTGAAAGAAAAAAATAACAAAAGGAATAGAAATTACTCCATAGATTATTTACAAAAAAATGAAAGAGTCCAAAAAATCAAGAGTATTGAAGTAGATGACACCTGAATTATATTCTAAAATGTTAGTGGAACTTTAATGTACTCCCTAATAAAAAATGTTGAGCAATACTTCTGAATTCTCAAAGCTGGTCCTGATTGTAACTAAATTTGACTCCTAGCAATGGCGATAAAGGATGATCATGTGTAATATAATGGGAGTTGATATCTACACTCCATAATTTACTAGTGGCACTCAATATTTTTATACTCTTTCATACACGCATGACAATATTACCCCTTTAATTAGAGATACTTCATCCCCATCTTACCCCATTCCTCCTAGCGCAAGTTCATTACAAACAAATCTACTCTTTCCATTTTTAAATTATCGTTCTCTTATGAACAACATGTAAAATTTTATCTTTTTAAAAATAATTTTATTTATAAATTGGTATAAAAATCCAAAATACAATTTACAAATTTAAAAATTACATTAAAAGATTTACAAATATGAGCGGGTACAAACATGCGGAGTAGTCGCCCGAGGAGACCATCGAGATGGCACGAGGATTACGCGACTTAGAATTCTAGCTATTTTTTCTATGTGCTTATAAGCTGGTCAGAACTGCTTATAAGCAGTTTTTAACTTATAAGTCAGTTAATGACATGTTTTTGTGTGCTTAAAAGTTGATTAGAAGCCAGAAAAAATAAATAGGTTTAGCTTCTTATTCATGGATAAGCTTAGTCACTTGGGACCTTGCATGTGACAACTAACTCTAACTCTTTGTGACCATCCCTAATTCTCACCTACTTTATCTTTACCATTTTACTGAAGACAATAAGTGCACTTTCCTCTTCTTTTATTAACTCAATTATATTTCAGATTGTAGCAGGAGTTAAGCAAGAATATACTTTATGTGATACTCCCCCCGTATTATTATTCTATCGAGCAGCAAAGGTACGATTCCATTATTCCAATACCACCTATTCTCTGCATCATTACGTGAGCCGCAGTATAATAATATACACCAAACCACTACTCCGTATTATTCACACTACGTAGCAGCCTATTAGTAGTATTAGCAGCTCCTCTCACTAAAAATGGCTACCTATATTAACGTCTATCTCTCCCATCTAATCTAAAATACTATTGTCGGTAGGCGCTGCACAGTTAACAAGACAAGAAGAGTCACGGGGTAAGATGGTGTAGCATTAGACCTCTGCAAATACCAGGTGTCGCCTCTACTCTTTGAAATCAATCTACGATCAAAGTCTAATTTACCTTCTTTTTATAATCGTCTGACAGGTCTAAAGAGGGCAGGAGGCCGGCCCTCGGGTATAGGATTGAGGATTTACCTAAATAGTACTAAATATAACGACTTTACTAATGTAGTACCATATATTTCTATTTTCTAATGTAGTACCAGTGGTCATTGTTCTAGTAAATGTCCACCGTCTACCACTAGACATTGTTCAAACTAAATGTCCACTATCACTGGACAGTATTCCCGTAAGTGGACATTATTCAAGTGCTCTTTAAGAAATAAAAAAGTTTAAGAATCACATTGAGAAATGATATATATTTTATAGAAATCACCCTAAATAGGATTAAAACATAGAGAAAAGTACCAAAATAGAGCTTTCATGTTTTTTTCCCGAAATAGGACTTTACACTGTGATAATGTGACTTTGCACTGTGGTAATGTGGTAGTGTACATGTGCACATCACTATACTTTTTGTAATGTATATGACCATGTTTGGTAATGTAAGTCCTATTTGAGGAAAAAACATGGAAGTCCTATTTTGGTATCTTTTCAATGTTTTACTCCTACTTTGGTCTTTCTCCCTATATTTTAGTACTCCCTCCGTCCCCCAGTTTTTGTCCACTTTCATTTTTGCACACCATCCAATGCACTTCTTTAATCCATTTTATCTTGTAATTTGTATATTAAAAAATTATAGAAATTATATATTAATAATCTATGTGTTAAGACAAATCAAACAAGATCACACATGACTATATTTAGGCTTACACATTGAGAGAATTTGATGAGTCAAATTGCTTAGATGAACAGTTCCAAAAGTCAAAAGTGGACAAAAATTGGGGGACGGAGGGAGTACTATTTAATACTCCCTCCGTCTCAGAGTATTTGTCCACTTTCATTTTTACACACCATCCAATGCACTTCTTTAATCCATTTTATCTTGTAATTTGTATATTAAAAAATTATAGAAATTATATATTAATAATCTATATGTTAAGACAAATCAAACAAGATCACACATGACTATATTTAGGCTTACACATTGAGAGAATTTGATGAGTCAAAGTGCTTAGATGAACAGTTCTAAAAGTCAAAACTGGACGAATACTCCAGGACGGAGGGAGTATGAAGTATAAATTTTACTATAGCATTCATCCTTTTTTTAAATAAAAAAATCTAAAATACTAGGGAGTATCAAATTATCCCCCAATTCCTGACCCACTGAGCACATACTTAAATACCACAGTTTGCACTTCGAGGCTCTCTAACAGTACTATTACGCATATGAACGACTGGTTGGATTTTGTTTCCTTGTTAAGCTCTCCCCCATTCATTTTCACCAAGTTTCACCCACAACTCCTTTCGGTGATAATTAATTACCAAGCTCCAAGTACACCAGATCTCATATGGCCCTTTATGAGAGAATTTCGGATAAGATAAGGATAACTATATTGAGTAATAAGACACTGAGATTGAACTACATTGAAAGATTGAATCTAATCGATTAGTTAATTCAACTCAAGAGCTTATGTATCGATTATTTTACTTTTGGACTTCCGGTGTGGGATGACACTCTAACAATCCAACTCAAGTGGACAACCTGGCCATTTTGAACCTAACGGTTGACCACTTGCAAATAGACTCTCTTCCCTTTTTTAGTGCCAACACGAAAAGGACCACGAGCCGCTAGGTATGGATTTCTAGACAAGCAATCGTGTTAAATAGGTCACAGGCCGTTGGGTACATACTCCATACAGACAACTGGGCTAAAGACTAATGGGCCGTTAGGAATGAACGTCTATACAAACACCTTGACAAATAAGGTGGGCCAAAACCCGTTCCGATACCATGATAGAATTTA
The DNA here is from genome assembly GCA_900332095.2 of Cuscuta campestris. NCBI lineage: Eukaryota > Viridiplantae > Streptophyta > Magnoliopsida > Solanales > Convolvulaceae > Cuscuta > Cuscuta campestris. Next base: position 2,360,320 of record OOIL02002240.1, read on the forward strand.
AAATGAGATAGGGATCACTGGACTGGGTCATAAGATACTTGAGTTGAACCCATTAAAAGATTAAATCCAATCAACTACTTAGTTAAACTCCAGAGCTTATATGCCGGTTTATTTTCTCTTCAAGTTCTGATGTGAGATACTCTTTAACATTTCTCCTCAAGTGGACAATTGGCCCATTTTGAATATAACATGTTGATCACTTGTAAATGGACTCCCATCCCCTTGATGATTGTTTTGAAAGCCAACACCTGAAGGACCACGAGCTGCTGGGTATGGACTTTCAGACGAGCAATCGGGTTAAATGGGTCACAGGCTGTTGGATACATACTCCATATGGACAAATGAGCTAATGACAAACAGGTCGCTAGGAATGAACATCTAGAAGAACACTTTGATAAACGAGGTAGGCCAAAACCTACTTCGATGGCATGATAGAATTTAAGATGTGGTAGAGACCACTGGGTTGGGCTATAAGACACTTGGGTTGAACCACATTAAAAGATTGAATCTAATCGATTAGTTAGTTCAACTCAAGAGCTTATATATCGATTAATGGGTTTTAGAACCCAGGACCTAGGAGACTAGGTATAAGAGTATCGAACGAGTACTGAGTGCTTTAGGTTGCAAGAGTAGAGAAAAATATATTAGCATTGTCGTAAAAGTGGAAGTCCTCTTCCCCTCTTGGAGAGGGGTATTTATGCAATACATATTTGAGCTTTCTAACCGTATGTCTATGGCCTAGCGGGTCGAACCCATTGAGGCGAAACTGTCTGACTGACGGTGCCAAATATATGATTAGAAGCTATGATGGCTACCAATAACGGGTGACAATAGGGTGGCTACAACCTATCGTACAGACAAGTGCACCATGGTGTCCAATCGTGGGCCCGCTGATTGGACAAGGCATACATGCTCCCATGCCGTAGTGGGCCCATGATGCTTAGCTGGCGGCAGAGGCCGAACACGCATGCTTAGTTGTTGGAGGTCAACCATGGAGGGGCCGGCCGGGTCAGTCCTGGGTCCGAGCGGATGTATCCGTGCTGAGCAAAGATATGCACCCGAGTGCGGTTGTCACCTTGAGGCCTTGGTTTCTTCTTAAGTTTTTAACCGAGCACGTCCGAGTCATTCAAGTGGGTGGGTTTTGTTGGGCTGCTTATTCTGTTGGGCCGGATACCCCCATTTCGGAGTATCCATCACCGATTATTTTACTCTTGGACTTCCGATGTGGGATGACACTCTAACACTTTAGAGTAAACAAAGTCAAACAAACCTATTCCAAACTTTTAGTGATCAAGTCCTTGTTGCGTGGTGCTTCTTTGGTGGACCTAAATCTACACCAGTTTTTGGAGCAAAATATAGAAAAAAAATACCAAAATAGGAGTTCCATGTTTTTATTTTCTAAATAGGAGTTTGGATTGTGGTAATGCGGCACTGCAATGAGCATTTTACTATACTTTTTGATAATGTACATGGTCATGATTGGTAATGTAAATATTTTTTAACTCCTATTTTGGGAATAAAACATGAAACTTCTATTTTGGTATATTTTCAATGTTTTACTTCTATTTTAGTGTTTTTCCCTTTTTACATCAAAAGTATTTTATTTTATTTTTTTGGGAAAAATTTATAGTAATACTCCAAAAACTCTTCGATTTTATAAGAATACTCTCGAAAATCAATAAATTGTGTCATTACTCCCACAATTGCTCTATTTTTACAACAACACTCCATCCATCACATCACTTGCACAATCATATTGTGTAATATATATATTAATTTTTAAAGTGATGACTTGAAAAATAAATCATTTTTTACTTTTAATACAAAAAAAGTACTTATTTTTATCCAACTCAAATATCAATCTCCTACTTGAAGGATTTGTTTTTTTATGTAAAAAAAATTAACTTTCAATTTTTTCTACCTCTTTCTGAATTTTCCAACACACAATTTCTTCCAACATTCAGCTACTTTAGAATTCTGACAAAAAATAGCATGCCTTAATTGTGAGAGACGTGATTGATCTTTGAGTTGGAAGAAGAATAAGTAATTTATTTTTTCATGAAAACAAAAAATAATATTTTTTTTTTGCAAATCATCACTTTAAAAATCAATTTAGATATTGCACAATTTTTATTGTACAACTAGGGTGGTGGGTGGAACCTTTTTGTAAAAAGAGAGCAATTTTAGGAGTAATGGAATAACTAATTGATTTTCTGGGTATTCTTGTTAAATCAAGAACTTGTCAGAGTATTGTTGTAATTTGATTTAAAGAACTTGTATATTTTAATATACAACTTGTATCAAAATAAGATTTGATTTAAAGAACTTGTAATTTGATTTAAAGAACTTGTATATTTTAATATCAAAATAAGATTTAATATACAACTTAAATCAACGAAATACCTAAATAATAATAATAAAATATAGAACTTGTATCAAAATAAAATTTGCCTGTTTACCTCATAAATAGAATCGTAGACACTATAAAGTGCCATAATTTGAAATTTATGTTAATATTTTTCGATATTATAGTTTGACATTGCCTGTCTCTCTCTTGATTTTGCATAAAAATGAAATATCGAAAGAACGAAGTGCAATTCCCAAATACGGAGTAAAAAACACCCGTGTATGATGGGCTCCACATAGTTAGAGTTCATGTGTTAGGAGTAAGTCCACGATATATGTATTGCACTCCATTTCCACTTTAATTATTCCACTTGATTGGCCAAATTTATTCTCACGTTTTTAACCCCATTTTTATCCCTTTTCTCTCAAAACCTTGCTACGTTACAACTTAAAGTTATATAGTACAAGTACATCACAAGGGTCTCGTCCATAAAAAGCACTCCTACGCTATTTCATGTTTTTCTCTTAATTTTTTTCATGTCAAATTAATCTTCTCATTTTAATTTCATGAAGATTTAGAAAAATTGAACAATATTAAATAAATATTTTGGATGATGAAAACTATGTGGTTAAAATTTATTTAAAAGAGAGAAATATTTTGGATTATGTATTTACATATTTTCTTTCTAAATGTGAAAATTGTTTTGGAAAAAATAAAAAAGAAATTGCATAACTTTTTTTAGATAGAAAAGGTAAATTTTAAACTTTTTTTTTTCACCCGTTTTGAAATAATAAAATTCATATTTTTTCTATTAAAGAATGGAATATGGGAGTATGGGACGGAGGAGATAATTTGCAATCGGTAATTTCGGGTCTTTTTTTTACCCGTTAAAACCTAAGACCCACCAAAGAGCTCCATGCTCGGTGTGTCAAATAATATTTTAACTTTCCTTTTTCATCTATTTTAAAAAACATTTCTCATTATTTAAATACTCTCTCAATCCTAAAATGGATTGCATGCAAGCCAAAACCAGACAAAATGCTAGGTTTTCGAATTTGATTTAATTAGAAGTTGGCATAAATATAAAAGTAAAACTTTCATATTTAAAATTTAGGTCAAAATTATATAGAGTACAAAATAAGAAGTGATAAATATATTTTATTTTATTAAATAATCAACGACAACACATAAATAAACAAAATTTAAATTAATTTTGAAATAGTGGGATTCATTTAGGTAGAATAAAATTAAAAGAAATAAAGTCCTAATATTTTTTTGTTTTCTTCTCAAATAATAAGAAAAATTTGTTCCACATAGAACTAAAAGTTAGTACGTTCCCTGAATAAGACGAAATATGATTTATTTGCTTTTATGACACATATTTTCGTATGATCTGCCATATATGCCCTCATTATATTAGCAACAAATGTTGGATAATGACTTATTATATGAATGATTCTATAAATGTGATCATTAGCAACATGTGTTAGATAATAACTGATATTTCCATAATTATTCAATTTTTTTAAGAATGTCTTATTCTACTTGAATTGTGTAATAGTTCATTCTTTTATAATGACATGAAATTTTTTTAATAGACGTTTCACTAAATTTTACAAACAAACTACCATCGTACCATAAGTCATACTCTGTATTAATAGAATGACATATTAACAAATTAAAGGACATTATTAATATCCATATGTAGTTATTTTGGATACTTGTCATTTAACCGGCTATTAAGGAAGCACTCACATTTTCATAGGCAAGACATTTTAAAACTTTTCATTGCCAAACATTAGAGTAAATAAGACCGGTCTTATTTGAAAAAAAATAATATGTTTAAGTCTTATTTGCATAAATTATCCAAAAAACATTTCACTTTTTTCTGAATCCCGTAATTATGTACCCAAGATTTACTCCCTATTTTATAACAACATTATTGAACTTGGTGAAATTTAATAGGGGCATTTATTTGGAGAGGACTGAGAAGGATAGTATATATCAGAACATGGGGGCAGATGAGAATCAAAACCATAATTCTCTTTAGTGTCTCTTTTGTTTCAGTTTCCAGTTTTGTAGCTGCTTTTTTTTTGTTTCAGTTTTACACCCACTGTTACCACTTTCATATAAATACTTGTGACATCTTTACTTTATTTTTCCCACACAAAGCTTAAAATTTCTCTGGTTCTTCATAAATGGAAGACTACTGTGGATTGAGAAACAAAGGAAAGGCAGCAAAAAATGCAGATCTTCAAGAAGAAGAAGAAGAAGAGCTCTGGCGTGCTGTTCAACACGCCAGAGAAACGCCATCGCAGAAAGTGAAGACGATAGCTTCATCGTCTTCTTCTTCCGCGTGGCCTTTACTGAGGAAAGCGGTCCCGCGAGACCGCTCTACTCGTAACAGAGGAGGAGTGGACGAGAAGCACTTCTCGTCCACGGTTCCTCTGAAAATCCCAGAGTGGAGGTCCAAAAAGGGTGAAGATGATGAAGGTGAAGATGATGATGATGGTGGGGTGGTCCCACCACATGAATACATAGCAAGGAGGCTAGCAAGAAGAGCTCATCAGGTTGCATCTTTCTCCATGTGTGAAGGGGTTGGTGGGACCCTCAAGGGCAGAGACCTCAGCAAACTGAGGAATGCCATCCTAACCAAGACTGGTTTCTTGGAAGGGTAAAAGTGTCAATTTACATAGCCATAGTACGTGCCAGTCCTCCATGGATGCATGACGTCATGAGCTTCTCCTAGATACTCCCTCCGTTTCTTAAAACTCTTCCTCTTTCATTTTTTTTTTGTTTTTCTTAAAACACTTCCCCTTTCTATTAAAAAATTACTTTTATCCCTACTTTTTCATACCCTACCTATCACATCATACTTTTTCACTAACAACTAAACTATCACATCTTACTTTTACCCATCACATCAAGGGCAAAATTGGAAAGTCAACTACAATTTAACACTTCCTTATTTTGCCCCAAAGTCAAAAAAAGAACTCTTTTGAGAAACGGAGGTAGTGCATGACATACTCTTTAGCTTCTTCTTCTTTTATTTTTTTTTAAATTTTAAATGGAGTAGTAAAATAATAATAATTAAGTTGCTGTTTTGTAGTACCTTTGATGTCAGTGGTTGGGCATATATATATATATATATATGTGTGTGTGTGTACTAGCTAGATATATTTGGTCATGTTCGTAGGTGGCTGAGATTTTCCGGTTTTGGAGCTGTGTTTTTTCCCAGAAGAGAAAATGAGTGGCTGGGCGGAACTAGTTAGGTTGTCTGGTTCGATTTCTGCAATCTTGTTGCTTTAAGACAAGAAAAGAAAAGAAGAGGGTACTGTATTATAGTACTTGTAGTTTAAAGTTTTAACCTAACTCCATGCACTTGCTTATTTAGTACGGAGTATTGTTAGATCAATTGGCACTCTTTTAACATGTTGACCGTCTTACTATTACAATATTCCCTCCGTCCTAAAATTAATTTAATTTTAGTAATTTTTACCATTCAAGTATTCAATATTGTCATTGTTGTTTGATGGGGTTGAATAATCATGTTTAATCTTAGTTTTGGCATTGTCAAACAAAGAGTACGTCCCAACCAAGTTGAATCTCCGCACTCACCATTGCCTAGGCGGCGCCTAGCCCCAGGGCATGTCGAAGGGAGGGCCAAGCAGCCCTACCGGGCTCGACTAATTTTTTTCGAGAGTCTAAAATTTTTAATTTTTTTGAGTATATATTTAAGTTTCTCCGTCCGAGTGTCTTTCTCCATATTTAACTTTTTGCACTCAATCAAAATCAACCATAACAAACTCAAATATACTCCGTGTCAAGTTTATACAAAAAAAATTACTTCCTTTATGTCACAATAGATGCATCTATTCACTATTTAAAAGTCACGATAGTTTTCATTCATATGTGTTTTTTCATTTTTTATTTGATCAAATAAAACATAATTGTCCTCTCTAAGCTTGTACGTTTTGCAAAACTTTTGACGTATGTACTTTGTTAAATACTCCGTACGTAAGTTATTATTTTTATTTTTGTACCAACTTATAAATAAAATGAACTGAAAACACAAGATTATATTTTTTACGGATTTTGTGGGACGGGAGAATTTTTTTGTTGTATCTAAATTCTAGCTCAGAAAAATACATTTATGTTACATAACTACTTTATATATAACCATCAACAAAGTGCAGTAATTGAATCAGTTAGATCTTCAGTGACCAAAGTAGCATTACGTTCAAAGTATTTTTTCTGTTTATTACTTATTTTTTATTATAACGAGATCATATCAGACAAGACCAGACAAATTAAACCAAATTAGATCAAGAATATCTTTAATTATAACGGCAATCAGATAAGATCAGACCCAATCAGACCAGATCAGACCAAATTAGATAAGATCTTCAAAAAATCATATCAGATCAGGAGAACGGAACGCAGCCTAAGTTGCAAACACCATTAACTCACTCTCCTTGTTCAGTGCTATATAGAAATCCTGGAATGATGTTATTTGGCGCCAACTCTCTCCTTCCGCTGCCCTCTACATGGCACTCGGTATGGTACCTCTACTCCGATTGGTTGAAATCTCTGTCACTGGCATCCCTAATCCGCCACTTAAACGTCGTTCATGGACAAAGCCTCTAAAGGGATGGAATAAGCTTAATGTCAATGCCTCTGTGGGTTCCGGTGATGATCAGATTGGATTTGGTTGGATTGTCCGGGACTCGACCGGTTCTTTTTGTGCGGCCAAAAATCTTCACATGCCGGGCTTCTACTCACCCAAATAAGGGAGAAAGATCAAAGTAGAACTAAAACATTGAAAATATACCAAAAAAGGATTTCCATGTTTTTATTCCCGAAATAAGACTTACATTACCAAACATGGTCATATACATTACAAAAAAAGTATAGTAATGTGCACATGTACACTGGCACATTACCACAGTGCAAAGTCACATTACCACAGTGCAAAGTCCTATTCCGGGAAAAAACATGTAAGTCCTATTTTAGTATTTTTCTCTATGTTTTAGTCCTATTTATGGTGATTTCTACCCAAAGAAGCAGAAGCAATTGCTATCAAGGAAGCTCTTAGTTGAGCATTAACTTCTCTCAGTATAATTTTAATAGAAGCTAAATGCTAAAGACTAACCGTCATTATTTAATTGTAATTAAAAGGCCAAAATTTGACAAATACTTTAGTACCAAGGTTAATCTTTGATGTATAGTTTCAATTTAAATTGTATTAAGAAAAAATATACTCACTCTATTTTTATGAAAAAATAGAAATTTGACACACACTTTAGGATAGAGTGAATATTTATAATAAAATTAGACTAATAAAAATAGGAGTAACTTATTACTATTTAAAAATTGGACTAATAAAAATAAGAGTAAGTTATTATCATTAAAAAAGGACCTACATGAATTATAGCTTAATTATATTAAAAAAGAGGATTTCTCATACGTATTTATAATGACAAATGTAACAAAATTACATGGACTAACGATAAAATTAACGGAAGCACCAACTGTGTAATGTTATCGTAATTGAAAGACTAATCATTGACTTTTTAAAGTTGAATGACTAAACGTGCATAATCAATTAATGAAAGGCTAACGATGTAATTTAGCCCCACATATAACAACAAATTTCATGTTTAGTGATAGAGAAAAATAAAAAAAGTGAAAGACAAGAAAATGATAAGATAAAATATAACACAAAAACTTAATATCAAATTTCGTTTAAGCGTGTTAGGTAGCGTTCCGTTCAACTTACTTTTTTTGCTTATAATTTATTCTTATTAAAATCAGATCAGACCAGATCAAATCAGACCTAGACAGATTAGATAAGATCAGATCCAGTCAGATCAGATCAGACCATAACTAAAAAAATTAATATTATTTAGTATTATTATTATTATTATTATTATTACTATTACCATTATAATTAGTATTATTATTATTACTATTACTATTACTGTTATTATTACTGTTATTTTTATTTTTATTATTATTATTATTACTATTAATAATATTATTATTATTATTGTTACTATTATTATTAGTATTACTATAATTATTATATTTACTATTATTATTACTACTACTATTATTATTACTATTATTAGTATTATTATTATTAGTTTTGTTATTATTATTACTATTACTATTACTATTACAATTACTATGACTATTATTATTATGACTATAATTTTTATTATTATTTTTATTATAATTATCACTATTATTATTATTATTACTACTAATATTATTATTATTATTATTATTATTATTATTATTAGGATTACTATTATAATGATTACTATAATTATTATTACTATTATTATAATATTTCTATTATTATTATTATTATAGTTAGTATTATTATTACTATTATTATTATTATTACTATTATTATTACTATTATTATTATTATTATTATTATTATTATTATTACTCCTACTACTATTATTATTTCTATTATTATTATTATTACTTTTATTATCAATATTTCTTTTATTATTATTATTATTCTTATTACTATTATAATAAAAATTTTAATTTTAATACTAATTTCAATCTAATTCATATAATTTCAGACCAGATCATATCAGATCAGGTCCAATCAGATCAAATCCAATCAAACTAGATTAGATCAAAACTTTAAAAACTCAGATGATATCAAATTAGATTGTTTGAGGCGAATAGAAATCATCCTAAATAGGACTAAAACATAGAGAAAAGTACCAAAATATGACTTTCATGTTTTTTTTTCCGAAATAGAACTTTGCACTGTGGTAATGTGACTTTGTCTTGTTGTAATATGGCAGTGTACACGTGCAAATTACTATACTTTTTTGGTAATGTATATGATCATGTATGATAATGTAAGTCTTATTTCAAGAATAAAAACATGGAAATCCTATTTTAATATATTTTCAATGTTTTAGTCCGATTTTTGGTTATTTGGGGCTAATTGAACGCAGCTTAATTGACGAGAAGACTTTACTTGACTGTCCTTTTGGAAAGCTTAATGCCCCTCCTCTCTCTCTCACTCTCAAGTACACACTAGGTGACACTACCGGCCATGGCAGCAGCAGCGGGGGCACACATGACACAACAAGTTAAAGAAGCAAGCTAAGCTAAGCTCACAGCTCTGTCACAAGGTGATACTCCTCATACAAGGGAACAACCTCAAACCTCTCCTTTAATGGCAATTTCAGACTCCATTCATCACTCCCTCCTCCTCCTACTCCTCATCTTCCTCCCCATCTCCCAATCCCTAAGTCTCCACCCACTTCCAGGTCAAAGAAAAAACCCCAAAACCTCTGCTTCCCGTTGGTTTTTGTTCATAAAGTTTCAATCTTTTTTGTTGGTTTTTGTTGCAGAGTTCAAGAAGTTTCAAGTTCAAGAAGAAAATGAGCCGCGCGTGGGTGTCAACATAGGCACAGATGTTTCCAATTTCATGTCCCCCTCCGATTTGGTGTCTTTCCTGCAACTGCAGAAGATCCGACACGTAAGGCTTTACGACGCCGACCCTGAGATTCTCAAGGCCCTCTCCCGGACCAAGATTAGGGTTATTGTCAGTGTCCCCAACAACCAGCTTCTCGCCATAGGCTCCTCCAACTCCACCGCTTCTTCTTGGGTTGCCCGCAACGTCGCCGCCTATTACCCACAAACCCTAATCACCGCCATCGCCGTCGGAGATGAGGTCCTCACCACCGTCCCCTCCTCCGCCCCTCTGCTGATTCCTGCAATCGAGTCCCTCTATGCCGCCCTGGTTTCGTCCGGGTTGCATACCCAGATCAAGATTTCCACCCCTTGTTCCGCTTCCATTGTTTTAGACCCGTTCCCACCTTCGCAGGCATTTTTCAATGAGTCCCTGGCCTCTGTTATCTCTCCATTGCTGCAGTTCCTGTCTAGGACCCAGTCTCCTCTGATGATGAATCTGTACCCTTACTATGTGTTTATGCAGAACAAAGGGGTTGTCCTTCTGGAAGACTCCCTCTTCAAGCCCCTAAGCCCTTCCAAGGAAATGGTGGATCCCAACACTTTGCTTCACTACACCAATGTGTTTGATGCTATGATTGATTCTGTTTATTACTCCATGAGGAATCTGAATGTCACAGATGTGGTGGTTCTTGTCACTGAGACTGGGTGGCCTTCAAAAGGGGACTCTAAGGAGCCCTTTGCCACTCCTGACAACGCCGACACTTACAATTCGAATTTGATCAAGCACGTTCTTGATCGCATTGGGACACCTCTCCATCCGGAAGTCACTTCAGATGTGTATATATACGAGCTGTTCAATGAGGACTTGCGGGCCCCTCCGGTTTCCGAGGCGAATTGGGGTTTGTTTCATGGGAATTCGTCGCCGGTCTACTTGCTTCACGTGTCTGGAAGTGGCGAATTCTTGGCTAATGATACCACAAACCAAACGTATTGCGTGGCAATGGATGGGGTTGATAGATGGACCTTGCAGGCTGCTTTGGATTGGGCTTGTGGGCCTGGGAGGGCTAACTGCTCGGAGATCCAGCCCGGGGAGAGCTGTTTTAAGCCGAATAGGGTCAAGAACCACGCTTCGTACGCGTTTAATAGCTATTACCAGAAAGGGGGAAAGAATGCTGGTTCTTGTGATTTCAAGGGAGCAGCCACTGTTACCACCACTGATCCAAGTAAACTCCACATACCAATATGCACTACTCCAACAAAATGTTACATTTCATCAAATAAGGCTAGTTTATCATGTTATACATTATAATTTTAGTTAAACCAAGTAAATTTTTTATTTTATTTTAAAAATATCAGCTTGGTTTCTTGCCCTCTCCATACCCTACTTCCTAGAGGGGTATACTGGGAATGTTTGGTTTGGTTTAGCATATAGTCATGTGTAGTTTTCATTCAAACATAAACAATGAAACCTTAAACAAAAAAACTTGATGGGGTTTTTATAAATGTACAATTCCACGGCACAATTATGCGCATAGCTTACCTCTATGGGTAAAGGTTAAAAAGGCCATTTCCTAGATGTAGAGTTCCACGGTATGCGCTACAAATGTTTTCAATCCATGTTGGACACCGCTTGCTCTGTTTCTTTACTTCACAAGATTTTGAGGTTTCTTCTGAATTGTCTGTTTTTTTTCTTTCCGGATGTGTGCAAATATATTGCAGGTTATGGGAGTTGTGTGTTTCCTGGAAGGTGAGCAAAGTTTCAACTCTTTGATGTTGTTCTTGTTGTCCTTTGTTTCTCCTCATGGTTATCATTTTCTTGGGTATACATTGGCCAAATATAATCGTTATATGCGTTTAGTCTTGTTTTTGTAGTGTGTTGTGTTTGATTGGAATCTTCTACTTTTGCTTGCTGGACTTTCATTTCATTGTACTTGGTGCTTTATCCTGTTATACTGTTATATCCTGTTACCCTGTTATATTGTGTTTCCTACCATATTTTTGTGCAGGTTGAGCCGAGGGTCTCTTGGAAACAGCCTCCCTACTTCCGAGTAGGGGCAAGGTCTGCGTACACACACCCTCCCCAGACCCTACTGTAGTGGGATTCAACTGGGTTGTTGTTGTTGTTGTATGCGTTTAGTATTTCTGCTCTGTTACTTACATTAGGGGTTGTTTGGTTGGAGGATTTTGGAGGTTTGATTTTTCTTTTGCTAATTTACTCTCGATTTTTAGCCTTTTAAGTAAGTGATCACTTTTTCTCCAAGGGTCTAAATGCAACTATATAATTAGTATTTCTATCCCCTCCCATTTGATGTCCTCCAACTAAAAACCAAAGTAGAGACCAAATTCTTATCACACACAATGCATGTACCATTATATAATCACCACTTTGAACAATATTTTAGTTCGGGTTATGCTACAGATACATTACGGATGACACCAAGGTTGACAGTGTCAGTGTCACATAGACAATGATTGTGTGTTTGGTGTTGTCAACCTTGGGAATAAAGTAGCATTACACTTTAGTTTCATTTAAATCCTTTCCCCTTTGTGCTAAGTCATTGAATTTTTATGTTTGCAGTAAGAGTGAAAGCAAAAGCAGAACACATGTGAAAGTGAACTCAAGCGACACAAGTGGTGCATGTACAATAAAGTTCGCCCAAACAAATGCATATAACTTCATGCTCGTTTTCTGGAGCGCCGTCTTCTGTTCTATTTGTTATTCGTTTCACCCGTGACAAAAAAAAAAAATCGGTCAGTTACAAAGCTTCTTCTTTAGATTTACACTTCATTTAAACTCCACTTATAATGATGCCACAAATGGTTTGCAGATAAATGTTGCGTTTCGTACGTTTATTCTTTTTGAAGAGGCCATTCTTGAAAATGTTGTATTTAAAGAAATTCTTGGAAGCACCGAAGACGACGAAGACAATAAGGAAGAAGAGAGGTTGAGAACAAAGTTGGGTGTTTTTGTTGTGCAAGGGAAGTTGAGATTTGAATAAAGTGCCATCATTTTGGAAGTGAGGCTGCTCTTTTAACTGTATATCTGTTGTAAAAAAAATTCAAATTTAACTAATTTATGATATTTTTTGTTAGTTCTTTTGATTTTGCACGGAATTTAGAAAAAGAATATTGTGTTTGAAATTTATTTAGAAATATTAATTCATGATAATGTGTAGTTCTACCATACAACAATAGCCTGGTAGGTACATTAATGCCCTTCAACCATATTTCAGAGTAATTAGAATTGAATTGTTCATCAAATAAAATTTATGTGCTCAGCAACAACAATGAGTTTTGGATATAATGTCTATCACTCTATCACTTATTTATGGACTGGTTTTATGGAGTAGGGTAGTGTGCCCTAAAATGAGCTACACCTTAAAATGAGTTCCATAATATTGTCATTGGTTTAGTAACTTATGCATCAAAAAATTAAAAATGAGTTCCAAGCCTACTAACTATTGTTGGGGTGAAGATTGAATAGTTAAGTATCAAAATGGTGATTTCATCAAAATGTTACATTCAAATAGTTGTTCCATATAGTTTTATCTCATATACATGGTCAAAAATAATAAGGTTATTTTGGTTCTATGTTTCTCCTTTTAGCTTATTCTCCCTAATTTGGATGAACAGAGAAAATAGGAAGAAAGAAATTTAAAAAAAAAAAGAGAATTGAAGCAAAGAGAAAATGCAAAAAAAAGGAAAAAAATGATTATCGTTTGGATGAGTAAGATATACTCGTATTTTATCGAGTCTCAACATGTTTTTTCTCTCCATATTAATTCACATCCAAACAAAAAAACTTGATTGAGATTTGTGTTTTTTCTTCTTCTTCTATTTTCTTGTTTTTTCTCAAGGGGGAGGGTGCCCCACAATGATCAAACTTGTTAACCAAATTAGTCTAGAGGTTGACCAAAAACAGAAGCCGAAGAGCACCTAAAGGGCAAAGCGGCTAAAACTGAAAAAAGGGCATTTAAAATGGCAATGGCAATGGTCAAAATTAGGCCATTTCATCGTCTTCTTCCTCTCACGTCGTCATCATCGTCCTCCCGAAACCCTAGAAGCAAAACCTTCACAGTTCCCACCAACAGCAAAAAAATGTCATCTTGGGCGTGCTCGACCTGCACTTTCATAAACCCACCTTCCCAGAAATCCGCATGCGGAATATGCCTCTCCGCCGCACCCACACCGCCGCCGTCGCCGTCGAAGCCCGATTGGCCTTGCGTGGCTTGCACCTTCCTTAACCCGTTCCACACCCTCCGGTGCGAAGTTTGCGGGACCCGAGCTCCGGCCGCTTCGCTTTCAGCGCTCCTCGACACAGAAGACGACGACGACCCGCAATCCGTGGGCACCGTTTTCTTTCCCTTGAGATCTTGCAGTAATAGGGCCAAGAAATCTGGGGCATCCGACCCGGTTGAGGTAGTTGATGATGTAACCGCTGTATCCCCTCAGACGATTTACGGGTCGGGTCTGGATAATAATACCCATGGGTCCATGGCCGGGAAGAAAAAGAGGAAAAGTATGGAAGAAGAATTAGTGGCTGGGAATGATGGAATTGGCTTCAGTGATGTCAATGCAGGGAAAGATGTTATGAATGAATCACTGGGTAAGTTTGAATTCTCTTGCTTTAATTTTCAGTGGAATATTTGATTGAAAACTAAAAGTAATCTTTCCCATTCTGTGATCTTTCTGGTTTGTTTTCTCATAATGCACATACATTCATATGGATAAACCTGTAATAACAAAGCAGTGTAATAAATCAATTATGTTCCGCGGGTTATCATGAGTTGAGCTTTCTAAACGTTCCTTTTTGAAAAATATATGAAAAGATTTGATCTTGCTGGTGTATCTATCTCTATTATTAATACTCGAGGAAATGAGTTTCCATTTTGTTCATTTGTTTTCCCCTCCTTTGAAAGAGAAGCATGGGTTTGTTAGTTTCAGGTGACAGAGAAAAAGCATCTAGCAACACGAGCTTGGGCACGATGGGGGAATCGCGGATGTTGAAGATTTTGACATATAATGTTTGGTTTCGTGAAGATCTGGAGATGCATAAACGTATGGAAGCTATTGGAGAACTTGTTCAGTTGCATTCCCCACACATTATATGTTTTCAGGTACTCTGCGGTGAGGTTTGAATTTAAGCTTAAAGAACCAATTCAACCAAAAGCTCAAGCTTTTGGTTGACTTATTGGGAAAGATTTTACACTCTTTACACTTTCAGGCAGGAGAGTCATTAACGGTTGTAAATATGCAGGAGGTTACTCCCACAATTTATGACATCTTTCAGCGTGCTAGCTGGTGGAATGCTTATCGTTGTTCAGTGTCGAGTGATTTGGCATTTTCGAGGCCATACTTCTGTATGTTGGTAACTTCCTGCCCCATTTTTTTTTTCACTCAGAAGGTTATGATTGAACTTGTGCTGTGTTTGGTTCAGACTTGGTTAGTTTGAGCTGATGACTCAAAAACACTGAAAAACAAACTGCAGCTAACGAAACTGCCAGTGAAGAACTTCAGCTGCAAACCCTTTGGCAATTCTGCGATGGGAAGAGAACTTTGCGTTGCTGAGGTTGAAGTTGAGAAAGGGCTGCAGTTGGTGGTTGCGACCAGCCATCTCGAGAGCCCTTGCCCGGGCCCACCCAAGTGGGACCAGATGTTCAGCAAGGAGCGTGTGGCCCAAGCGGAGGAGTCCATAAGCCTCCTTCGCCAAAGCCCAAACGCTATACTTTGCGGGGACATGAATTGGGATGACAAACTGGATGGCCCATTCCCTCTACCGGAGGGATGGGCCGATGCGTGGGCCACCCTGAGGGGTGGAGAGGTGGGGTACACGTACGACACGAAGAAGAATGTGATGCTGAGTGGGAACAGGTCGCTGCAGAAGCGACTGGACAGATTCTTATGTGGCCTGCGCGACTTCAAGATGCATAAGATTGCGATGATTGGGCAGGAACCGATCCCGGGCTTGTTTTATGGTAAAGAAAAGAAAGTGAGGAATGAGGTTAAGAAGCTGAGCCTCCCTGTCCTGCCCAGTGATCATTTTGGTTTGCTTTTGGAGATTCTTACTCCCATTTAGTTTGACCTTTGACCTTGTTACCGGGATCTTATCTCCAAGTTTCAATTTGTGACATGTAGTTCAACGTGGGGAGATGTTAGACAATATGTATTTTAAGTAATTTAGTTCAGCTTGAAGGAGCGCCATCTCTCTACAACCAATCTCAAGGTGTACCTGGCAGCGTCACCCTGGGGTATCTCATAGTATCAAACAAACAAAATATGACAACATCTACATATATAATTTATAAATTAGTACAACAATAAAACAAGAACAACAAGGAACAAGGAAAAAGAACAAGTACAACTACATAAAAACACACTTTAAATAAGACTAAAATTGATATTACACTTTTCGATTAAATTCAATATCCCACTCTCAAATAATAATAATAAAGAAAATCAAGGACAATACAGTTTTGATTTTAATATCATATTCTCAATTAATTGACAAGTACAAAAGACAAATAAAGTTAAACTTTTACGGAGTAAAATTTAAGTAAAAAAAGTAGCTAAGTGAGTAAAATTTTAATATCTTTTCTTACTATAGTTAAAACTCTCTCATGTACTCCTTCCGTCCGGAAATGTTCTTCTCGTGTTGACTTGGCACGCTTATTAAGGAATAGTAAAAAAAATGCAAAATTTTCAAAAATGCACATACTATAAACTTTTAAATCTCCTTTTATTATTAAAAAAGTATTAAAAAAGTAGATTTATGATAAAATAGAAGGGTATTATTGATATTTAGCCTTAAAAAGCATACTAAAAAAGGAAATGGGAAGATTATTTCCGGACGGACCAAAAAGGAAAATGGGAAGAATATTTTCGGACGGAGGGAGTAATCTATATATATGCTGAGGTATCCTTCAATATTCAATAACATCAATTATTCTCAAATTGTGTCATGGTATCAGATCAAAAGTCTCCCAAACCCTAATTCTTTTTTTCCGACCGTGCTTTACCGCCGGTCCACGGATCGCCGCCGAC
Source organism: Cuscuta campestris (assembly GCA_900332095.2). Taxonomy (NCBI): domain Eukaryota; kingdom Viridiplantae; phylum Streptophyta; class Magnoliopsida; order Solanales; family Convolvulaceae; genus Cuscuta; species Cuscuta campestris. The sequence goes on from OOIL02002240.1 coordinate 2,377,163, forward strand.
AGTCGACCGCCGCTGCTCATGGCATCCCCGTCCGATCCCTTGGCTGCTCTACCTTGTAGAGTAAAATTTTTACTTCGCAGACTCCATAATTTGATTCCAGAAAAACTCACCGATATAAATTATCTGGCATGGTCTCTTAATGTACGGACAGCTCTTTTAAGAAACCAACGCATTTGATATATTACATTGATTATTATAGAAAATCGATGTAAATAACAAACCCTTTCGCATCGGTTCTTTACAATAATCAATGTAATAGATGAAATGATTCGATTATTTTAGGGAACCGCTGCAAAAGGGTCGCGTCTAATTTAACGCGAAGAATGTGGACCACATTTTTAACCTTTTTGCATTGGTATTTTCAACAACGCAAATAGAGCCGTCCATTTCCCCTTTTGTAGTAGTGCAAAGGGCGTAATGGCCAGTTTCTACTCCTAGCAAAAGCAAGTGTGTGATGATTTATGCTCTGCATAAATATCTTTTGCTATGACTAAAAATAGATCTCATTCCTTATTGCTCACTCGAAATCGGAACTTCATTTGCCTCTTTTTAGGTACACTGTCCGGGAGAGGTCTGAGGAGCCCTCGAGGCATGGGGAGTATATAATTACGTTTATCCGGTCAATATAAAGCATAATACTTTACATTATTTTTTTTGAATTAACAAATAAGTGATAGCAAAATAAAAAAATCTCATATGTATAAAACATACACATTAAAATTTATTTTTTCGCTCTTTCTATCCAATTTCTACCTTACATGATACTTCGTAATATTCATATTGCAAAATTATTAAAAATCAATAAAGTATTGAAATAAAAGAAATTCAATAATCAAAAATAAGATTTTTTATTTTTTACGAGTATTTTTTTGAAGAACAAAAAATTAAAAATGTTACATATTAAGGACCGTACTAGGCTTGGACCGGTCCTAACGGGACTAGCCGCTCCTAAAAATTTCCTATCATTTATGAAGACCGGACTAGTCTAAACCGATTTTTAAAAAAATCAGACGATCACATCCTAAATAGTATCGATCTTTTCAAGGGACCAATCGATCTGACTAGTCTGGTGCTTTAATTTTGCTCATCTCTAATTATAGTGAAATCCTACGTAAGTAGAGGTGTGCGACGGTCCGTAATATTACCGCTATCACGGAATGTAACGCTCTTATTTAAACGGTTCAGCATCGATACGGGATGAACCCTAAAACCATTCAGTATCATTTTGTTTTGAAATGGAACGATACAATACCATACACATACTCAAGCCGTGCCAAAAAATTAAACATGCATTACTCAAATAGTATTAGTACAAATGTACAATTTTGTATAAAAAGTATAACTTTGTTAAAAAAAAGTAATGATTTTGAAATTAAAAGGATCATAAACATAAAGAATAAAGATAACGAGTGTAAATTTAAAACATAGTAAGATTTTCTTTTTCAATTTATACAATGTCGGACTATTAATAATTTCAAAAAAAATAATGCTTATAGTAGTAACAAATATGACAACAATGATAATGAAAGAATATAAAAAATAATGCAATTCGAAATGCTTCATATATGGTAAGATAAAGTAGACAAATAAGTATTTATTGAGATGCTCCGTATATAGTTTTTTAACGATTCAGTTCATGATAATCGGTTTTAAATTTTTGTATAACGATTTTGTCTCGTTTGATATCGGTTTAGTTTGTGAGAATGGAAAAAATTAATTACGGAGTACATTTGAAAAGATTATAAACAATTCCGTACTGTTATGGTTTAATATGATACTCCCTCAGTCCCATAAAGATAGGGACATTTGGATTAAAGTGGTAAAATAAGGGAGAGATAATTCTGTGTTGTTTTTCCAAAAATATCCTTAATGTGATTAGGTAAAAATAGGATGTGATGTATAGATTATTAGAAAGAGGTATGATGTGATAGATAGGGTATGAAAAAATAAGGGGTAAAAAAAGTTTTTTAATAGAAATGCGAAAGACTTTTTGGGATGAGGGAGTAATGGAGTACTCCCTCCGTCCCTGAATATTTGCCACATTTGTATTCCCGAGGTAAAATATCAAGTTTTTTCAATTCATTTTATTTACATATTGGTATAGAAATAAAAAATAAAATTTACATATCAAAAAAGTACATGAAAAGTTCTACGAAATAAGAGGTGTCAAGAATATTTTATTTTATCAAATAACCAATGAAAACGTAAAAATAAACAAAAGTTTCCGCAACTACTGAAAAAGCAAACATTGCAAATAATTTGGGACGGATGGAGTATAATGTTAATTCGGTCTTTTGGTAGACTCCTGTACGTAAGAGCACACGGTATACCTATCACGCCCACCGGCGTTACGGGGCGTTTAACGCCCCGGGGGCGTGAAACACCGCCCCCCGCCGGCGTGAAACGGGCGTGAGGGCGGCTGCGTCATTCCTTTGACGCGGCGTGAAACGGTAATACTCCCTCCTAACGGCTAAAATAGCCGTTGCACCCCAAAAATAAATAAAAAAAAATTTCCTACAAATTCAACCCTCCCCAACCAATCTCTCACACCTTCTCTCCAATCTCTTCTTCTTTCTTATTTTTAAAATTCAAAATTCAAATCTCTCCTCCCAATTTTCAACATGAATCCTTCCGGCTCCGGCTTCGATCCCGACAATCTCCCCCCGAGTGACGCCGCGATGTGGTTCTACCAAGAGTGGGGCGATCGACCGCTGATATACGAGACGCAACAATCGGGGTACGTCGACCGAGATTCGGTTCCGGAGACTCAACCGGAACCGTCCGGATCGAAAAAAAGTACACGCCGGAGGAGCCACAAAGCCAAAGGCACGTTGACCGATGCGGCACGGGCAATCCAAAAGTGGACGCCGGAGGAGGAGTGCATATTGGCGTCGGCTTGGGTTGACGTCTCCGAGCATCCTATCATTGGTAAAAAATTTGTTTTTTCTAATATATTTATATTTTTATTTATATATATTATATTTAATGGTGGTCAAAAAAAATAATTATATACTTTTTTAAAGGTACGGAGCAAACGAAGGATGCGATGTGGGATCGTATCGAGGAGAAGTTCTTCACGGCGATGAAGAAGGACGGCTCGTACCG